>JANJGN010000460.1:0-477454 GCA_026770705.1 Isurus oxyrinchus | reverse complement strand
AAGGGCGTTAATATTCTCTGTCACTGTGGTGACTATAATCTTTTCGGTAATAGTGTCTCTGTCACTGCGGTGATTATAATTCTCATACTGTGATAATAGTGTCTCTCTCACTGCGGTGATTATAATTCTCATACTGAGTTAATAGTGTCTTTGTCACTGCGGGGATTATAATCCTCACACTGTGATAATAGTGTCTCTGTCACGGCGATGATTATAATCCTCTCATTGCGGTAATAGTGTCTCTGTCACTGCAGTGTTTAAAATTCTCACACAGTGATAACAGAGTCTCTGTCACTGCGGTGATTATAATCCTCACACTGCGGTAATAGTGTCTATGTCAACGCGGGTGATTATAATTCTCACACTGCGGTAATAGTGTCGCTGTCACTGCAGTGATTATAATTCTACAGACATGCGGTAACAGTGTCTCTGTCTTTGCGGTGATTATAATTCTCACACCCCGGTAATAGGGTCCAGGTCACTGCAGTGATTATAATTTCTCACAGTGTCATAATAGTGCCTCTGTCACTGCGGTGATTATAATCCTCACACTGTGATAATAGTGTCTGTCACTGCGGTGATTATAATCCTCACACTGCGCGAATAGTGTCTATGTCACTGCGGTGATTATAATTTCTCACACTGTGATAATAGTGTCTCTGTCACTGCGGTGATTATAATCCTTACACTGCGGTAATATTGTCTCCGTCACTGAGCTGATTATAACTCTCACACTGCGGTTTTAGTGTCTCTGTCACTGCGGTGATTATAATTCTCACACTGTTATAATACTGTCTCTGTCATTGCGGTGATTATAATTCTCATACTGAGTTAATAGTATGTTTGTCACTGCGGTGATTATGATCCTCACACTGTGATAATACTGTCTCTGTCACTGCGGTGATTATAATTCTCACACAGTGATAATAGTGTCTCTGTCACTGCGGTG
Organism: Isurus oxyrinchus; assembly: GCA_026770705.1. Taxonomy (NCBI): domain Eukaryota; kingdom Metazoa; phylum Chordata; class Chondrichthyes; order Lamniformes; family Lamnidae; genus Isurus; species Isurus oxyrinchus. The sequence continues at coordinate 476,505 of JANJGN010000460.1, read as the reverse complement.
ATTATAATTCTCACACTGCGGTAATTGTTACTCTGTCACTGCGGTGATTATAATCCTCACACTGCGGTAATTGTTTCTCTGTCACTCCAGTGATTATAATTCTCATACTACTGTAATAGTGTCTCTGTCACTGCGGTGATTATAATTCTCACACTGTGATAATAGTGTCTCAGTCACGGCGATGATTATAATCCTCTCATTGCGGTAATAGTGTCTCTGTCACTGCGGTGTTTATAATTCTCACACAGTGATAATAGTGTCTCTGTCACTGTGGAGATTATAATCCTCACAATGCGGTAATGGTGTCTCTGTCACTGCGGTGATTATAATTCTCACACTGTGATAATAGTGTCTCTGTCACTGCGGTGATTAAAATCGTCTCATTGCAGTATTAGTGTCTCTGTCACTGCGGTGATTATAATCCTCACACTGCGGTAATTGTTACTCTGTCACTGCGGTGATTATAATCCTCACACTGCGGTAATTGTTTCTCTGTCACTCCAGTGATTATAATTCTCATACTACTGTAATAGTGTCCATGTCACTGCGGTGATTATAATTCTCACACAGTGATAATAGTGTCTCTGTCACTGCGGTGATTATAATTCTCAGACTGTGATAATAGTGTCTCTGTCACTGTGGAGATTATAATCCTCACAATGCGGTAATGGTGTCTCTGTCACTGCGGTGATTATAATTCTCACACTGTGATAACAGTGTCTCTGTCACTGCGGTGATTAAAATCGTCTCATTGCAGTATTAGTGTCTCTGTCACTGCGGTGATTATAATTCTCACACAGTGATAATAGTGTCTCTGTCACTGCGGTGATTATAATCCTCACACTGCGGTAATTGTTACTCTGTCACTGCGGTGATTATAATCCTCACACTGCGGTAATTGTTTCTCTGTCACTCCAGTGATTATAATTCTCATACTACTGTAATAGTGTCCATGTCACTGCGGTGATTATAATTCTCACACAGTGATAATAGTGTCTCTGTCACTGCGGTGATTATAATTCTCAGACTGTGATAATAGTGTCTCTGTCACTGCGGTGATTATAATCCTCACAATGCGGTAATAGAGTCTCTGTCACTGCGGTGATTATAATTCTCACACTGTGATAATAATGTCTCTGTCACTGCGGTAATTATAGTTCTCACACTGCGGTGATAGTGTCTCTGTCACTGAGGTGATTATAATTCTCAGACTGTGGTAATAGTGCCTCCGTCACTGCGGTGATTATAATTCTCACAATACGGTAATAGAGTCAAGGTCACTGAGGTGATCATAATTCTCACAGTGTGATAGTAGCGTCTTTGTCACTGAGGTGATTATAATCCTCACACTGTGATAATACTGTCTCTGTGACTGCGGTGACTATAATTCTCATACTGAGTTAATAGTATGTTTGTCACTGCGGTGATTATAATCCTCACACTGTGATAATACTGTCTCTGTCACTGCGGTGATTATAATTCTCACACAGTGATAATAGTGTCTCTGTCACTGCGGTGATTATAATTCTCACACTGCGGTAATTGTTACTCTGTCACTGCGGTGATTATAATCCTCACACTGCGGTAATTGTTTCTCTGTCACTCCAGTGATTATAATTCTCATACTACTGTAATAGTGTCTCTGTCACTGCGGTGATTATAATTCTCACACTGTGATAATAGTGTCTCAGTCACGGCGATGATTATAATCCTCCCATTGCGGTAATAGTGTCTCTGTCACTGCGGTGTTTATAATTCTCACACAGTGATAATAGAATCTCTGTCACTGCGGTGATTATAATCCTCACACTGCGGTAATAGTGTCTATGTCAACGCGGCGATTATAATTCTCACACTGCGGTAATAGTGTCTCTATCACTGCGGTGATTATAATTCGACAGACATGCGGTAACAGTGTCTCTGTCTTTGCAGTGATTATAATTCTCACACCCCGGTAATAGGATCCAGGTCACTGCGGTGATTATAATTCTCACAGTGTGATAATAGTGTCTCTGTCACTGCGGTGATTATAATCCTCACACTGTGATAATAGTGTCTGTCACTGCGGTGATTATAATCCTCACACTGCGCGAATAGTGTCTATGTCACTGCGGTGATTATAATTCTCACACTGTGATAATAGTGTCTCTGTCACTGCGGTGATTATAATCCTTACACTGCGGTAATATTGTCTCCGGCACTGAGCTGATTATAATTCTCACACTGCGGTTTTAGTGTCTCTGTCACTGCGGTGATTATAATCCTCACACTGTGATAATACTGTCTCTGTCACTGCGGTGATTATAATTCTCACACAGTGATAATAGTGTCTCTGTCACTGTGGAGATTATAATCCTCATAATGCGGTAATGGTGTCTCTGTCACTGCGGTGATTATAATTCTCACACTGTGATAATAGTGTCTCTGTCACTGCGGTGATTAAAATCGTCTCATTGCAGTATTAGTGTCTCTGTCACTGCGGTGATTATAATTCTCACACAGTGATAATAGTGTCTCTGTCACTGCGGTGATTATAATCCTCACACTGCGGTAATTGTTACTCTGTCACTGCGGTGATTATAATTCTCACACTGCGGTAATTGTTTCTCTGTCACTCCAGTGATTATAATTCTCATACTACTGTAATAGTGTCCATGTCACTGCGGTGATTATAATTCTCAGACTGTGATAATAGTGTCTCTGTCACTGCGGTGATTATAATCCTCACAATGCGGTAATAGAGTCTCTGTCACTGCGGTGATTATAATTCTCACACTGTGATAATAATGTCTCTGTCACTGCGGTAATTATAGTTCTCACACTGCGGTGATAGTGTCTCTGTCACTGAGGTGATTATAATTCTCAGACTGTGGTAATAGTGCCTCCGTCACTGCGGTGATTATAATTCTCACAATACGGTAATAGAGTCAAGGTCACTGAGGTGATCATAATTCTCACAGTGTGATAGTAGTGTCTTTGTCACTGAGGTGATTATAATCCGCACACTGTGATAATACTGTCTCTGTGACTGCAGTGACTATAATTCTCTCATTGCGGTAATAGTGCCTATGTCACTGCGTTGATTATGATTCTCACACTGCAGTAATAGTGTCTCTGTCACTGCAGTGATTATAATTCTCACACTGCCGTAATAATGTCTCTGTCTCTGCGATGATTATTATCCACACACTGCCGTAGTAGTGTCTCTATCTCTGCGATGATTATTATACTCCTACTGTGATAAAAGTGTCGCTGTCCCTGCGGTGATTATAATTCTCACACTGCGTTAATAGTGTCTCTGTCACAAGGGTGATTATAATTCTCACACTGCGGTAATAGTGTCTTTGTCACTGCAGTGATTAAAATTCTCACACTGTGGTAATAGTGTCTCAGTCACTATGGTGATTATAATTCTCACACTGCGTCAATAGTGTCTCTGTCACTGCAGTGATTATAATGCTCATACAGCTGTAATAGTGTCTCAGTCACTGCGGTGATTAACGTCCTCGCACTGCGGTAAAAGTGCGTCTGTCATTGCGGTGATTATAATTCTCACACTGTGGTAATAGTGTCTCTGTCACTGCGGTGATTATAATTCTCACACTACGGTAATAGTGTCTCCGTCACTGCGGTGATTATAATTCTCCCACTGCGGTAATAGTGTCTCAGGCAAAGCGGTGATTATAATTCCCACACTACGGTAATAGTGTCTCCGTCACTGAGCTGATTATAATTCTCCCACTGCGGTAATAGTGTCTCTGGCACAGCGGTGATTATAATTCTCAGATGTGCGGTAATAGTGTCTCTGTCTTTGCGGTGATTATAATTCTCACACCCCGGTAATGGTGTCTAGGTTACTGCAGAGATTATAATTCTCACAGTGTGATAATAGTGTCTCTGTCACTGCGTTGATTATAATTCTCATACTGTGATAATAGTGTCTCTCTCACTGCAGTGATTATAATTCTCCCACTGCGGTAATAGTGTCTCTGTCACTGCGGTGATTATAATCCTCACACTGCGGTAATTGTGTCTCTATCACTTCGGTGATTATAATTCTCACAGTGTGATAATAGTATCTCTGTCACTGCGGTGATTATAATTCTCATACTTTGATAATAGTGTCTCTCTCACTGCAGTGATTATAATTCTCACACTGCGGTAATACTGTCTCTGTCACTGCGGTGATTATAATCCTCACACTGCGGTAATTGTGTCTCTATCACTGCGGTGATTATAATCTCACACAGTGATAATAGTGTCTCTGTCACTGCGGTGATTATGATCCTCACACTGCGGTAATAGTGTCTCTGTCAATGCAGTGATTTTATTTCTCATATTGCGCTAATACTGTCTCTGTTACTTCAGTGAGTATAATTCTCACACTAGGGTAATAGTGTCTATGTCACTGTGGTGATAATAATTCTCACACTGTGATAATAGTGTCTCTCTCACAGCAGTGATTATAATTCTCACACTGCGGTAATACTGTCTCCGTCACTGAGCTGATTATAATTCTCACATTGCGGTATTAGTGTCTCTGTCACTGCGGTGATTATAATCCTCACAATGTGATAATACTGTCTCTGTCATTGCGGTGATTATAATTCTCATACTGAGTTAATAGTATGTTTGTCACTGCAGTGATTATAATACTCACACTGTGATAATACTGTCTCTGTCACTGCGGTGATTATAATTCTCACACTGTGATAATAGTGTCTCTCTCACTGCGGTGATTATAATTCTCACACTGCGGTAATATTGTCTTCGTCACTGAGCTGATTATAATTCTCACACTGCGGTTTTAGTGCCTCCGCTCTGCGGTGATTATAATTCTCACACTGTGATAATACTGTCTCTGTCATTGCGGTGATTATAATTCTCATACTGAGTTAATAGTATGTTTATCACTGCAGTGATTATAATCCTCACACTGTGATAATACTGTCTCTGTCACTGCGGTGATTATAATTCTCACACTGTGATAATAGTGTCTGTGTCACTGCGGTGATTATAATTCTCACACAGCGGTGATAGTGTCTCTGTCACTGAGGTGATTATAATTCTCAGACTGTGGTAATAGTGCCTCTGTCACTGCGGTGATTATAATTCTCACAATACGGTAATAGAGTCAAGGTCACTGAGGTGATCATAATTCTCACAGTGTGATAGTAGTGTCTTTGTCACTGAGGTGATTATAATCCTCACACTGTGATAATACTGTCTCTGTGACTGCGGTGACTATAATTCTCTCATTGCGGTAATAGTGTCTGTCACTGTGGTGATTATAATTCTCACACTGTGGTAATAGTGTCTCTGTCACTACGGTGATTATAATTCTCACACTGCGTAAATAGTGTCTCTGTCACTGCAGTGATTATAATGCTCATACAGCTGTAATTGTGTCTCAGTCACTGCGCTGATTAAGGTCCTCGCGCTGCGGTAAAAGTGCGTCTGTCATTGCGGTGATTATAATTCTCACACTGTGATAATACTGTCTCTGTCACTGTGGTGATTATAATTCTCACACTGAGTTAATAGTGTCTCTGTCAGTGCGATGATTATAATCCTCACACTGTGATAATACTGTCTCTGTCACTGTGGTGATTATAATTCTCACACTGAGTTAATAGTGTCTCTGTCACTGCGGTGATTATAATTCTCACACTGTCATAATTGTGTCTCTGTCACTGCGGTGATTATAGTCCTCACACTTCGGTAATAGTGTCTCTGTCACTGCAGTGATTATAATTCTCATGCGGCGCTAATACTGTCTCTGTTACTTCAGTGATTATAATTCTCACACTGTGGTAATAGTGTCTCTGTCACTGCTGTGATTATAAATCTCACACCGCGCTAGTCGTTTCTCTGTCACATGTGGTGATTATAATTCTCACACTGCTGAAATAGTGTCTCTGTCAATGCAGTGATTATAATCCTCACACTGTGATAATACTGTCTCTGTCACGGCGATGATTAAAATCATCTCATTGCAGTATTAGTGTCTCTGCCACTACGGTGATTATAATTCTCACACAGTGATAATAGAGTCTCTGTCACTGCTGTGATTATAATCCTCACACCGCGGTAATTGTTACTCTGTCACTGCGGTGATTATAATCCTCACACTGCGGTAATTGTTTCTCTGTCACTCCAGTGATTATAATTCTCATACTACTGTAATAGTGTCCATGTCACTGCGGTGATTATAATTCTCACACAGTGATAATAGTGTCTCTGTCACTGCGATGATTATAATCCTCACAATGCGGTAATAGTGTCTCTGTCACTGCGGTGATTATAATTCTCACAATACGGTAATAGAGTCAAGGTCACTGAGGTGATCATAATTCTCACACTACAGTGATAGTGTCTCGGTCGCTGTGGTGATTATAATCCTCACACTGTGATAATACTGTCTCTGTCACTGCGGTGACTATAATCCTCTCATTGTGGAAATACTGCCCTTTCACTGCGGTGATTATAATTCTTACACTGCGGTAATAGTGTCTGTGTCACTGCAGTGATTATAATTTTGAAACTGCCGTACTAGTGTATCTGTCACTGCGATGATTATAATCGACAAACGGCGGTAATAGTGTCTCTGTCTCTGCGGTGATTATAATTCTCAACCTGCGGTAATAGTGTCTCTGTCACTGCAGTGATTAAAATCCTCACACTGCGGTAATTGTGTCTCTGTCACTGAGGTGAATTTAATTCTCACACAGTGATAATAGTGTCTCTGTCACTTCGGTGATTATGATCCTCACACTGCGGTAATAGTGTCTCTGTCAATGCAGTGATTTTATTTCTCACATTGCGCTAATACTGTCTCTGTTACTTGAGTGATTATAATTCTCACACTAGGGTAATAGTGTCTATGTCACTGTGGTGATTATAATTCTCACACTGTGATAATAATGTCTCTCTCACAGCAGTGATTATAATTCTCACACTGCGGTAATACTGTCTCCGTCACTGAGCAGATTATAATTCTCACACTGCCGTTTTAGTGTCTCTGTCACTGCGGTTATTATAATCCTCACAACGTGATAATACTGTCTCTGTCACTGCGGTGATTATAATTCTCATACTGAGTTAATAGTGTCACTGTCACTGCGGTGATTATAATTCTCATACTGAGTTAATAGTGACTTTGTCACTGCAGTGATTATAATCCTCACACCGTGATAATAGTGTTTCTGTCACGGCGATGATTATAATCCTGTCATTGCGGTAATAGTGTCTCTGTCACTGCGGTGATTATAATTCTCACACAGTGATAATAGTGTCTCTGTCACTGCGCTGATTATAATTCTCACACTGTGGTAATAGTGTCTATGTCACCGCGCTGATTATAATTCTCACACAGTGATAATAGTGTCTCTGTCACTGCGCTGATTATAATTCTCACACTGCGGTAATAGTGTCTCTGTCACTGCAGTGATTATAATTCTCAGACATGCGGTAATCGTGTCTCTGTCTTGGCGGTGATTATAGTTCTCACACCCCGGTTTTGTGTCTAGGTCACTGAGGTGATTATAATTCTCACAGTGTGATAATAGTGTCTCTGTCACTGCGGTGCTTATAATTCTCATACTGTGATAATAGTGTCTCTCTCACTGCTGTGATTATAATTCTCACACTGCGGTAATAATGTCTCTGTCACTGCGGTGATTATAATCCTCACGCTGCAGTAATTGTGTCTCTATCACTGCGCTGATTTTAATTCTCACACAGTGATAATAGTGTCTCTGTCACTGCGGTGATTATGTTCCTCACACTGTGGTAATAGTGTCTCTGTCACTGTGGTGATTATAATCCTCACACTGCGCTAATTGTTTCTCTGTCACTCCAGTGATTATAATTCTCATACTACTGTAATAGTGTCCATGTCACTGCGGTGATTATAATTCTCACACTGCGGTAATAGTGTCTAGGTCACTGCGGTGATTATAATTCTCACACTCTGATAATAGTGACTCTGTCTCTGCGATGATTATAATACTCCTACTGTGATAATAGTGTCTCTGTCACTGCGGTGATTATAATCCTCTCCTTGCTGTAATAGTGTCTCAGTCACTGCGGTTATTATAAATATGACACTGAGTTAATAGTGTCTCTGTCCCTGTGATGATAATAATCCACAAACTGCGGTAATAGTGTCTCTTTCACTGCAGTGATTATAATTCTCTCACTGTGGTAATAGTGTCTCTATCACTGTAGTGATTATAATTCTCACACTACGGTAATAGTTTCTCTGTCACTGCAGTGATTATAATTCTCACACTGCGCTAGTAGTGTCTCTGTCACTGCGGTGATTATAATTCTGACACTACGGTAATAGCGTCTATGTCACTGTGGTGATTATAATCCTCACACTGTGATAATAGTGTCTCTGTCACTGCGGTGATTATAATCCTCACACTGCGGTAATAGTGAATCTATCACTGCAGTGATTATAATTCTCACACTACGGTAATAGTGTCTCTGTCACTGAGCTGATTATAATTCACAAACTGCGCTAGTAGTGTGTCTATCACTGAGGTGATTATAATCCTCACACGGTGATAATATTGTCTCTATCACTGCGGTGATTATAATTCTCGCACTGCGGTAATAGTGTCTCTGTCACTGTAGTGATTATAATTCTCACACTGTGGTTATATTGTCTCTGTCACTGCGGTCATAATAATTCTCACACTGCGGTAATATTGTCTCTGTCACTGTAGTGATTATCATTCTCACACTGTGGTAATAGTGTCTCTGTCACTGCAGTGATTATAATCCTCACACTGTGATAATAGTGTTTCTGTCACGGCGATTATTATAATCCTCTCATTGCGGTAATAGTGTCTCTGTCACTGCGGTGATTATAATCCTTACACTGCGGTAATAGTGTCTGTGTCACTGCGGTGATTATAATTCTCACACTGTGATAATAGTGTCTCTCTCACTGCGGTGATTATAATTCTCACACTGCGGTTGAAGTGTCTCTGTCTCTGCGGTGCTAATAATCCTCACACTGTGATAATACTTACTCTGTCATTGCGGTGGTTATAATTCTCACACTGAATTAATAGTGTCTCTATCACTGCGGTGATTATAATCCTCACACTGTGATAATACTGTCTCTGTCACTGCGGTGATTATAATTCTCATACTGAGTTAATAGTGTGTTTGTCACTGCGGTGATTATAATCCTCACACTGTGATAATAGTGTCTCTGTCACTGCGGTGATTATAATTCTCACTCTGCGGTGATAGTGTCTCTGTCACTGAGGTGATTATAATTCTCACACAGTGATAATAGAGTCTCTGTCACTGCGGTGATTATAATCCTCACACTGCGGTAATAGTGTCTATGTCAACGCGGTGATTATAATTCTCACACTGCGGTAATAGTGTCGCTGTCGCTGCAGTGATTATAATTCTACAGACATGCGGTAACAGTGTCTCTGTCTTTGCGGTGATTATAATTCTCACACCCCGGTAATAGGGTCCAGGTCACTGCGGTGATTATAATTCTCACAGTGTGATAATAGTGTCTCTGTCACTGCGGTGATTATGATCCTCACACTGCTGTAATACTGTCTCTGTCACTGCGGTGATTATAATCCTCACACTGCGGGAATAGTGTCTATGTCACTGTGGTGATTATAATTCTCACACTGTGATAATAGTGTCTGTCACTGCGGTGATTATAATCCTCACACTGCGGTAATTGTGTCTCTATCACTGCGGTGATTATAATTCTCACACAGTGATAATAGTGTCTCTGTCACTGCGGTGATTATGATCCTCACACTGCTGTAATAGTGTCTCTGTCACTGCGGTGATTATAATCCTCACACTGCGGGAATAGTGTCTATGTCACTGTGGTGATTATAATTCTCACACTGTGATAATAGTGTCTGTCACTGCGGTGATTATAATCCTCATACTGCGCGAATAGTGTCTATGTCACTGCGGTGATTATAATTCTCACACTGTGATAATAGTGTCTCTGTCACTGCGGTGATTAAAATCATCTCATTGCAGTATTAGTGTCTCTGTCACTGCGGTGATTATAATCCTCACACTGCGGTAATTGTTACACTGTCACTGCCGTGATTATAATCCTCACACTGCGGTAATTGTTTCTCTGTCACTCCAGTGATTATAATTCTCATACTACTGTAATAGTGTCCATGTCACTGCGGTGATTATATTTCTCACACAGTGATAAAAGTGTCTCTGTCACTTCGGTGATTATAATTCTCAGACTGTGATAATAGTGTCTCTGTCACTGCGGTGATTATAATCCTCACAATGCGGTAATAGTGTCACTGTCACTGCGGTGATTATAATTCTCACACTGTGATAATAGTGTCTCTGTCACTGCGGTGATTATAATTCTCACACTGCGGTGATAGTGTCTCTGTCACTGAGGTGATTATAATTCTCAGACTGTGGTAATAGTGCCTCCGTCACTGCTGTGATTATAATTCACAAACTGCGCTAGTAGTGTGTCTATCACTGAGGTGATTATAATCCTCACACGGTGATAATATTGTCTCTATCACTGCGGTGATTATAATTCTCGCACTGCGGTAATAGTGTCTCTGTCACTGTAGTGATTATAATTCTCACACTGTGGTTATATTGTCTCTGTCACTGCGGTCATAATAATTCTCACACTGCGGTAATATTGTCTCTGTCACTGTAGTGATTATCATTCTCACACTGTGGTAATAGTGTCTCTGTCACTGCGGTGATTATAATCCTCACACTGTGATAATAGTGTTTCTGTCACGGCGATTATTATAATCCTCTCATTGCGGTAATAGTGTCTCTGTCACTGCGGTGATTATAATCCTTAAACTGCGGTAATAGTGTCTATGTCAACGCGGTGATTATAATTCTCACACTGCGGTAATAGTGTCGCTGTCGCTGCAGTGATTATAATTCTACAGACATGCGGTAACAGTGTCTCTGTCTTTGCGGTGATTATAATTCTCACACCCCGGTAATAGGGTCCAGGTCACTGCGGTGATTATAATTCTCACAGTGTGATAATAGTGTCTCTGTCACTGTGGTGATTATGATCCTCACACTGCTGTAATAGTGTCTCTGTCACTGCGGTGATTATAATCCTCACACTGCGGGAATAGTGTCTATGTCACTGTGGTGATTATAATTCTCACACTGTGATAATAGTGTCTGTCACTGCGGTGATTATAATCCTCACACTGCGGTAATTGTGTCTCTATCACTGCGGTGATTATAATTCTCACACAGTGATAATAGTGTCTCTGTCACTGCGGTGATTATGATCCTCACACTGCTGTAATAGTGTCTCTGTCACTGCGGTGATTATAATCCTCACACTGCGGGAATAGTGTCTATGTCACTGTGGTGATTATAATTCTCACACTGTGATAATAGTGTCTGTCACTGCAGTGATTATAATCCTCATACTGCGCGAATAGTGTCTATGTCACTGCGGTGATTATAATTCTCACACTGTGATAATAGTGTCTCTGTCACTGTGGTGATTATAATCCTCACAATGCGGTAATAGTGTCTCTGTCACTGCGGTGATTATAATTCTCACACTGTGATAATAGTGTCTCTGTCACTGCGGTGATTAAAATCATCTCATTGCAGTATTAGTGTCTCTGTCACTGCGGTGATTATAATCCTCACACTGCGGTAATTGTTACTCTGTCACTGCGGTGATTATAATCCTCACACTGCGGTAATTGTTTCTCTGTCACTCCAGTGATTATAATTCTCATACTACTGTAATAGTGTCCATGTCACTGCGGTGATTATATTTCTCACACAGTGATAAAAGTGTCTCTGTCACTTCGGTGATTATAATTCTCAGACTGTGATAATAGTGTCTCTGTCACTGCGGTGATTATAATCCTCACAATGCGGTAATAGTGTCACTGTCACTGCGGTGATTATAATTCTCACACTGTGATAATAGTGTCTCTGTCACTGCGGTGATTATAATTCTCACACTGCGGTGATAGTGTCTCTGTCACTGAGGTGATTATAATTCTCAGACTGTGGTAATAGTGCCTCCGTCACTGCTGTGATTATAATTCTCACAATACGGTAATAGAGTCAAGGTCACTGAGGTGATCATAATTCTCACAGTGTGATAGTAGTGTCTTTGTCACTGAGGTGATTATAATCCTCACACTGTGATAATACTGTCTCTGTGACTGCGGTGACTATAATTCTCTCATTGCGGTAATAGTGTCTCTGTCACTGCAGTGACTATAATTCTCTCATTGCGGTAATAGTGCCTATGTCACTGCATTGATTATAATTCTCACACGGCAGTAATAGTGTCTCTGTCACTGCAGTGATTATAGTTCTCACACTGCCGTAATAATGTCTCTGTCTCTGCGATGATTATTATCCACACACTGCCGTAGTAGTGTCTCTATCTCTGCGATGATTATAATACTCCTACTGTGATAAAAGTGTCACTGTCCCTGCGGTGATTATAATTCTCACACTGCGTTAATAGTGTCTCTGTCACTAGGGTGATTATAATTCTCACACTGCGGTAATAGTGTCTTTGTCACTGCAGTGATTATAATTCTCACACTGTGGTAATAGTGTCTCTGTCACTACGGTGATTATAATTCTCACACTGCGTCAATAGTGTCTCTGTCACTGCAGTGATTATCATGCTCATACCGCTGTAATAGTGTCTCAGTCACTGCGGTGATTAACGTCCTCGCGCTGCGGTAAAAGTGCGTCTGTCATTGCGGTGATTATAATTCTCACACTGTGGTAATAATGTCTCTGTCACTGCGGTGATTATAATTCTCACACTACGGTAATAGTGTCTCCGTCACTGAGCTGATTATAATTCTCCCACTGCGGTAATAGTGTCTCTGGCACAGCGGTGATTATAATTCTCAGACATGCGGTAATCGTGTCTCTGTCTTGGCGGTGATTATAGTTCTCACACCCCGGTTTTGTGTCTAGGTCACTGAGGTGATTATAATTCTCACAGTGTGATAATAGTGTCTCTGTCACTGCGGTGCTTATAATTCTCATACTGTGATAATAGTGTCTTTCTCACTGCTGTGATTATAATTCTCACACTGCGGTAATAATGTCTCTGTCACTGCGGTGATTATAATCCTCACGCTGCAGTAATTGTGTCTCTATCACTGCGCTGATTTTAATTCTCACACAGTGATAATAGTGGCTCTGTCACACTGCGGTGATTATGTTCCTCACACTGTGGTAATAGTGTCTCTGTCACTGTGGTGATTATAATCCTCACACTGCGCTAATTGTTTCTCTGTCACTCCAGTGATTATAATTCTCATACTACTGTAATAGTGTCCATGTCACTGCGGTGATTATAATTCTCACACTGCGGTAATAGTGTCTAGGTCACTGCGGTGATTATAATTCTCACACTCTGATAATAGTGACTCTGTCTCTGCGATGATTATAATACTCCTACTGTGATAATAGTGTCTCTGTCACTGCGGTGATTATAATCCTCTCCTTGCTGTAATAGTGTCTCAGTCACTGCGGTTATTATAAATATGACACTGAGTTAATAGTGTCTCTGTCCCTGTGATGATTATAATCCACAAACTGCGGTAATAGTGTCTCTTTCACTGCAGTGATTATAATTCTCTCACTGTGGTAATAGTGTCTCTGTCACTGTAGTGATTATAATTCTCACACTACGGTAATAGTTTCTCTGTCACTGCAGTGATTATAATTCTCACACTGCGCTAGTAGTGTCTCTGTCACTGCGGTGATTATAATTCTGACACTACGGTAATAGCGTCTATGTCACTGTGGTGATTATAATCCTCACACTGTGATAATAGTATCTCTGTCACTGCGGTGATTATAATCCTCACACTGCGGTAATAGTGAATCTATCACTGCAGTGATTATAATTCTCACACTACGGTAATAGTGTCTCTGTCACTGAGCTGATTATAATTCACAAACTGCGCTAGTAGTGTGTCTATCACTGAGGTGATTATAATCCTCACACGGTGATAATATTGTCTCTATCACTGCGGTGATTATAATTCTCGCACTGCGGTAATAGTGTCTCTGTCACTGTAGTGATTATAATTCTCACACTGTGGTTATATTGTCTCTGTCACTGCGGTCATAATAATTCTCACACTGCGGTAATATTGTCTCTGTCACTGTAGTGATTATCATTCTCACACTGTGGTAATAGTGTCTCTGTCACTGCGGTGATTATAATCCTCACACTGTGATAATAGTGTTTCTGTCACGGCGATTATTATAATCCTCTCATTGCGGTAATAGTGTCTCTGTCACTGCGGTGATTATAATCCTTACACTGCGGTAATAGTGTCTGTGTCACTGCGGTGATTATAATTCTCACACTGTGATAATAGTGTCTCTCTCACTGCGGTGATTATAATTCTCACACTGCGGTTGAAGTGTCTCTGTCTCTGCGGTGCTAATAATCCTCACACTGTGATAATACTTACTCTGTCATTGCGGTGATTATAATTCTCACACTGAATTAATAGTGTCTCTATCACTGCGGTGATTATAATCCTCACACTGTGATAATACTGTCTCTGTCACTGCGGTGATTATAATTCTCATACTGAGTTAATAGTGTGTTTGTCACTGCGGTGATTATAATCCTCACACTGTGATAATAGTGTCTCTGTCACTGCGGTGATTATAATTCTCACTCTGCGGTGATAGTGTCTCTGTCACTGAGGTGATTATAATTCTCACACAGTGATAATAGAGTCTCTGTCACTGCGGTGATTATAATCCTCACACTGCGGTAATAGTGTCTATGTCAACGCGGTGATTATAATTCTCACACTGCGGTAATAGTGTCGCTGTCGCTGCAGTGATTATAATTCTACAGACATGCGGTAACAGTGTCTCTGTCTTTGCGGTGATTATAATTCTCACACCCCGGTAATAGGGTCCAGGTCACTGCGGTGATTATAATTCTCACAGTGTGATAATAGTGTCTCTGTCACTGCGGTGATTATGATCCTCACACTGCTGTAATAGTGTCTCTGTCACTGCGGTGATTATAATCCTCACACTGCGGGAATAGTGTCTATGTCACTGTGGTGATTATAATTCTCACACTGTGATAATAGTGTCTGTCACTGCGGTGATTATAATCCTCACACTGCGGTAATTGTGTCTCTATCACTGCGGTGATTATAATTCTCACACAGTGATAATAGTGTCTCTGTCACTGCGGTGATTATGATCCTCACACTGCTGTAATAGTGTCTCTGTCACTGCGGTGATTATAATCCTCACACTGCAGGAATAGTGTCTATGTCACTGTGGTGATTATAATTCTCACACTGTGATAATAGTGTCTGTCACTGCGGTGATTATAATCCTCACAATGCGGTAATAGTGTCTCTGTCACTGCGGTGATTATAATTCTCACACTGTGATAATAGCGTCTCTGTCACTGCGGTGATTAAAATCATCTCATTGCAGTATTAGTGTCTCTGTCACTGCGGTGATTATAATCCTCACACTGCGGTAATTGTTACTCTGTCACTGCGGTGATTATAATCCTCACACTGCGGTAATTGTTTCTCTGTCACTCCAGTGATTATAATTCTCATACTACTGTAATAGTGTCCATGTCACTGCGGTGATTATATTTCTCACACAGTGATAAAAGTGTCTCTGTCACTTCGGTGATTATAATTCTCAGACTGTGATAATAGTGTCTCTGTCACTGCGGTGATTATAATCCTCACAATGCGGTAATAGTGTCACTGTCACTGCGGTGATTATAATTCTCACACTGTGATAATAGTGTCTCTGTCACTGCGGTGATTATAATTCTCACACTGCGGTGATAGTGTCTCTGTCACTGAGGTGATTATAATTCTCAGACTGTGGTAATAGTGCCTCCGTCACTGCTGTGATTATAATTCTCACAATACGGTAATAGAGTCAAGGTCACTGAGGTGATCATAATTCTCACAGTGTGATAGTAGTGTCTTTGTCACTGAGGTGATTATAATCCTCACACTGTGATAATACTGTCTCTGTGACTGCGGTGACTATAATTCTCTCATTGCGGTAATAGTGTCTCTGTCACTGCAGTGACTATAATTCTCTCATTGCGGTAATAGTGCCTATGTCACTGCATTGATTATAATTCTCACACTGCAGTAATAGTGTCTCTGTCACTGCAGTGATTATAGTTCTCACACTGCCGTAATAATGTCTCTGTCTCTGCGATGATTATTATCCACACACTGCTGTAGTAGTGTCTCTATCTCTGCGATGATTATAATACTCCTACTGTGATAAAAGTGTCACTGTCCCTGCGGTGATTATAATTCTCACACTGCGTTAATAGTGTCTCTGTCACTAGGGTGATTATAATTCTCACACTGCGGTAATAGTGTCTTTGTCACTGCAGTGATTATAATTCTCACACTGTGGTAATAGTGTCTCTGTCACTACGGTGATTATAATTCTCACACTGCGTCAATGGTGTCTCTGTCACTGCAGTGATTATCATGCTCATACCGCTGTAATAGTGTCTCAGTCACTGCGGTGATTAACGTCCTCGCGCTGCGGTAAAAGTGCGTCTGTCATTGCGGTGATTATAATTCTCACACTGTGGTAATAATGTCTCTGTCACTGCGGTGATTATAATTCTCACACTACGGTAATAGTGTCTCCGTCACTGAGCTGATTATAATTCTCCCACTGCGGTAATAGTGTCTCTGGCACAGCGGTGATTATAATTCTCAGACATGCGGTAATCGTGTCTCTGTCTTGGCGGTGATTATAGTTCTCACACCCCGGTTTTGTGTCTAGGTCACTGAGGTGATTATAATTCTCACAGTGTGATAATAGTGTCTCTGTCACTGCGGTGCTTATAATTCTCATACTGTGATAATAGTGTCTCTCTCACTGCTGTGATTATAATTCTCACACTGCGGTAATAATGTCTCTGTCACTGCGGTGATTATAATCCTCACGCTGCAGTAATTGTGTCTCTATCACTGCGCTGATTTTAATTCTCACACAGTGATAATAGTGTCTCTGTCACTGCGGTGATTATGTTCCTCACACTGTGGTAATAGTGTCTCTGTCACTGTGGTGATTATAATCCTCACACTGCGCTAATTGTTTCTCTGTCACTCCAGTGATTATAATTCTCATACTACTGTAATAGTGTCCATGTCACTGCGGTGATTATAATTCTCACACTGCGGTAATAGTGTCTAGGTCACTGCGGTGATTATAATTCTCACACTCTGATAATAGTGACTCTGTCTCTGCGATGATTATAATACTCCTACTGTGATAATAGTGTCTCTGTCACTGCGGTGATTATAATCCTCTCCTTGCTGTAATAGTGTCTCAGTCACTGCGGTTATTATAAATATGACACTGAGTTAATAGTGTCTCTGTCCCTGTGATGATTATAATCCACAAACTGCGGTAATAGTGTCTCTTTCACTGCAGTGATTATAATTCTCTCACTGTGGTAATAGTGTCTCTGTCACTGTAGTGATTATAATTCTCACACTACGGTAATAGTTTCTCTGTCACTGCAGTGATTATAATTCTCACACTGCGCTAGTAGTGTCTCTGTCACTGCGGTGATTATAATTCTGACACTACGGTAATAGCGTCTATGTCACTGTGGTGATTATAATCCTCACACTGTGATAATAGTATCTCTGTCACTGCGGTGATTATAATCCTCACACTGCGGTAATAGTGAATCTATCACTGCAGTGATTATAATTCTCACACTACGGTAATAGTGTCTCTGTCACTGAGCTGATTATAATTCACAAACTGCGCTAGTAGTGTGTCTATCACTGAGGTGATTATAATCCTCACACGGTGATAATATTGTCTCTATCACTGCGGTGATTATAATTCTCGCACTGCGGTAATAGTGTCTCTGTCACTGTAGTGATTATAATTCTCACACTGTGGTTATATTGTCTCTGTCACTGCGGTCATAATAATTCTCACACTGCGGTAATATTGTCTCTGTCACTGTAGTGATTATCATTCTCACACTGTGGTAATAGTGTCTCTGTCACTGCGGTGATTATAATCCTCACACTGTGATAATAGTGTTTCTGTCACGGCGATTATTATAATCCTCTCATTGCGGTAATAGTGTCTCTGTCACTGCGGTGATTATAATCCTTACACTGCGGTAATAGTGTCTGTGTCACTGCGGTGATTATAATTCTCACACTGTGATAATAGTGTCTCTCTCACTGCGGTGATTATAATTCTCACACTGCGGTTGAAGTGTCTCTGTCTCTGCGGTGCTAATAATCCTCACACTGTGATAATACTTACTCTGTCATTGCGGTGGTTATAATTCTCACACTGAATTAATAGTGTCTCTATCACTGCGGTGATTATAATCCTCACACTGTGATAATACTGTCTCTGTCACTGCGGTGATTATAATTCTCATACTGAGTTAATAGTGTGTTTGTCACTGCGGTGATTATAATCCTCACACTGTGATAATAGTGTCTCTGTCACTGCGGTGATTATAATTCTCACTCTGCGGTGATAGTGTCTCTGTCACTGAGGTGATTATAATTCTCACACAGTGATAATAGAGTCTCTGTCACTGCGGTGATTATAATCCTCACACTGCGGTAATAGTGTCTATGTCAACGCGGTGATTATAATTCTCACACTGCGGTAATAGTGTCGCTGTCGCTGCAGTGATTATAATTCTACAGACATGCGGTAACAGTGTCTCTGTCTTTGCGGTGATTATAATTCTCACACCCCGGTAATAGGGTCCAGGTCACTGCGGTGATTATAATTCTCACAGTGTGATAATAGTGTCTCTGTCACTGCGGTGATTATGATCCTCACACTGCTGTAATAGTGTCTCTGTCACTGCGGTGATTATAATCCTCACACTGCGGGAATAGTGTCTATGTCACTGTGGTGATTATAATTCTCACACTGTGATAATAGTGTCTGTCACTGCGGTGATTATAATCCTCACACTGCGGTAATTGTGTCTCTATCACTGCGGTGATTATAATTCTCACACAGTGATAATAGTGTCTCTGTCACTGCGGTGATTATGATCCTCACACTGCTGTAATAGTGTCTCTGTCACTGCGGTGATTATAATCCTCACACTGCGGGAATAGTGTCTATGTCACTGTGGTGATTATAATTCTCACACTGTGATAATAGTGTCTGTCACTGCGGTGATTATAATCCTCATACTGCGCGAATAGTGTCTATGTCACTGCGGTGATTATAATTCTCACACTGTGATAATAGTGTCTCTGTCACTGGTGATTATAATTCTCACAATGCGGTAATAGTGTCTCTGTCACTGCGGTGATTATAATTCTCACACTGTGATAATAGTGTCTCTGTCACTGCGGTGATTATAATTCTCACACTGTGATAAAAGTGTCTCTGTCACTGCGATGATTATAATTCTCACACTGCGGTGATAGTGTCTCTGTCACTGAGGTGATTATAATCCTCTCCTTGCTGTAATAGTGTCAGTCACTGCGGTTATTATAAACATGACACTGAGTTAATAGTGTCTCTGTCCCTGTGATGATTATAATCCACAAACTGCGGTAATAGTGTCTTTTTCACTGCAGTGATTATAATTCTCTCACTGTGGTAATAGTTTCTCTGTCACTGCAGTGATTATAATTCTCACACTGCACTAGTAGTGTCTCTGTCACTGCGGTGATTCTAATTCTGACACTACGGTAATAGTGTCTATGTCACTGTGGTGATTATAATCCTCACACTGTGATAATATTCTCTGTCACTGCGGTGATTATAATCCTCACACTGCGGTAATAGTGAATCTATCACTGCAGTGATTATAATTCTCACACTATGGTAATAGTGTCTCTGTCACTGAGCTGATTATAATTCTCAAACTGCGCTAGTAGTGTCTCTATCACTGAGGTGATTATAATCCTCACACTGTGATAATACTGTCTCTGTCACTGCGGTGATTATAATTCTCATACTGAGTTAATAGTGTCTCTGTCACGGCGATGATTATAATCCTCTCATTGCGGTAATATTGTCTCTATCACTGCGGTGATTATAATTCTCGCACTGCGGTAATAGTGTCTCTGTCACTGTAGTGATTATCATTCTCACACTGTGGTAATATTGTCTCTGTCACTGCGGTGAATATAATCCTCACACTGTGATAATAGTGTTTCTGTCACGGCGATTATTATAATCCTCTCATTGCGGTAATAGTGTCTCTGTCACTGCGGTGATTATAATTCTCGTACTGCGGTAATAGTGTCTCTGTCACTGTAGTGATTATAATTCTCACACTGTGGTAATATTGTCTCTGTCACTGCGGTGATTATAATTCTCACACTGCGGTAATAGTGTCTCTGTCACTGTAGTGATTATCATTCTCACACTGTGGTAATATTGTCTCTGTCACTGCGGTGATTATAATCCTCACACTGTGATAATAGTGTTTCTGTCACGGCGATTATTATAATTCTCACACTGCGGTAATATTGTCTCCGTCACTGAGCTGATTATAATTCTCACACTGTGGTTTAAGTGTCTCTGTCATTGCGGTGATTATAATTCTCACACTGAGTTAATAGTGTCTCTATCACTGCGGTGATTATAATCCTCACACTGTGATAATACTGTCTCTGTCACTGCGGTGATTATAATCCTCACACTGTGATAATAGTGTTTCTGTCACGGCGATTATTATAATCCTCTCATTGCGGTAATAGTGTCTCTGTCACTGCGGTGATTATAATTCTCGTACTGCGGTAATAGTGTCTCTGTCACTGTAGTGATTATAATTCTCACACTGTGGTAATATTGTCTCTGTCACTGTGGTGATTATAATTCTCACACTACGGTAATAGTGTCTCTGTCACTGTAGTGATTATCATTCTCACACTGTGGTAATATTGTCTCTGTCACTGCGGTGATTATAATCCTCACACTGTGATAATAGTGTTTCTGTCATGGCGATTATTATAATCCTCTCATTGCGGTAATAGTGTCTCTGTCACTGCGGTGATTATAATTCTCACACTGTGATAATAGTGTCTCTCTCACTGCGGTGATTATAATTCTCACACTGCGGTAATATTGTCTCCGTCACTGAGCTGATTATAATTCTCACACTGCGGTTTAAGTGTCTCTGTCACTGCGGTGATTATAATTCTCACACTGAGTTAATAGTGTCTCTATCACTGCGGTGATTATAATCCTCACACTGTGATAATACTGTCTCTATCACTGCAGTGATTATAATTCTCATACTGAGTTAATAGTGTGTTTGTCACTGCGGTGATTATAATCCTCACACTGTGATAATACTGTCTCTGTCACTGCGGTGATTATAATTCTCACACAGTGATAATAGTGTCTCTGTCACTGTGGTGATTATAATCCTCACAATGCGGTAATAGTGTCTCTGTCACTGCGGTGATTATAATTCTCACACTCTAATAATAGTATCTCTGTCACTGCGGTGATTATAATTCTCACACTGCGGTGATAGTGTCTCTGTCACTGAGGTGATTATAATTCTCAGACTGTGGTTATAGTGCCTCTGTCACTGCGGTGATTATAATTCTCACAATACGGTAATAGAGTCAAGGACACTGAGGTGATCATAATTCTCACAGTGTGATAGTAGTGTCTTTGTCACTGCGGTGATTAGAATCCTCACACTGTGATAATACTGTCTCTGTGACTGCGGTGACTATAATTCTCTCATTGCGGTAATAGTGTCTCTGTCACTGCGGTGATTATAATTCTCACACTGTGGTAATAGTGTCTCTGTCACTAGGGTGATATAATTATCACACTGCTTAAATAGTGTCTCCGTCACTGCAGTGATTATAATGCTCATACAGCTGTAATAGTGTCTCAGTCACTGCGGTGATTAAGGTCCTCGCGCTGTGGTAAAAGTGCGTCTGTCACTGCGGTGATTATAATTCTCACACTGTGGTAATAGTGTCTCTGTCACTGTGATGATTATAATCCTCACAGTGTGATAATACTGACTCTGTCACTGCAGTGATTATAATTCTCATGCGGCGCTAATACGGTCTCTGTTACTTCAGTGATTATAATTCTCACAATGCGGTAATAGTGTCTCTGTCACTGCTGTGATTATAAATCTCACACCGCGCTAGTCGTTTCTCTGTCACTGTGGTGATTATAATTCTCACACTGCGGAAATAGTGTCTCTGTCAATACAGTGATTATAATCCTCACACTGTGATAATACTGTCTCTGTCACGGCGATGATTAAAATCGTCTCATTGCAGTATTAGTGTCTCTGTCACTGCGGTGATTATAATTCTCACACAGTGATAATAGTGTCTCTGTCACTGCGGTGATTATAATCCTCACACTGCGGTAATTGTTACTCTGTCACTGCGGTGATTAAAATCCTCACACTTCGGTAATTGTTTCTCTGTCACTCCAGTGAATATAATTCTTATACTACTGTAATAGTGTCCATGTCACTGCGGTGATTATAATTCTCACACTGTGATAATAGTGTCTCTGTCACTGAGCTGATTATAATTCACAAACTGCGCTAGTAGTGTGTCTATCACTGAGGTGATTATAATCCTCACACGGTGATAATATTGTCTCTATCACTGCGGTGATTATAATTCTCGCACTGCGGTAATAGTGTCTCTGTCACTGTAGTGATTATAATTCTCACACTGTGGTTATATTGTCTCTGTCACTGCGGTCATAATAATTCTCACACTGCGGTAATATTGTCTCTGTCACTGTAGTGATTATCATTCTCACACTGTGGTAATAGTGTCTCTGTCACTGCGGTGATTATAATCCTCACACTGTGATAATAGTGTTTCTGTCACGGCGATTATTATAATCCTCTCATTGCGGTAATAGTGTCTCTGTCACTGCGGTGATTATAATCCTTACACTGCGGTAATAGTGTCTGTGTCACTGCGGTGATTATAATTCTCACACTGTGATAATAGTGTCTCTCTCACTGCGGTGATTATAATTCTCACACTGCGGTTGAAGTGTCTCTGTCTCTGCGGTGCTAATAATCCTCACACTGTGATAATATTTACTCTGTCATTGCGGTGATTATAATTCTCACACTGAATTAATAGTGTCTCTATCACTGCAGTGATTATAATCCTCACACTGTGATAATACTGTCTCTGTCACTGCGGTGATTATAATTCTCATACTGAGTTAATAGTGTGTTTGTCACTGCGGTGATTATAATCCTCACACTGTGATAATAGTGTCTCTGTCACTGCGGTGATTATAATTCTCACTCTGCGGTGATAGTGTCTCTGTCACTGAGGTGATTATAATTCTCACACAGTGATAATAGAGTCTCTGTCACTGCGGTGATTATAATCCTCACACTGCGGTAATAGTGTCTATGTCAACGCGGTGATTATAATTCTCACACTGCGGTAATAGTGTCGCTGTCGCTGCAGTGATTATAATTCTACAGACATGCGGTAACAGTGTCTCTGTCTTTGCGGTGATTATAATTCTCACACCCCGGTAATAGGGTCCAGGTCACTGCGGTGATTATAATTCTCACAGTGTGATAATAGTGTCTCTGTCACTGCGGTGATTATGATCCTCACACTGCTGTAATACTGTCTCTGTCACTGCGGTGATTATAATCCTCACACTGCGGGAATAGTGTCTATGTCACTGTGGTGATTATAATTCTCACACTGTGATAATAGTGTCTGTCACTGCGGTGATTATAATCCTCACACTGCGGTAATTGTGTCTCTATCACTGCGGTGATTATAATTCTCACACAGTGATAATAGTGTCTCTGTCACTGCGGTGATTATGATCCTCACACTGCTGTAATAGTGTCTCTGTCACTGCGGTGATTATAATCCTCACACTGCGGGAATAGTGTCTATGTCACTGTGGTGATTATAATTCTCACACTGTGATAATAGTGTCTGTCACTGCGGTGATTATAATCCTCATACTGCGCGAATAGTGTCTATGTCACTGCGGTGATTATAATTCTCACACTGTGATAATAGTGTCTCTGTCACTGTGGTGATTATAATTCTCACAATGCGGTAATAGTGTCTCTGTCACTGCGGTGATTATAATTCTCACACTGTGATAATAGTGTCTCTGTCACTGCGGTGATTATAATTCTCACACTGTGATAAAAGTGTCTCTGTCACTGCGATGATTATAATTCTCACACTGCGGTGATAGTGTCTCTGTCACTGAGGTGATTATAATCCTCTCCTTGCTGTAATAGTGTCAGTCACTGCGGTTATTATAAACATGACACTGAGTTAATAGTGTCTCTGTCCTTGTGATGATTATAATCCACAAACTGCGGTAATAGTGTCTTTTTCACTGCAGTGATTATAATTCTCTCACTGTGGTAATAGTTTCTCTGTCACTGCAGTGATTATAATTCTCACACTGCACTAGTAGTGTCTCTGTCACTGCGGTGATTCTAATTCTGACACTACGGTAATAGTGTCTATGTCACTGTGGTGATTATAATCCTCACACTGTGATAATATTCTCTGTCACTGCGGTGATTATAATCCTCACACTGCGGTAATAGTGAATCTATCACTGCAGTGATTATAATTCTCACACTATGGTAATAGTGTCTCTGTCACTGAGCTGATTATAATTCTCAAACTGCGCTAGTAGTGTCTCTATCACTGAGGTGATTATAATCCTCACACTGTGATAATACTGTCTCTGTCACTGCGGTGATTATAATTCTCATACTGAGTTAATAGTGTCTCTGTCACGGCGATGATTATAATCCTCTCATTGCGGTAATATTGTCTCTATCACTGCGGTGATTATAATTCTCGCACTGCGGTAATAGTGTCTCTGTCACTGTAGTGATTATCATTCTCACACTGTGGTAATATTGTCTCTGTCACTGCGGTGAATATAATCCTCACACTGTGATAATAGTGTTTCTGTCACGGCGATTATTATAATCCTCTCATTGCGGTAATAGTGTCTCTGTCACTGCGGTGATTATAATTCTCGTACTGCGGTAATAGTGTCTCTGTCACTGTAGTGATTATAATTCTCACACTGTGGTAATATTGTCTCTGTCACTGCGGTGATTATAATTCTCACACTGCGGTAATAGTGTCTCTGTCACTGTAGTGATTATCATTCTCACACTGTGGTAATATTGTCTCTGTCACTGCGGTGATTATAATCCTCACACTGTGATAATAGTGTTTCTGTCACGGCGATTATTATAATTCTCACACTGCGGTAATATTGTCTCCGTCACTGAGCTGATTATAATTCTCACACTGTGGTTTAAGTGTCTCTGTCATTGCGGTGATTATAATTCTCACACTGAGTTAATAGTGTCTCTATCACTGCGGTGATTATAATCCTCACACTGTGATAATACTGTCTCTGTCACTGCGGTGATTATAATCCTCACACTGTGATAATAGTGTTTCTGTCACGGCGATTATTATAATCCTCTCATTGCGGTAATAGTGTCTCTGTCACTGCGGTGATTATAATTCTCGTACTGCGGTAATAGTGTCTCTGTCACTGTAGTGATTATAATTCTCACACTGTGGTAATATTGTCTCTGTCACTGTGGTGATTATAATTCTCACACTACGGTAATAGTGTCTCTGTCACTGTAGTGATTATCATTCTCACACTGTGGTAATATTGTCTCTGTCACTGCGGTGATTATAATCCTCACACTGTGATAATAGTGTTTCTGTCATGGCGATTATTATAATCCTCTCATTGCGGTAATAGTGTCTCTGTCACTGCGGTGATTATAATTCTCACACTGTGATAATAGTGTCTCTCTCACTGCGGTGATTATAATTCTCACACTGCGGTAATATTGTCTCCGTCACTGAGCTGATTATAATTCTCACACTGCGGTTTAAGTGTCTCTGTCACTGCGGTGATTATAATTCTCACACTGAGTTAATAGTGTCTCTATCACTGCGGTGATTATAATCCTCACACTGTGATAATACTGTCTCTATCACTGCAGTGATTATAATTCTCATACTGAGTTAATAGTGTGTTTGTCACTGCGGTGATTATAATCCTCACACTGTGATAATACTGTCTCTGTCACTGCGGTGATTATAATTCTCACACAGTGATAATAGTGTCTCTGTCACTGTGGTGATTATAATCCTCACAATGCGGTAATAGTGTCTCTGTCACTGCGGTGATTATAATTCTCACACTCTAATAATAGTATCTCTGTCACTGCGGTGATTATAATTCTCACACTGCGGTGATAGTGTCTCTGTCACTGAGGTGATTATAATTCTCAGACTGTGGTAATAGTGCCTCTGTCACTGCGGTGATTATAATTCTCACAATACGGTAATAGAGTCAAGGACACTGAGGTGATCATAATTCTCACAGTGTGATAGTAGTGTCTTTGTCACTGCGGTGATTAGAATCCTCACACTGTGATAATACTGTCTCTGTGACTGCGGTGACTATAATTCTCTCATTGCGGTAATAGTGTCTCTGTCACTGCGGTGATTATAATTCTCACACTGTGGTAATAGTGTCTCTGTCACTAGGGTGATATAATTATCACACTGCTTAAATAGTGTCTCCGTCACTGCAGTGATTATAATGCTCATACAGCTGTAATAGTGTCTCAGTCACTGCGGTGATTAAGGTCCTCGCGCTGTGGTAAAAGTGCGTCTGTCACTGCGGTGATTATAATTCTCACACTGAGGTAATAGTGTCTCTGTCACTGTGATGATTATAATCCTCACAGTGTGATAATACTGACTCTGTCACTGCAGTGATTATAATTCTCATGCGGCGCTAATACTGTCTCTGTTACTTCAGTGATTATAATTCTCACACTGCGGTAATAGTGTCTCTGTCACTGCTGTGATTATAAATCTCACACCGCGCTAGTCGTTTCTCTGTCACTGTGGTGATTATAATTCTCACACTGCGGAAATAGTGTCTCTGTCAATACAGTGATTATAATCCTCACACTGTGATAATACTGTCTCTGTCACGGCGATGATTAAAATCGTCTCATTGCAGTATTAGTGTCTCTGTCACTGCGGTGATTATAATTCTCACACAGTGATAATAGTGTCTCTGTCACTGCGGTGATTATAATCCTCACACTGCGGTAATTGTTACTCTGTCACTGCGGTGATTAAAATCCTCACACTTCGGTAATTGTTTCTCTGTCACTCCAGTGAATATAATTCTTATACTACTGTAATAGTGTCCATGTCACTGCGGTGATTATAATTCTCACACTGTGATAATAGTGTCTCTGTCACTGCGGTGATTATAATTCTCACACTGTGATAATAGTGTCTCTGTCACTGCGGTGATTATAATCCTCACAATGCGGTAATAGTGTCTCTGTCACTGCGGTGATTATAATTCTCACACTGTGATAAAAGTGTCTCTGTCACTGCGATGATTATAATTCTCACACTGCGGTGATAGTGTCTCTGTCACTGAGGTGATTATAATCCTCTCCTTGCTGTAATCGTGTCAGTCACTGCGGTTATTATAAACATGACACTGAGTTAATAGTGTCTCTGTCCCTGTGATGATTATAATCCACAAACTGCGGTAATAGTGTCTTTTTCACTGCAGTGATTATAATTCTCTCACTGTGGTAATAGTTTCTCTGTCACTGCAGTGATTATAATTCTCACACTGCGCTAGTAGTGTCTCTGTCACTGCGGTGATTATAATTCTGACACTACGGTAATAGCGTCTATATCACTGTGGTGATTATAATCCTCACACTGTGATAATATTCTCTGTCACTGCGGTGATTATAATCCTCACACTGCAGTAATAGTGAATCTATCTCTGCAGTGATTATAATTCTCACACTATGGTAATAGTTTCTCTGTCACTGAGCTGATTATAATTCTCAAACTGCGCTAGTAGTGTCTCTATCACTGAGGTGATTATAATCCTCACACTGTGATAATACTGTCTCTGTCACTGCGGTGATTATAATTCTCATACTGAGTTAATAGTGTCTCTGTCACGGCGATGATTATAATCCTCTCATTGCGGTAATATTGTCTCTATCACTGCGGTGATTATAATTCTCGCACTGCGGTAATAGTGTCTCTGTCACTGTAGTGATTATCATTCTCACACTGTGGTAATATTGTCTCTGTCACTGCGGTGATTATAATCCTCACACTGTGATAATAGTGTTTCTGTCACGGCGATTATTATAATCCTCTCATTGCGGTAATAGTGTCTCTGTCACTGCGGTGATTATAATTCTCGTACTGCGGTAATAGTGTCTCTGTCACTGTAGTGATTATAATTCTCACACTGTGGTAATATTGTCTCTGTCACTGCGGTGATTATAATTCTCACACTGCGGTAATAGTGTCTCTGTCACTGTAGTCATTATCATTCTCACACTGTGGTAATATTGTCTCTGTCACTGCGGTGATTATAATCCTCACACTGTGATAATAGTGTTTCTGTCACGGCGATTATTATAATTCTCACACTGCGGTAATATTGTCTCCGTCACTGAGCTGATTATAATTCTCACACTGCGGTTTAAGTGTCTCTGTCATTGCGGTGATTATAATTCTCACACTGAGTTAATAGTGTCTCTATCACTGCGGTGATTATAATCCTCACACTGTGATACTACTGTCTCTGTCACTGCGGTGATTATAATTCTCACACTGCGGTGATAGTGTCTCTGTCACTGAGGTGATTATAATTCTCAGACTGTGGTAATAGTGCCTCTGTCACTGTGGTGATTATAATTCTCACAATACGGTAATAGAGTCAAGGTCACTGAGGTGATCATAATTCTCACAGTGTGATAGTAGTGTCTTTGTCACTGAGGTGATTAGAATCCTCACACTGTGATAATACTGTCTCTGTGACTGCGGTGACTATAATTCTCTCATTGCGGTAATAGTGTCTCTGTCACTGCGGTGATTATAATTCTCACAGTTTGGAATAGTGTCTCTGTTACTAGGGTGATATAATTATCACACTGCTTAAATAGTGTCTCCGTCACTGCAGTGATTATAATGCTCATACAGCTGTAATAGTGTCTCAGTCACTGTGGTGATTAAGGTCCTCGCGCTGTGGTAAAAGTGCGTCTGTCACTGCGGTGATTATAATTCTCACACTGTGGTAATAGTGTCTCTGTCACTGTGATGATTATAATCCTCACAGTGCGATAATACTGTCTCTGTCACTGCGGTGATTATAATTCTCACACTGAGATAATAGTGTCTCTGTCACTGCGGTGATTATAATCCTCACACTGCGCGAATAGTGTCTATGTCACTGCGGTGATTATAATTCTCACACTGTGATAATAGTGTCTCTGTCACTGCGGTGATTATAATCCTTACACTGCGGTAATATTGTCTCCGTCACTGAGCTGATTATAATTCTCACACTGCGGTTTTAGTGTCTCTGTCACTGCGGTGATTATAATTCTCACACTGTCATAATTGTGTCTCTGTCACTGCGGTGATTATAGTCCTCACACTTCGGTAATAGTGACTCTGTCACTGCAGTGATTATAATTCTCATGCGGCGCTAATACTGTCTCTGTTACTTCAGTGATTATAATTCTCACACTGCGGTAATAGTGTCTCTGTCACTGCTGTGATTATAAATCTCACACCGCGCTAGTCGTTTCTCTGTCACTGTGGTGATTATAATTCTCACACTGCGGAAATAGTGTCTCTGTCAATGCAGTGATTATAATCCTCACACTGTGATAATACTGTCTCTGTCACGGCGATGATTAAAATCGTCTCATTGCAGTATTAGTGTCTCTGTCACTGCGGTGATTATAATTCTCACACAGTGATAATAGTGTCTCTGTCACTGCGGTGATTATAATCCTCACACTGCGGTAATTGTTACTCTGTCACTGCGGTGATTAAAATCCTCGCACTGCAGTAATTGTTTCTCTGTCACTCCAGTGATTATAATTCTCATACTACTGTAATAGTGTCCATGTCACTGCGGTGATTATAATTCTCACACTGTGATAATAGTGTCTCTGTCACTGCGGTGATTATAATTCTCACACAGTGATAATAGTGTCTCTGTCACTGCGGTGATTATAATCCTCACAATGCGGTAATAGTGTCTCTGTCACTGCGGTGATTATAATTCTCACACTGTGATAAAAGTGTCTCTGTCACTGCGATGATTATAATTCTCACACTGCGGTGATAGTGTCTTTGTCACTGCGGTGATTATAATCCTCTCCTTGCTGTAATAGTCTCAGTCACTGCGGTTATTATAAACATGACACTGAGTTAATAGTGTCTCTGTCCCTGTGATGATTATAATCCACAAACTGCGGTAATAGTGTCTTTTTCACTGCAGTGATTATAATTCTCTCACTGTGGTAATAGTTTCTCTGTCACTGCAGTGATTATAATTCTCACACTGCGCTAGTAGTGTCTCTGTCACTGCGGTGATTATAATTCTGACACTACGGTAGTAGCGTCTATGTCACTGTGGTGATTATAATCCTCACACTGTGATAATATTCTCTGTCACTGCGGTGATTATAATCCTCACACTGCAGTAATAGTGAATCTATCACTGCAGTGATTATAATTCTCACACTATGGTAATAGTGTCTCTGTCACTGAGCTGATTATAATTCTCAAACTGCGCTAGTAGTGTCTCTATCACTGAGGTGATTATAATCCTCACACTGTGATAATACTGTCTCTGTCACTGCGGTGATTATAATTCTCATACTGAGTTAATAGTGTCTCTGTCACGGCGATGATTATAATCCTCTCATTGCGGTAATATTTCTCTATCACTGCGGTGATTATAATTCTCGCACTGCGGTAATAGTGTCTCGGTCACTGTAGTGATTATAATTCTCACACTGTGGTAATATTGTCTCTGTCACTGCGGTGATTATAATTCTCACACTGCGGTAATAGTGTCTCTGTCACTGTAGTGATTATCATTCTCACACTGTGGTAATATTGTCTCTGTCACTGCGGTGATTATAATCCTCACACTGTGATAATAGTGTTTCTGTCATGGCGATTATTATAATCCTCTCATTGCGGTAATAGTGTCTCTGTCACTGCGGTGATTATAATTCTCACACTGTGATAATAGTGTCTCTCTCACTGCGGTGATTATAATTCTCACACTGCAGTAATATTGTCTCCGTCACTGAGCTGATTATAATTCTCACACTGCGGTTTAAGTGTCTCTGTCATTGCGGTGATTATAATTCTCACACTGAGTTAATAGTGTCTCTATCACTGCGGTGATTATAATCCTCACACTGTGATAATACTGTCTCTGTCACTGCGGTGATTATAATTCTCACACTGCGGTGATAGTGTCTCTGTCACTGAGGTGATTATAATTCTCAGACTGTGGTAATAGTGCCTCTGTCACTGCGGTGATTATAATTCTCACAATACGGTAATAGAGTCAAGGTCACTGAGGTGATCATAATTCTCACAGTGTGATAGTAGTGTCTCTGTCACTGAGGTGATTATAATCCTCACACTGTGACAATACTGTCTCTGTGACTGCGGTGACTATAATTCTCTCATTGCGGTAATAGTGTCTCTGTCACTGCAGTGATTATAATTCTCACACTGCCGTAATAATGTCTCTGTCTCTGCGATAATTAATATCCACACACTGCCGTAATAGTGTCTCTATCTCTGCGATGATTATAATACTCCTACTGTGATAAAAGTGTTGCTGTCCCTGCGGTGATTATAATTCTCACACTGCGTTAATAGTGTCTCTGTCACTGCAGTGATTATAATTCTCACACTGCGGTAATACTCTCTTTGTCACTGCGGTGATTATACTTCTCACACTGTGGTAATAGTGTCTCTGTCACTACGGTGATTATAATTCTCACACTGCGTAAATAGTGTCTCTGTCACTGCAGTGATTATAATGCTCATACAGCTGTAATAGTGTCTCAGTCACTGCGGTGATTAACGTCCTTGCGCTGCGGTAAAAGTGTGTCTGTCATTGCGGTGATTATAATTCTCACACTGTGGTAATAGTGTCTCTGTCGCAGCGGTGATTATCATTCTCACTCTACGGTAATAGTTTCTCCGTCACTGAGCTGATTATAATTCACACGCTGCGGTAATAGTGTCTCTGTCTCAGCGGTGATTATAATTCTCACACTGAGTTAATAGTGTCTGTGTCGCTGCGGTGTTTATAATTCTCACACTGTGATAATAGTGTCTCTCTCACAGCAGTGATTATAATTCTCACACTGCGGTAATACTGTCTCCGTCACTGAGCTGATTATAATTCTCACTGCGGTATTAGTGTCTCTGTCACTGCGGTGATTATAATCCTCACAATGTGATAATACTGTCTCTGTGACTGCGGTGATTATAATTCTCATACTGAGTTAATAGCGACTTTGTCACTGCGGTGATTATAATCCTCACACTGTGATAATAATGTTTCTGTCATGGCGATTATTATAATCCTCTCATTGCGGTAATAGTGTATCTGTCACTGCGGTGATTATGATCCTTACACTGCGGTAATAATATCTGTGTCACTGCGGTGATTATAATTCACACACTGTGATAATAGTGTCTCTCTCACTGCGGTGATTATAATTCTCACACTGTGGTAATAGTGTCTCCGTCACTGAGCTGATTATAATTCTCACACTGCGGTTTTAGTGTCTCTGTCTCTGCGGTGATTATAATCCTCACACTGTAATAATACTGTCTCTGTCATTGCGGTGATTATAATTCTCATCTGAGTTAATAGTGTGTTTGTCACTGCGGTGATTATAATCCTCACACTGTGATAATACTGTCTCTGTCACTGCGGTGATTATAATTCTCACACAGTGATAATAGTGTCTCTGTCACTGTGGTGATTATAATCCTCACAATACGGTAATAGTGTCTCTGTCACTGCGGTGATTATAATTCTCACACTGTGATAATAGTGTCTCTGTCACTGCGGTGATTATAATTCTCACACTGCGTGATAGTGTCTCTG
Source organism: Isurus oxyrinchus (assembly GCA_026770705.1). Classification (NCBI taxonomy): domain Eukaryota; kingdom Metazoa; phylum Chordata; class Chondrichthyes; order Lamniformes; family Lamnidae; genus Isurus; species Isurus oxyrinchus. The sequence continues at coordinate 443,388 of JANJGN010000460.1, read as the reverse complement.
TCACTGAGGTGATTATAATTCTCACAATACGGTAATAGAGTCAAGGTCACTGAGGTGATCATAATTCTCACAGTGTGATAGTAGTGTCTTTGTCACTGAGGTGATTATAATCCTCACACTGTGATAATACTGTCTCTGTGACCTCGGTGACTATAATTCTCATACTGAGTTAATAGTGTCTCTCTCACAGCAGTGATTATAATTCTCACACTGCGGTAATACTGTCTCCGTCACTGAGCTGATTATAATTCTCACTGCGGTATTAGTGTCTCTGTCACTGCGGTGATTATAATCCTCACAATGTGATAATACTGTCTCTGTGACTGCGGTGATTATAATTCTCATACTGAGTTAATAGCGACTTTGTCACTGCGGTGATTATAATCCTCACACTGTGATAATAATGTTTCTGTCATGGCGATTATTATAATCCTCTCATTGCGGTAATAGTGTATCTGTCACTGCGGTGATTATGATCCTTACACTGCGGTAATAATATCTGTGTCACTGCGGTGATTATAATTCACACACTTTGATAATAGTGTCTCTCTCACTGCGGTGATTATAATTCTCACACTGTGGTAATAGTGTCTCCGTCACTGAGCTGATTATAATTCTCACACTGCGGTTTTAGTGTCTCTGTCTCTGCGGTGATTATAATCCTCACACTGTAATAATACTGTCTCTGTCATTGCGGTGATTATAATTCTCATCTGAGTTAATAGTGTGTTTGTCACTGCGGTGATTATAATCCTCACACTGTGATAATACTGTCTCTGTCACTGCGGTGATTATAATTCTCACACAGTGATAATAGTGTCTCTGTCACTGTGGTGATTATAATCCTCACAATACGGTAATAGTGTCTCTGTCACTGCGGTGATTATAATTCTCACACTGTGATAATAGTGTCTCTGTCACTGCGGTGATTATAATTCTCACACTGCGTGATAGTGTCTCTGTCACTGAGGTGATTATAATTCTCACAATACGGTAATAGAGTCAAGGTCACTGAGGTGATCATAATTCTCACAGTGTGATAGTAGTGTCTTTGTCACTGAGGTGATTATAATCCTCACACTGTGATAATACTGTCTCTGTGACTGCGGTGACTATAATTCTCTCATTGCGGTAATATTGTCTCTGTCAGTGCGGTGATTATAATTCTCACACTGCAGTAATATTGTCTCTGTCACTGCGGTGATTATAATTCTCACACTGCGGTAATAGTGTCTTTGTCACTGCGGTCATTATAATTCTCACACTGCGGTAATAATGTCTCTGTCACTGCAGTGATTATAATTCTCACACCGCGGTAATAATGTCTCTGTCACTGCAGTGATTATAATTCTCATACAGCTGTAATGGTGTCTCAGTCTCTGCAGTGATTAAAAACCTCGCGCTGCGGTAAAAGTGCGTCGGTCATTGCGGTGATTATAATTCTCACACTGCGGTAATAGTGTCTCAGTCACTGCGGTGATTATAATTCTCACACTGTGGTAATAGTGTCTCTGTCACTAGGGTGATATAATTATCACACTGCTTAAATAGTGTCTCCGTCACTGCAGAGATTATAATGCTCATACAGCTGTAATAGTGTCTCAGTCACTGCGGTGATTAAGGTCCTCGCGCTGTGGTAAAAGTGCGTCTGTCACTGCGGTGATTATAATTCTCACACTGTGGTAATAGTGTCTCTGTCACTGTGATGATTATAATCCTCACAGTGTGATAATACTGTCTCTGTCACTGCGGTGATTATAATTCTCACACTGAGTTAATAGTGTCTCTGTCACTGCGGTGATTATAATCCTCACAAGACAGTAATTGTGTCTCTGTCACTGCGGTGATTATAATTCTCACACTGTCATAATTGTGTCTCTGTCACTGCGGTGATTATAGTCCTCACACTTCGGTAATAGTGACTCTGTCACTGCAGTGATTATAATTCTCATGCGGCGCTAATACTGTCTCTGTTACTTCAGTGATTATAATTCTCACACTGCAGTAATAGTGTCTCTGTCACTGCTGTGATTATAAATCTCACACCGCGCTAGTCGTTTCTCTGTCACTGTGGTGATTATAATTCTCACACTGCGGAAATAGTGTCTCTGTCAATACAGTGATTATAATCCTCACACTGTGATAATACTGTCTCTGTCACGGCGATGATTAAAATCGTCTCATTGCAGTATTAGTGTCTCTGTCACTGCGGTGATTATAATTCTCACACAGTGATAATAGTGTCTCTGTCACTGCGGTGATTATAATCCTCACACTGCAGTAATTGATACTCTGTCACTGCGGTGATTAAAATCCTCGCACTGCGGTAATTGTTTCTCTGTCACTCCAGTGATTATAATTCTTATACTACTGTAATAGTGTCCATGTCACTGCGGTGATTATAATTCTCACACTGTGATAATAGTGTCTCTGTCACTGCGGTGATTATAATTCTCACACAGTGATAATAGTGTCTCTGTCACTGCGGTGATTATAATCCTCACAATGCGGTAATAGTGTCTCTGTCACTGCGGTGATTATAATTCTCACACTGTGATAAAAGTGTCTCTGTCACTGCGATGATTATAATTCTCACACTGCGGTGATAGTGTCTCTTGTCACTGAGGTGATTATAATCCTCTCCTTGCTGTAATAGTGTCAGTCACTGCGGTTATTATAAACATGACACTGAGTTAATAGTGTCTCTGTCCCTGTGATGATTATAATCCACAAACTGCGGTAATAGTGTCTTTTTCACTGCAGTGATTATAATTCTCTCACTGTGGTAATAGTTTCTCTGTCACTGCAGTGATTATAATTCTCACACTGCGCTAGTAGTGTCTCTGTCACTGCGGTGATTCTAATTCTGACACTACGGTAATAGCGTCTATGTCACTGTGGTGATTATAATCCTCACACTGTGATAATAGTGTCTCTGTCACTGCGGTGATTATAATCCTCGCACTGCGGTAATAGTGAATCTATCACTGCAGTGATTATAATTCTCACACTATGGTAATAGTGTCTCTGTCACTGAGCTGATTATAATTCTCAAACTGCGCTAGTAGTGTCTCTATCACTGAGGTGATTATAATCCTCACACTGTGATAATACTGTCTCTGTCACTGCGGTGATTATAATACTCACACTGCGGTAATTGTTTCTCTGTCACTCCAGTGATTATAATTCTCATACTACTGTAATAGTGTCCATGTCACTGCGGTGATTATAATTCTCACACAGTGATAATAGTGTCTCTCTCACTGCGGTGATTATAATTAGCACACTGCGGTAATCGTATCTCTGTGACTGCAGTGACTATAACTCTCACACTGCGGTAATAGTGTCTAGGTCACTGCGGTGATTATAATTCTCACACTCGGATAATAGTGACTCTGTCTCTGCGGTTATTATAATACTCCTACTGTGATAATAGTGTCTCTGTCACTGCGGTGATTATAATCCTCTCCTTGCGGTAATAGTGTCTCAGTCACTGCGGTTATTATAAACATGACACTGAGTTATTAGTGTCTCTGTCACTGTGATGATTATAATCCACAAACTGCGGTAATAGTGTCTCTTTCACTGCAGTGATTATAATTCTCTCACTGCGGTAATAGTTTCTCTGTCACTGCAGTGATTATAATTCTCACACTGCGCTAGCATTGTCTCTGTCACTGTGGTGATTATAATTCTGACACTGCGGTAATAGTGTCTATGTCAGTGCGGTGATTATAATCCTCACACTGTGATAAAAGTGTCTCTGTCACTGCGGTGATTATAATCCTCACACTGCGGTAATAGTGTCTCTATCTCTGCGATGATTATAATACTCCTACTGTGATAAAAGTGTCGCTGTCCCTGCGGTGATTATAATTCTCACACTGCGTTCATAGTGTCTCTGTCACTACGGTGATTATAATTCTCACACTGCGGTAATAGTGTCTTTGTCACTGCGGTGATTATAATTCTCACACTGTGGTAATAGTGTGTCTGTCACTACAGTGATTATAATTCTCACACTGCGTAAATAGTGTCTCTGTCACTGCAGTGATTATAATGCTCATACAGCTGTAATAGTGTCTCAGTCACTGCGGTGATTAACGTCCTCGCGCTGCGGTAAAAGTGCGTCTGTCGTTGCGGTGATTATAATTCTCCCACTGTGGTAATAGTGTCTCTGTCACTGCGGTGATTATAATTCTCACACTACGGTAATAGTGTCTCCGTCACTGAGCTGATTATAATTCTCCCACTGCGGTAATAGTGTCTCTGTCACAGCGGTGATTATAATTCTCACACTGAGTTAATAGTGTCTCTGTCGCTGCGGTGTTTATAATTCTCACACTGTGATAATAGTGTCTGTTTCACGGCAATGATTATAATCCTCTCGTTGCGGTAAGTGTGTCTCTGTCACCGCGGTGATTATAATTCTCTCACTGCGGTAATAGTGTCTCTGTCACTGCAGTGATTATAATTCTCAGACTGCGGTAATAGTGTCTCTGTCACTGTAGTGATAATAATTCTCACACTACAGTGATAGTGTCTCGGTAGCTGCGGTGATTATAATCCTCACACTGTGATAATACTGTCTCTGTCACTGCGGTGACTATAATCCTCTCATTGTGGAAATAGTGCCCTTTCACTGCGGTGATTATAATTCTCAAACTGCGGTAATAGTGTCTGTGTCACTGCAGTGATTATAATTTTGAAACTGCCGTACTAGTGTATCTGTCACTGCGATGATTATAATCGACACACGGCGGTAATAGTGTCTCTGTCTCTGCGATGATTATAATACTCCTACTGTGACAAAAGTGTCTCTGTCACTGCGGTGATTATAAATCTCAAACTGCGTTAATAGTGTCTCTGTCACTGCAGTGATTATAATTCTCAACCTGCGGTAATAGTGTCTCTGTCACTGCAGTAATTAAAATCCTCACACTGCGGTAATTGTGTCTCTGTCACTGAGGTGAATTTAATTCTCACACAGTGATAATAGTGTCTCTGTCACTGCGCTGATTATGATCCTCACACTGCGGTAATAGTGTCTCTGTCAACGCAGTGATTTTATTTTTCACATTGCGCTAATACTGTCTTTGTTACTTCAGTGATTATAATTCTCACACTAGGGTAATAGTGTCTATGTCACTGTGGTGATTATAATTCTCACACTGTGATAATAGTGTCTCTCTCACAGCAGTGATTATAATTCTCACACTGCGGTAATACTGTCTCCGTCACTGAGCTGATTATAATTCTCACACTGCCGTTTTAGTTTCTCTGTCACTGCGGTGATTATAATCCTCACAATGTGATAATACTGTCACTGCCACTGCGGTGATTATAATTCTCATACTGAGTTAATAGTGACTTTGTCACTGCGGTGATTATAATCCTCACACTGTGATAATAGTGTTTCTGTCACGGCGATGATTATAATCCTGTCATTGCGGTAATAGTGTCTCTGTCACTGCGGTGATTATAAACCTCACACTGCGGGAATAGTGTCTATGTCACTGCAGTGATTATAATTCTCACACTGTGATAGTAGTGTCTCTCTCACTGCGGTGATTATAATTCTCACACTGCTTTAATACTGTCTCCGTCATTGAGCTGATTATAATTCTCACACTGCCGTTTAGTGTCTCTGTCACTGCGGTGATTATAATCCTCACACTGTGATAATACTGTCTCTGTCACTGCGGTGATTATAATCCTCACACTGCGGTAATAGTGTCTATGTCACCGCGGTGATTATAATTCTCACACAGTGATAATAGAGTCTCTGTCACTGCGGTGATTATAATCCTCACACTGCGGTAATAGTGTCTCTGTCACTGAGGTGATTATAATTCTCAGACTGTGGTAATAGTGCCTCTGTCACTGCGGTGATTATAATTCTCACAATACGGTAATAGAGTCAAGGTCACTGAGGTGATCATAATTCTCACAGTGTGGTAGTAGTGTCTTTGTCACTGAGGTGATTATAATCCTCACACTGTGATAATACTGTCTCTGTGACTGCGGTGACTATAATTCTCTCATTGCGGTAATAGTGCCTTTGTCACTGCGTTGATTATAATTCTCACACTGCAGTAATAGTATCTCTGTCCCTGCAGTGATTATAATTCTCACACTGCCGTAATAATATCTCTGTCTCTGCGATGATTTTTATCCACACACTGCCGTAATAGTGTCTCTATCTCTGCGATGATTATAATACTCCTACTGTGATAAAAGTGTCGCTGTCACTGCGGTGATTTTAATTCTCACACTGCGTTAATAGTGTCTCTGTCACAACGGTGATTATAATTCTCACACTGCGGTAATAGTGTCTCTGTCACTAAAGTGATTATAATTCTCACACTGCGGTAATAGTGTCTCTGTCACTACGGTGATTATAATTCTCACACTGCGGTAATAGTGTCATTGTCACTACGGTGATTATAATTCTCACACTGCGGTAATAGTGTCTTTGTCACTGCGGTGATTCTAATTCTCACACTGCCTAAATAGTGTCTCTGTCACTGCGGTGATTATAATCCTCACAGTGCGGGAATAGTGTCTATGTCACTGTGGTGATTATAATTCTCACACTGTGATAATAGTGTCTCTCTCACTGCGGTGATGATAATTCTCACACTGCTTTAATACTGTCTCCGTCACTGAGCTGATTATAATTCTCACACTGCCGTTTTAGTGTCTCTGTCACTGCGGTGATTATAATTCTCACACAGTGATAATAGAGTGTCTGTCACTGCGGTGATTATAATACTCACACTGCGGTAATAGTGTCTATGTCACCAAGGTGATTATAATTCTCACACTGCGGTAATAGTGTCTCTGTCTTTGCGGTGATTATAATTCTCACACCCTGGTAATGGTGTCTAGGTCACTAAGGTGATTATAATTCTCACAGTGTGATAATAGTGTCTCTGTCACTGCGGTGATTATAATTCTCATACTGTGATAAAAGTGTCTCTCTCACTGCAGTGATTATAATTCTCACACTGCGGTAATAGTGTCTCTGTCACTGCCGTGATTATAATCCTCACACTGCGGTAAGTGTGTCTCTATCACTGCGGTGTGTATAATTCTCACACTGTGATAATAGTTTCTCTCTCACTGCGGTGATTATAATTCTCACACTGCGGTAATATTGTCTCCGTCACTGAGCTGATTATAATTCTCACACTGCGGTTTTAGTGTCTCTGTCTCTGAGGTGATTATAATCCTCACACTGTGATAATACTGTCTCTGTGACTGCGGTGATTATAATTCTCTCATTGCGGTAATAGTGCCTTTGTCAATGCGTTGATTATAATTCTCACACTGCAGTAAAAGTGTCTCTGTCACTGCGGTGATTATAATTCTCACACGGCGTAAATAGTGTCTCTGTCACTGCAGTGATTATAATGCTCATACAGCTGTAATAGTGTCTCAGTCACTGCGGTGATTAACGTCCTCGCGCTGCGGTAAAAGTGCGTCTGTCATTTGCGGTGATTATAATCCTCACACCGTGATAATAGTGTTTCTGTCACGGCGATGATTATAATCCTCTCATTGCGGTAATAGTGTCTCTGTCACTGCGGTGATTATAATCCTCACACTGCGGGAATAGTGTCTATGTCACTGCGGTGATTATAATAGTAGTGTCTCTCTCACTGCGGTGATTATAATTCTCACACTGCTTTAATACTGTCTCCGTCATTGAGCTGATTATAATTCTCACACTGCCGTTTAGTGTCTCTGTCACTGCGGTGATTATAATCCTCACACTGTGATAATACTGTCTCTGTCACTGCGGTAATTATAATCCTCACACTGCGGTAATAGTGTCTATGTCACCGCGGTGATTATAATTCTCACACAGTGATAATAGAGTCTCTGTCACTGCGGTGATTATAATCCTCACACTGCGGTAATAGTGTCTCTGTCACTGAGGTGATTATAATTCTCAGACTGTGGTAATAGTGCCTCTGTCACTGCGGTGATTATAATTCTCACAATACGGTAATAGAGTCAAGGTCACTGAGGTGATCATAATTCTCACAGTGTGGTAGTAGTGTCTTTGTCACTGAGGTGATTATAATCCTCACACTGTGATAATACTGTCTCTGTGACTGCGGTGACTATAATTCTCTCATTGCGGTAATAGTGCCTTTGTCACTGCGTTGATTATAATTCTCACACTGCAGTAATAGTATCTCTGTCACTGCAGTGATTATAATTCTCACACTGCCGTAATAATATCTCTGTCTCTGCGACGATTTTTATCCACACACTGCCGTAATAGTGTCTCTATCTCTGCGATGATTATAATACTCCTACTGTGATAAAAGTGTCGCTGTCACTGCGGTGATTTTAATTCTCACACTGCGTTAATAGTGTCTCTGTCACAACGGTGATTATAATTCTCACACTGCGGTAATAGTGTCTCTGTCACTAAAGTGATTATAATTCTCACACTGCGGTAATAGTGTCATTGTCACTACGGTGATTATAATTCTCACACTGTGGTAATAGTGTCTTTGTCACTGCGGTGATTCTAATTCTCACACTGCCTAAATAGTGTCTCTGTCACTGCGGTGATTATAATCCTCACAGTGCGGGAATAGTGTCTATGTCACTGTGGTGATTATAATTCTCACACTGTGATAATAGTGTCTCTCTCACTGCGGTGATGATAATTCTCACACTGCTTTAATACTGTCTCCGTCACTGAGCTGATTTTAATTCTCACACTGCCGTTTTAGTGTCTCTGTCACTGCGGTGATTATAATTCTCACACAGTGATAATAGAGTGTCTGTCACTGCGGTGATTATAATACTCACACTGCGGTAATAGTGTCTATGTCACCAAGGTGATTATAATTCTCACACTGCGGTAATAGTGTCTCTGTCTTTGCGGTGATTATAATTCTCACACCCTGGTAATGGTGTCTAGGTCACTAAGGTGATTATAATTCTCACAGTGTGATAATAGTGTCTCTGTCACTGCGGTGATTATAATTCTCATACTGTGATAAAAGTGTCTCTCTCACTGCAGTGATTATAATTCTCACACTGCGGTAATAGTGTCTCTGTCACTGCCGTGATTATAATCCTCACACTGCGGTAAGTGTGTCTCTATCACTGCGGTGTGTATAATTCTCACACTGTGATAATAGTTTCTCTCTCACTGCGGTGATTATAATTCTCACACTGCGGTAATATTGTCTCCGTCACTGAGCTGATTATAATTCTCACACTGCGGTTTTAGTGTCTCTGTCTCTGAGGTGATTATAATCCTCACACTGTGATAATACTGTCTCTGTGACTGCGGTGACTATAATTCTCTCATTGCGGTAATAGTGCCTTTGTCAATGCGTTGATTATAATTCTCACACTGCAGTAATAGTGTCTCTGTCACTGCGGTGATTATAATTCTCACACGGCATAAATAATGTCTCTGTCACTGCAGTGATTATAATGCTCATACAGCTGTAATAGTGTCTCAGTCACTGCGGTGATTAACGTCCTCGCGCTGCGGTAAAAGTGCGTCTGTCATTTGCGGTGATTATAATCCTCACACCGTGATAATAGTGTTTCTGTCACGGCGATGATTATAATCCTCTCATTGCGGTAATAGTGTCTCTGTCACTGCGGTGATTATAATCCTCACACTGCGGGAATAGTGTCTATGTCACTGCGGTGATTATAATTCTCACACTGTGATAGTAGTGTCTCTCTCACTGCGGTGATTATAATTCTCACACTGCTTTAATACTGTCTCCGTCATTGAGCTGATTATAATTCTCACACTGCCGTTTAGTGTCTCTGTCACTGCGGTGATTATAATCCTCACACTGTGATAATACTGTCTCTGTCACTGCGGTAATTATAATCCTCACACTGCGGTAATAGTGTCTATGTCACCGCGGTGATTATAATTCTCACACAGTGATAATAGAGTCTCTGTCACTGCGGTGATTATAATCCTCACACTGCGGTAATAGTGTCTCTGTCACTGAGGTGATTATAATTCTCAGACTGTGGTAATAGTGCCTCTGTCACTGCGGTGATTATAATTCTCACAATACGGTAATAGAGTCAAGGTCACTGAGGTGATCATAATTCTCACAGTGTGGTAGTAGTGTCTTTGTCACTGAGGTGATTATAATCCTCACACTGTGATAATACTGTCTCTGTGACTGCGGTGACTATAATTCTCTCATTGCGGTAATAGTGCCTTTGTCACTGCGTTGATTATAATTCTCACACTGCAGTAATAGTATCTCTGTCACTGCAGTGATTATAATTCTCACACTGCCGTAATAATATCTCTGTCTCTGCGATGATTTTTATCCACACACTGCCGTAATAGTGTCTCTATCTCTGCGATGATTATAATACTCCTACTGTGATAAAAGTGTCGCTGTCACTGCGGTGATTTTAATTCTCACACTGCGTTAATAGTGTCTCTGTCACAACGGTGATTATAATTCTCACACTGCGGTAATAGTGTCTCTGTCACTAAAGTGATTATAATTCTCACACTGCGGTAATAGTGTCTCTGTCACTACGGTGATTATAATTCTCACACTGCGGTAATAGTGTCATTGTCACTACGGTGATTATAATTCTCACACTGCGGTAATAGTGTCTTTGTCACTGCGGTGATTCTAATTCTCACACTGCCTAAATAGTGTCTCTGTCACTGCGGTGATTATAATCCTCACAGTGCGGGAATAGTGTCTATGTCACTGTGGTGATTATAATTCTCACACTGTGATAATAGTGTCTCTCTCACTGCGGTGATGATAATTCTCACACTGCTTTAATACTGTCTCCGTCACTGAGCTGATTATAATTCTCACACTGCCGTTTTAGTGTCTCTGTCACTGCGGTGATTATAATTCTCACACAGTGATAATAGAGTGTCTGTCACTGCGGTGATTATAATACTCACACTGCGGTAATAGTGTCTATGTCACCAAGGTGATTATAATTCTCACACTGCGGTAATAGTGTCTCTGTCTTTGCGGTGATTATAATTCTCACACCCTGGTAATGGTGTCTAGGTCACTAAGGTGATTATAATTCTCACAGTGTGATAATAGTGTCTCTGTCACTGCGGTGATTATAATTCTCATACTGTGATAAAAGTGTCTCTCTCACTGCAGTGATTATAATTCTCACACTGCGGTAATAGTGTCTCTGTCACTGCCGTGATTATAATCCTCACACTGCGGTAAGTGTGTCTCTATCACTGCGGTGTGTATAATTCTCACACTGTGATAATAGTTTCTCTCTCACTGCGGTGATTATAATTCTCACACTGCGGTAATATTGTCTCCGTCACTGAGCTGATTATAATTCTCACACTGCGGTTTTAGTGTCTCTGTCTCTGAGGTGATTATAATCCTCACACTGTGATAATACTGTCTCTGTGACTGCGGTGACTATAATTCTCTCATTGCGGTAATAGTGCCTTTGTCAATGCGTTGATTATAATTCTCACACTGCAGTAATAGTGTCTCTGTCACTGCGGTGATTATAATTCTCACACGGCGTAAATAGTGTCTCTGTCACTGCAGTGATTATAATGCTCATACAGCTGTAATAGTGTCTCAGTCACTGCGGTGATTAACGTCCTCGCGCTGCGGTAAAAGTGCGTCTGTCATTTGCGGTGATTATAATCCTCACACCGTGATAATAGTGTTTCTGTCACGGCGATGATTATAATCCTCTCATTGCGGTAATAGTGTCTCTGTCACTGCGGTGATTATAATCCTCACACTGCGGGAATAGTGTCTATGTCACTGCGGTGATTATAATAGTAGTGTCTCTCTCACTGCGGTGATTATAATTCTCACACTGCTTTAATACTGTCTCCGTCATTGAGCTGATTATAATTCTCACACTGCCGTTTAGTGTCTCTGTCACTGCGGTGATTATAATCCTCACACTGTGATAATACTGTCTCTGTCACTGCGGTAATTATAATCCTCACACTGCGGTAATAGTGTCTATGTCACCGCGGTGATTATAATTCTCACACAGTGATAATAGAGTCTCTGTCACTGCGGTGATTATAATCCTCACACTGCGGTAATAGTGTCTCTGTCACTGAGGTGATTATAATTCTCAGACTGTGGTAATAGTGCCTCTGTCACTGCGGTGATTATAATTCTCACAATACGGTAATAGAGTCAAGGTCACTGAGGTGATCATAATTCTCACAGTGTGGTAGTAGTGTCTTTGTCACTGAGGTGATTATAATCCTCACACTGTGATAATACTGTCTCTGTGACTGCGGTGACTATAATTCTCTCATTGCGGTAATAGTGCCTTTGTCACTGCGTTGATTATAATTCTCACACTGCAGTAATAGTATCTCTGTCACTGCAGTGATTATAATTCTCACACTGCCGTAATAATATCTCTGTCTCTGCGACGATTTTTATCCACACACTGCCGTAATAGTGTCTCTATCTCTGCGATGATTATAATACTCCTACTGTGATAAAAGTGTCGCTGTCACTGCGGTGATTTTAATTCTCACACTGCGTTAATAGTGTCTCTGTCACAACGGTGATTATAATTCTCACACTGCGGTAATAGTGTCTCTGTCACTAAAGTGATTATAATTCTCACACTGCGGTAATAGTGTCATTGTCACTACGGTGATTATAATTCTCACACTGCGGTAATAGTGTCTTTGTCACTGCGGTGATTCTAATTCTCACACTGCCTAAATAGTGTCTCTGTCACTGCGGTGATTATAATCCTCACAGTGCGGGAATAGTGTCTATGTCACTGTGGTGATTATAATTCTCACACTGTGATAATAGTGTCTCTCTCACTGCGGTGATGATAATTCTCACACTGCTTTAATACTGTCTCCGTCACTGAGCTGATTATAATTCTCACACTGCCGTTTTAGTGTCTCTGTCACTGCGGTGATTATAATTCTCACACAGTGATAATAGAGTGTCTGTCACTGCGGTGATTATAATACTCACACTGCGGTAATAGTGTCTATGTCACCAAGGTGATTATAATTCTCACACTGCGGTAATAGTGTCTCTGTCTTTGCGGTGATTATAATTCTCACACCCTGGTAATGGTGTCTAGGTCACTAAGGTGATTATAATTCTCACAGTGTGATAATAGTGTCTCTGTCACTGCGGTGATTATAATTCTCATACTGTGATAAAAGTGTCTCTCTCACTGCAGTGATTATAATTCTCACACTGCGGTAATAGTGTCTCTGTCACTGCCGTGATTATAATCCTCACACTGCGGTAAGTGTGTCTCTATCACTGCGGTGTGTATAATTCTCACACTGTGATAATAGTTTCTCTCTCACTGCGGTGATTATAATTCTCACACTGCGGTAATATTGTCTCCGTCACTGAGCTGATTATAATTCTCACACTGCGGTTTTAGTGTCTCTGTCTCTGAGGTGATTATAATCCTCACACTGTGATAATACTGTCTCTGTGACTGCGGTGACTATAATTCTCTCATTGCGGTAATAGTGCCTTTGTCAATGCGTTGATTATAATTCTCACACTGCAGTAATAGTGTCTCTGTCACTGCGGTGATTATAATTCTCACACGGCATAAATAATGTCTCTGTCACTGCAGTGATTATAATGCTCATACAGCTGTAATAGTGTCTCAGTCACTGCGGTGATTAACGTCCTCGCGCTGCGGTAAAAGTGCGTCTGTCATTTGCGGTGATTATAATCCTCACACCGTGATAATAGTGTTTCTGTCACGGCGATGATTATAATCCTCTCATTGCGGTAATAGTGTCTCTGTCACTGCGGTGATTATAATCCTCACACTGCGGGAATAGTGTCTATGTCACTGCGGTGATTATAATTCTCACACTGTGATAGTAGTGTCTCTCTCACTGCGGTGATTATAATTCTCACACTGCTTTAATACTGTCTCCGTCATTGAGCTGATTATAATTCTCACACTGCCGTTTAGTGTCTCTGTCACTGCGGTGATTATAATCCTCACACTGTGATAATACTGTCTCTGTCACTGCGGTAATTATAATCCTCACACTGCGGTAATAGTGTCTATGTCACCGCGGTGATTATAATTCTCACACAGTGATAATAGAGTCTCTGTCACTGCGGTGATTATAATCCTCACACTGCGGTAATAGTGTCTCTGTCACTGAGGTGATTATAATTCTCAGACTGTGGTAATAGTGCCTCTGTCACTGCGGTGATTATAATTCTCACAATACGGTAATAGAGTCAAGGTCACTGAGGTGATCATAATTCTCACAGTGTGGTAGTAGTGTCTTTGTCACTGAGGTGATTATAATCCTCACACTGTGATAATACTGTCTCTGTGACTGCGGTGACTATAATTCTCTCATTGCGGTAATAGTGCCTTTGTCACTGCGTTGATTATAATTCTCACACTGCAGTAATAGTATCTCTGTCACTGCAGTGATTATAATTCTCACACTGCCGTAATAATATCTCTGTCTCTGCGATGATTTTTATCCACACACTGCCGTAATAGTGTCTCTATCTCTGCGATGATTATAATACTCCTACTGTGATAAAAGTGTCGCTGTCACTGCGGTGATTTTAATTCTCACACTGCGTTAATAGTGTCTCTGTCACAACGGTGATTATAATTCTCACACTGCGGTAATAGTGTCTCTGTCACTAAAGTGATTATAATTCTCACACTGCGGTAATAGTGTCTCTGTCACTACGGTGATTATAATTCTCACACTGCGGTAATAGTGTCATTGTCACTACGGTGATTATAATTCTCACACTGCGGTAATAGTGTCTTTGTCACTGCGGTGATTCTAATTCTCACACTGCCTAAAATGTGTCTCTGTCACTGCGGTGATTATAATCCTCACAGTGCGGGAATAGTGTCTATGTCACTGTGGTGATTATAATTCTCACACTGTGATAATAGTGTCTCTCTCACTGCGGTGATGATAATTCTCACACTGCTTTAATACTGTCTCCGTCACTGAGCTGATTATAATTCTCACACTGCCGTTTTAGTGTCTCTGTCACTGCGGTGATTATAATTCTCACACAGTGATAATAGAGTGTCTGTCACTGCGGTGATTATAATACTCACACTGCGGTAATAGTGTCTATGTCACCAAGGTGATTATAATTCTCACACTGCGGTAATAGTGTCTCTGTCTTTGCGGTGATTATAATTCTCACACCCTGGTAATGGTGTCTAGGTCACTAAGGTGATTATAATTCTCACAGTGTGATAATAGTGTCTCTGTCACTGCGGTGATTATAATTCTCATACTGTGATAAAAGTGTCTCTCTCACTGCAGTGATTATAATTCTCACACTGCGGTAATAGTGTCTCTGTCACTGCCGTGATTATAATCCTCACACTGCGGTAAGTGTGTCTCTATCACTGCGGTGTGTATAATTCTCACACTGTGATAATAGTTTCTCTCTCACTGCGGTGATTATAATTCTCACACTGCGGTAATATTGTCTCCGTCACTGAGCTGATTATAATTCTCACACTGCGGTTTTAGTGTCTCTGTCTCTGAGGTGATTATAATCCTCACACTGTGATAATACTGTCTCTGTGACTGCGGTGACTATAATTCTCTCATTGCGGTAATAGTGCCTTTGTCAATGCGTTGATTATAATTCTCACACTGCAGTAATAGTGTCTCTGTCACTGCGGTGATTATAATTCTCACACGGCGTAAATAGTGTCTCTGTCACTGCAGTGATTATAATGCTCATACAGCTGTAATAGTGTCTCAGTCACTGCGGTGATTAACGTCCTCGCGCTGCGGTAAAAGTGCGTCTGTCATTTGCGGTGATTATAATCCTCACACCGTGATAATAGTGTTTCTGTCACGGCGATGATTATAATCCTCTCATTGCGGTAATAGTGTCTCTGTCACTGCGGTGATTATAATCCTCACACTGCGGGAATAGTGTCTATGTCACTGCGGTGATTATAATTCTCACACTGTGATAGTAGTGTCTCTCTCACTGCGGTGATTATAATTCTCACACTGCTTTAATACTGTCTCCGTCATTGAGCTGATTATAATTCTCACACTGCCGTTTAGTGTCTCTGTCACTGCGGTGATTATAATCCTCACACTGTGATAATACTGTCTCTGTCACTGCGGTGATTATAATCCTCACACTGCGGTAATAGTGTCTATGTCACCGCGGTGATTATAATTCTCACACAGTGATAATAGAGTCTCTGTCACTGCGGTGATTATAATCCTCACACTGCGGTAATAGTGTCTCTGTCACTGAGGTGATTATAATTCTCAGACTGTGGTAATAGTGCCTCTGTCACTGCGGTGATTATAATTCTCACAATACGGTAATAGAGTCAAGGTCACTGAGGTGATCATAATTCTCACAGTGTGGTAGTAGTGTCTTTGTCACTGAGGTGATTATAATCCTCACACTGTGATAATACTGTCTCTGTGACTGCGGTGACTATAATTCTCTCATTGCGGTAATAGTGCCTTTGTCACTGCGTTGATTATAATTCTCACACTGCAGTAATAGTATCTCTGTCCCTGCAGTGATTATAATTCTCACACTGCCGTAATAATATCTCTGTCTCTGCGATGATTTTTATCCACACACTGCCGTAATAGTGTCTCTATCTCTGCGATGATTATAATACTCCTACTGTGATAAAAGTGTCGCTGTCACTGCGGTGATTTTAATTCTCACACTGCGTTAATAGTGTCTCTGTCACAACGGTGATTATAATTCTCACACTGCGGTAATAGTGTCTCTGTCACTAAAGTGATTATAATTCTCACACTGCGGTAATAGTGTCTCTGTCACTACGGTGATTATAATTCTCACACTGCGGTAATAGTGTCATTGTCACTACGGTGATTATAATTCTCACACTGCGGTAATAGTGTCTTTGTCACTGCGGTGATTCTAATTCTCACACTGCCTAAATAGTGTCTCTGTCACTGCGGTGATTATAATCCTCACAGTGCGGGAATAGTGTCTATGTCACTGTGGTGATTATAATTCTCACACTGTGATAATAGTGTCTCTCTCACTGCGGTGATGATAATTCTCACACTGCTTTAATACTGTCTCCGTCACTGAGCTGATTATAATTCTCACACTGCCGTTTTAGTGTCTCTGTCACTGCGGTGATTATAATTCTCACACAGTGATAATAGAGTGTCTGTCACTGCGGTGATTATAATACTCACACTGCGGTAATAGTGTCTATGTCACCAAGGTGATTATAATTCTCACACTGCGGTAATAGTGTCTCTGTCTTTGCGGTGATTATAATTCTCACACCCTGGTAATGGTGTCTAGGTCACTAAGGTGATTATAATTCTCACAGTGTGATAATAGTGTCTCTGTCACTGCGGTGATTATAATTCTCATACTGTGATAAAAGTGTCTCTCTCACTGCAGTGATTATAATTCTCACACTGCGGTAATAGTGTCTCTGTCACTGCCGTGATTATAATCCTCACACTGCGGTAAGTGTGTCTCTATCACTGCGGTGTGTATAATTCTCACACTGTGATAATAGTTTCTCTCTCACTGCGGTGATTATAATTCTCACACTGCGGTAATATTGTCTCCGTCACTGAGCTGATTATAATTCTCACACTGCGGTTTTAGTGTCTCTGTCTCTGAGGTGATTATAATCCTCACACTGTGATAATACTGTCTCTGTGACTGCGGTGACTATAATTCTCTCATTGCGGTAATAGTGCCTTTGTCAATGCGTTGATTATAATTCTCACAGTGCAGTAATAGTGTCTCTGTCACTGCGGTGATTATAATTCTCACACGGCGTAAATAGTGTCTCTGTCACTGCAGTGATTATAATGCTCATACAGCTGTAATAGTGTCTCAGTCACTGCGGTGATTAACGTCCTCGCGCTGCGGTAAAAGTGCGTCTGTCATTTGCGGTGATTATAATCCTCACACCGTGATAATAGTGTTTCTGTCACGGCGATGATTATAATCCTCTCATTGCGGTAATAGTGTCTCTGTCACTGCGGTGATTATAATCCTCACACTGCGGGAATAGTGTCTATGTCACTGCGGTGATTATAATTCTCACACTGTGATAGTAGTGTCTCTCTCACTGCGGTGATTATAATTCTCACACTGCTTTAATACTGTCTCCGTCATTGAGCTGATTATAATTCTCACACTGCCGTTTTAGTGTCTCTGTCACTGCGGTGATTATAATCCTCACACTGTGATAATACTGTCTCTGTCACTGCGGTAATTATAATCCTCACACTGCGGTAATAGTGTCTATGTCACCGCGGTGATTATAATTCTCACACAGTGATAATAGAGTCTCTGTCACTGCGGTGATTATAATCCTCACACTGCGGTAATAGTGTCTCTGTCACTGAGGTGATTATAATTCTCAGACTGTGGTAATAGTGCCTCTGTCACTGCGGTGATTATAATTCTCACAATACGGTAATAGAGTCAAGGTCACTGAGGTGATCATAATTCTCACAGTGTGGTAGTAGTGTCTTTGTCACTGAGGTGATTATAATCCTCACACTGTGATAATACTGTCTCTGTGACTGCGGTGACTATAATTCTCACACTGCGGTAATAGTGTCTATGTCACCGCGGTGATTATAATTCTCACACAGTGATAATAGTGTCTCTGTCACTGCGCTGATTATAATTCTCACACTGCGGTAATAGTGTCTCTGTCACTGCAGTGATTATAATTCTCAGACATGCGGTAATAGTGTCTCTGTCTTTGCAGTGATTATAATTCTCACACCCCGGTAATGGTGTCGAGGTCACTGAGGTGATTATAATTCTCACAGTGTGATAATAGTGTCTCTGTCACTGCGGTGATTATAATTCTCATACTGTGATAATAGTGTCTCTCTGACTGCAGTGATTATAATTCTCACACTGCGGTAATAGTGTCTCTGTCACTGCGGTGATTATAATCCTCACACTGCGGTAATTGTGTCTCTATCACTGCGGTGAGTATAATTCTCACACAGTGATAATAGTGTCTCTGCCACTGCGGTGATTATGATCCTCACACTGCGGTAATAGTGTCTCTGTCAATGCAGTGATTTTATTTCTCACATTGTGCTAATACTGTCTCTGTTACTTCAGTGAGTATAATTCTCACACTAGAGTAATAGTGTCTATGTCACTGTGGTGATTATAATTCTCACACTGTGATAATAGTGTCTCTCTCACAGCAGTGATTATAATTCTCACACTGCGGTATTAGTTTCCGTGTCACTGCGGTGATTATAATCCTCACAATGTGATAATACTGTCTCTGTGACTGCAGTGATTATAATTCTCATACTGAGTTAATAGCGACTTTGTCACTGCGGTGATTATAATCCTCACACTGTGATAATAGTGTCTCTGTCACTGAGGTGATTATAATTCTCATACTGTGGTTATAGTGCCTCTGTCACTGCGGTGATTATAATTCTCACACTGCGGTGATAGTGTCTCTGTCACTGAGGTGATTATAATTCTCAGACTGTGGTAATAGTGCCTCTGTCACTGCGGTGATTATAATTCTCACAATACGGTAATAGAGTCAAGGTCACTGAGGTGATCATAATTCTCACAGTGTGATAGTAGTGTCTTTGTCACTGAGGTGATTATAATCCTCACACTGTGATAATACTGTCTCTGTGACTGCGTTGTCTATAATTCTCTCATTGCGGTAATAGTGTCTCTGTCACTGCGGTGATTATAATTCTCACACTGTGGTAATAGTGTCTCTGTCACTACGGTGATTATAATTCTCACACTGCGTAAATAGTGTCTCTGTCACTGCAGTGATTATAATGCTCATACAGCTGTAATAGTGTCTCAGTCACTGCGGTGATTAAGGTCCTCGCGCTGCGGTAAAAGTGCGTTTATCATTGCGGTGATTATAATTCTCACACTGTGGTAATAGTGTCTCTGTCACTGCGGTGATTATAATCCTCACAAGACGGTGATTGTGTCTCTGTCACTGTGGTGATTATAATTCTCACACTGTCATAATTGTGTCTCTGTCACTGCGGTGATTATAGTCCTCATACTTCGGTAATAGTGTCTCTGTCACTGCAGTGATTCTAATTCTCATGCGGCGCTAATACTGTCTCTGTTACTTCAGTGATTATAATTCTCACACTGCGGTAATAGTGTCTCTGATCACTGCTGTGATTATAAATTTCACACCGCGCTAGTCATTTCTCTGTCACTGTGGTGATTATAATTCTCACACTGCGGAAATAGTGTCTCTGTCAATGCAGTGATTATAATCCACACACTGTGATAATACTGTCTCTGTCAATGCAGTGATTATAATCCTCACACTGTGATAATACTGTCTCTGTCACGGCGATGATTAAAATCGTCTCATTGCAGTATTAGTGTCTCTGTCACTGCGGTGATTATAATTCTCACACAGTGATAATAGTGTCTCTGTCACTGCGGTGATTATAATCCTCACACTGCGGTAATTGTTTCTCTGTCACTCCAGTGATTATAATTCTCATACTACTGTAATAGTGTCCATGTCACTGCGGTGTTTATAATTCTCACACGGTGATAATAGTGTCTCTGTCACTGCGGTGATTATAATTCTCACACTGATAACAGTGTCTCTGTCACTGCGGTGATTCTAATCCTCACAATGCGGTAATAGTGTCTCTGTCACTGCGGTGATTATAATTCTCACACTGTGATAATAGTGTCTCTGTCACTGCGGTGATTATAATTCTCACACTGCGGTGATAGTGTCTCTGTCACTGCGGTGATAATAATTCTCACACTACAGTGATAGTGTCTCGGTCGCTGCGGTGATTATAATCCTCACACAGTGATAATACTTCCTCTTTCACTGCGGTGACTATAATCCTCTCATTGTGGAAATAGTGCCCTTTCACTGCGGTGATTATAATTCTCACACTGCGGTAATAGTGTCTGTGTCACTGCAGTGATTATAATTTTGAAACTGCCGTACTAGTGTATCTGTCACTGCGATGATTATAATCGACACATGGCGGTAATAGTGTCTCTGTCTCTGCGATGATTATAATACTCCTACTGTGACAAAAGTGTCTCTGTCACGGAGGTGATTATAATTCTCACACTGCATTAATAGTGTCTCTGTCACTGCGGTGATTATAATTCTCAACCTGCGTTAATAGTGTCTCTGTCACTGCGGTGATTATAGTTCTCAACCTGCGGTAATAGTGTCTCTGTCACTGCAGTGATTAAAATCCTCACACTGCGGTAATTGTGTCTCTGTCACTGAGGTGAATTTAATTCTCACACAGTGATAATAGTGTCTCTGTCACTGCAGTGATTATGATCCTCACACTGCGGTAATAGTGTCTCTGTCAATGCAGTGATTTTATTTCTCACATTGCGCTAATACTGTCTCTGTTACTTCAGTGATTATAATTCTCAGACATGCGGTAATAGTGTCTCTGTCTTTGCGGTGATTATAATTCTCACACCCCGGTAATGGTGTCTAGGTCACTGAGGTGATTATAATTCTCACAGTGTGATAATAGTGTCTCTGTCACTGCGGTGATTATAATTCTCATACTGTGATAATAGTGTCTCTCTCACTGCAGTGATTATAATTCTCACACTGCGGTAATAGTGTCTCTGTCACTGCGGTGATTATAATCCTCACACTGCGGTAATTGTGTCTCTATCACTGCGGTGAGTATAATTCTCACACAGTGATAATAGTGTCTGTGCCACTGCGGTGATTATAATTCTCACACTGTGATAATAGTGTCTCTGTCACTGCGGTGATTATAATCCTCACACTGCGGTAATAGTGTCTCTGTCACTGAGGTGATTATAATTCTCAGACTGTGGTAATAGTGCCTCTGTCACTGCGGTGATTATAATGCTCATACAGCTGTAATAGTGTCTCAGTCACTGCGGTGATTAACGTCCTCGCGCTGCGGTAAAAGTGCGTCTGTCATTTGCGGTGATTATAATCCTCACACCGTGATAATAGTGTTTCTGTCACGGCGATGATTATAATCCTCTCATTGCGGTAATAGTGTCTCTGTCACTGCGGTGATTATAATCCTCACACTGCGGGAATAGTGTCTATGTCACTGCGGTGATTATAATTCTCACACTGTGATAGTAGTGTCTCTCTCACTGCGGTGATTATAATTCTCACACTGCTTTAATACTGTCTCCGTCATTGAGCTGATTATAATTCTCACACTGCCGTTTAGTGTCTCTGTCACTGCGGTGATTATAATCCTCACACTGTGATAATACTGTCTCTGTCACTGCGGTGATTATAATCCTCACACTGCGGTAATAGTGTCTATGTCACCGCGGTGATTATAATTCTCACACAGTGATAATAGAGTCTCTGTCACTGCGGTGATTATAATCCTCACACTGCGGTAATAGTGTCTCTGTCACTGAGGTGATTATAATTCTCAGACTGTGGTAATAGTGCCTCTGTCACTGCGGTGATTATAATTCTCACAATACGGTAATAGAGTCAAGGTCACTGAGGTGATCATAATTCTCACAGTGTGGTAGTAGTGTCTTTGTCACTGAGGTGATTATAATCCTCACACTGTGATAATACTGTCTCTGTGACTGCGGTGACTATAATTCTCTCATTGCGGTAATAGTGCCTTTGTCACTGCGTTGATTATAATTCTCACACTGCAGTAATAGTATCTCTGTCCCTGCAGTGATTATAATTCTCACACTGCCGTAATAATATCTCTGTCTCTGCGATGATTTTTATCCACACACTGCCGTAATAGTGTCTCTATCTCTGCGATGATTATAATACTCCTACTGTGATAAAAGTGTCGCTGTCACTGCGGTGATTTTAATTCTCACACTGCGTTAATAGTGTCTCTGTCACAACGGTGATTATAATTCTCACACTGCGGTAATAGTGTCTCTGTCACTAAAGTGATTATAATTCTCACACTGCGGTAATAGTGTCTCTGTCACTACGGTGATTATAATTCTCACACTGCGGTAATAGTGTCATTGTCACTACGGTGATTATAATTCTCACACTGCGGTAATAGTGTCTTTGTCACTGCGGTGATTCTAATTCTCACACTGCCTAAATAGTGTCTCTGTCACTGCGGTGATTATAATCCTCACAGTGCGGGAATAGTGTCTATGTCACTGTGGTGATTATAATTCTCACACTGTGATAATAGTGTCTCTCTCACTGCGGTGATGATAATTCTCACACTGCTTTAATACTGTCTCCGTCACTGAGCTGATTATAATTCTCACACTGCCATTTTAGTGTCTCTGTCACTGCGGTGATTATAATTCTCACACAGTGATAATAGAGTGTCTGTCACTGCGGTGATTATAATACTCACACTGCGGTAATAGTGTCTATGTCACCAAGGTGATTATAATTCTCACACTGCGGTAATAGTGTCTCTGTCTTTGCGGTGATTATAATTCTCACACCCTGGTAATGGTGTCTAGGTCACTAAGGTGATTATAATTCTCACAGTGTGATAATAGTGTCTCTGTCACTGCGGTGATTATAATTCTCATACTGTGATAAAAGTGTCTCTCTCACTGCAGTGATTATAATTCTCACACTGCGGTAATAGTGTCTCTGTCACTGCCGTGATTATAATCCTCACACTGCGGTAAGTGTGTCTCTATCACTGCGGTGTGTATAATTCTCACACTGTGATAATAGTTTCTCTCTCACTGCGGTGATTATAATTCTCACACTGCGGTAATATTGTCTCCGTCACTGAGCTGATTATAATTCTCACACTGCGGTTTTAGTGTCTCTGTCTCTGAGGTGATTATAATCCTCACACTGTGATAATACTGTCTCTGTGACTGCGGTGACTATAATTCTCTCATTGCGGTAATAGTGCCTTTGTCAATGCGTTGATTATAATTCTCACAGTGCAGTAATAGTGTCTCTGTCACTGCGGTGATTATAATTCTCACACGGCGTAAATAGTGTCTCTGTCACTGCAGTGATTATAATGCTCATACAGCTGTAATAGTGTCTCAGTCACTGCGGTGATTAACGTCCTCGCGCTGCGGTAAAAGTGCGTCTGTCATTTGCGGTGATTATAATCCTCACACCGTGATAATAGTGTTTCTGTCACGGCGATGATTATAATCCTCTCATTGCGGTAATAGTGTCTCTGTCACTGCGGTGATTATAATCCTCACACTGCGGGAATAGTGTCTATGTCACTGCGGTGATTATAATTCTCACACTGTGATAGTAGTGTCTCTCTCACTGCGGTGATTATAATTCTCACACTGCTTTAATACTGTCTCCGTCATTGAGCTGATTATAATTCTCACACTGCCGTTTTAGTGTCTCTGTCACTGCGGTGATTATAATCCTCACACTGTGATAATACTGTCTCTGTCACTGCGGTAATTATAATCCTCACACTGCGGTAATAGTGTCTATGTCACCGCGGTGATTATAATTCTCACACAGTGATAATAGAGTCTCTGTCACTGCGGTGATTATAATCCTCACACTGCGGTAATAGTGTCTCTGTCACTGAGGTGATTATAATTCTCAGACTGTGGTAATAGTGCCTCTGTCACTGCGGTGATTATAATTCTCACAATACGGTAATAGAGTCAAGGTCACTGAGGTGATCATAATTCTCACAGTGTGGTAGTAGTGTCTTTGTCACTGAGGTGATTATAATCCTCACACTGTGATAATACTGTCTCTGTGACTGCGGTGACTATAATTCTCACACTGCGGTAATAGTGTCTATGTCACCGCGGTGATTATAATTCTCACACAGTGATAATAGTGTCTCTGTCACTGCGCTGATTATAATTCTCACACTGCGGTAATAGTGTCTCTGTCACTGCAGTGATTATAATTCTCAGACATGCGGTAATAGTGTCTCTGTCTTTGCAGTGATTATAATTCTCACACCCCGGTAATGGTGTCGAGGTCACTGAGGTGATTATAATTCTCACAGTGTGATAATAGTGTCTCTGTCACTGCGGTGATTATAATTCTCATACTGTGATAATAGTGTCTCTCTGACTGCAGTGATTATAATTCTCACACTGCGGTAATAGTGTCTCTGTCACTGCGGTGATTATAATCCTCACACTGCGGTAATTGTGTCTCTATCACTGCGGTGAGTATAATTCTCACACAGTGATAATAGTGTCTCTGCCACTGCGGTGATTATGATCCTCACACTGCGGTAATAGTGTCTCTGTCAATGCAGTGATTTTATTTCTCACATTGTGCTAATACTGTCTCTGTTACTTCAGTGAGTATAATTCTCACACTAGAGTAATAGTGTCTATGTCACTGTGGTGATTATAATTCTCACACTGTGATAATAGTGTCTCTCTCACAGCAGTGATTATAATTCTCACACTGCGGTATTAGTTTCCGTGTCACTGCGGTGATTATAATCCTCACAATGTGATAATACTGTCTCTGTGACTGCAGTGATTATAATTCTCATACTGAGTTAATAGCGACTTTGTCACTGCGGTGATTATAATCCTCACACTGTGATAATAGTGTCTCTGTCACTGAGGTGATTATAATTCTCATACTGTGGTTATAGTGCCTCTGTCACTGCGGTGATTATAATTCTCACACTGCGGTGATAGTGTCTCTGTCACTGAGGTGATTATAATTCTCAGACTGTGGTAATAGTGCCTCTGTCACTGCGGTGATTATAATTCTCACAATACGGTAATAGAGTCAAGGTCACTGAGGTGATCATAATTCTCACAGTGTGATAGTAGTGTCTTTGTCACTGAGGTGATTATAATCCTCACACTGTGATAATACTGTCTCTGTGACTGCGTTGTCTATAATTCTCTCATTGCGGTAATAGTGTCTCTGTCACTGCGGTGATTATAATTCTCACACTGTGGTAATAGTGTCTCTGTCACTACGGTGATTATAATTCTCACACTGCGTAAATAGTGTCTCTGTCACTGCAGTGATTATAATGCTCATACAGCTGTAATAGTGTCTCAGTCACTGCGGTGATTAAGGTCCTCGCGCTGCGGTAAAAGTGCGTTTATCATTGCGGTGATTATAATTCTCACACTGTGGTAATAGTGTCTCTGTCACTGCGGTGATTATAATCCTCACAAGACGGTGATTGTGTCTCTGTCACTGTGGTGATTATAATTCTCACACTGTCATAATTGTGTCTCTGTCACTGCGGTGATTATAGTCCTCATACTTCGGTAATAGTGTCTCTGTCACTGCAGTGATTCTAATTCTCATGCGGCGCTAATACTGTCTCTGTTACTTCAGTGATTATAATTCTCACACTGCGGTAATAGTGTCTCTGATCACTGCTGTGATTATAAATTTCACACCGCGCTAGTCATTTCTCTGTCACTGTGGTGATTATAATTCTCACACTGCGGAAATAGTGTCTCTGTCAATGCAGTGATTATAATCCACACACTGTGATAATACTGTCTCTGTCAATGCAGTGATTATAATCCTCACACTGTGATAATACTGTCTCTGTCACGGCGATGATTAAAATCGTCTCATTGCAGTATTAGTGTCTCTGTCACTGCGGTGATTATAATTCTCACACAGTGATAATAGTGTCTCTGTCACTGCGGTGATTATAATCCTCACACTGCGGTAATTGTTTCTCTGTCACTCCAGTGATTATAATTCTCATACTACTGTAATAGTGTCCATGTCACTGCGGTGTTTATAATTCTCACACGGTGATAATAGTGTCTCTGTCACTGCGGTGATTATAATTCTCACACTGATAACAGTGTCTCTGTCACTGCGGTGATTCTAATCCTCACAATGCGGTAATAGTGTCTCTGTCACTGCGGTGATTATAATTCTCACACTGTGATAATAGTGTCTCTGTCACTGCGGTGATTATAATTCTCACACTGCGGTGATAGTGTCTCTGTCACTGCGGTGATAATAATTCTCACACTACAGTGATAGTGTCTCGGTCGCTGCGGTGATTATAATCCTCACACAGTGATAATACTTCCTCTTTCACTGCGGTGACTATAATCCTCTCATTGTGGAAATAGTGCCCTTTCACTGCGGTGATTATAATTCTCACACTGCGGTAATAGTGTCTGTGTCACTGCAGTGATTATAATTTTGAAACTGCCGTACTAGTGTATCTGTCACTGCGATGATTATAATCGACACATGGCGGTAATAGTGTCTCTGTCTCTGCGATGATTATAATACTCCTACTGTGACAAAAGTGTCTCTGTCACGGAGGTGATTATAATTCTCACACTGCATTAATAGTGTCTCTGTCACTGCGGTGATTATAATTCTCAACCTGCGTTAATAGTGTCTCTGTCACTGCGGTGATTATAGTTCTCAACCTGCGGTAATAGTGTCTCTGTCACTGCAGTGATTAAAATCCTCACACTGCGGTAATTGTGTCTCTGTCACTGAGGTGAATTTAATTCTCACACAGTGATAATAGTGTCTCTGTCACTGCAGTGATTATGATCCTCACACTGCGGTAATAGTGTCTCTGTCAATGCAGTGATTTTATTTCTCACATTGCGCTAATACTGTCTCTGTTACTTCAGTGATTATAATTCTCAGACATGCGGTAATAGTGTCTCTGTCTTTGCGGTGATTATAATTCTCACACCCCGGTAATGGTGTCTAGGTCACTGAGGTGATTATAATTCTCACAGTGTGATAATAGTGTCTCTGTCACTGCGGTGATTATAATTCTCATACTGTGATAATAGTGTCTCTCTCACTGCAGTGATTATAATTCTCACACTGCGGTAATAGTGTCTCTGTCACTGCGGTGATTATAATCCTCACACTGCGGTAATTGTGTCTCTATCACTGCGGTGAGTATAATTCTCACACAGTGATAATAGTGTCTGTGCCACTGCGGTGATTATAATTCTCACACTGTGATAATAGTGTCTCTGTCACTGCGGTGATTATAATTCTCACACTGCGGTGATAGTGTCTCTGTCACTGAGGTGATTATAATTCTCAGACTGTGGTAATAGTGCCTCTGTCACTGCGGTGATTATAATTCTCACAATACGGTAATAGAGTCAAGGTCACTGAGGTGATCATAATTCTCATAGTGTGATAGTAGTGTCTTTGTCACTGAGGTGATTATAATCCTCACACTGTGATAATACTGCCTCTGTGACTGCGGTGACTATAATTCTCTCATTGCGGTAATAGTGCCTTTGTCAATGCGTTGATTATAATTCTCACACTGCAGTAATAGTGTCTCTGTCACTGCGGTGATTATAATTCTCACACGGTGTAAATAGTGTCTCTGTCACTGCAGTGATTATAATGCTCATACAGCTGTAATAGTGTCTCAGTCACTGCGGTGATTAAAGTCCTCGCGCTGCGGTAAAAGTGCGTCTGTCATTTGCGGTGATTATAATCCTCACACCGTGATAATAGTGTTTCTGTCACGGCGATTATTATAATCCTCTCATTGCGCTAATAGTGTCTCTGTCACTGCGGTGATTATAATCCTCACACTGCGGGAATAGTGTCTATGTCACTGCGGTGATTATAATTCTCACACTGTGATAGTAGTGTCTCTCTCACTGCGGTGATTATAATTCTCACACTGCTTTAATACTTTCTCTGTCACTGAGCTGATTATAATTCTCACACTGCCGTCTTCGTGTCTCTGTCACTGCGCTGATTATAATCCTCACACTGTGATAATACTGTCTCTGTCACTGCGGTGATTATAATCCTCACACTGCGGTAATAGTGTCTATGTCACTGCGGTGATTATAATTCTCACACAGTGATAATAGAGTCTCTGTCACTGCGGTGATTATAATCCTCACACAGCGGTATAAGTGTCTTTGTCACCGCGGTGATTATAATTCTCACACAGTGATAATAGTGTCTCTGTCACTGCGCTGATTATAATTCTCACACTGCGGTAATAGTGTCTCTGTCACTGCAGTGATTATAATTCTCAGACATGCGGTAATAGTGTCTCTGTCTTTGCGGTGATTTTAATTCTCACACCCCGGTAATGGTCTCTAGGTCACTGAGGTGATTATAATTCTCACAGTGTGATAATAGTGTCTCTGTCACTGCGGTGATTATAATTCTCATACTATGATAATAGTATCTCTCTCACTGCAGTGATTATAATTCTCACACTGCGGTAATAGTGTCTCTGTCACTGCAGTGATTATAATCCTCACACTGCGGTAATTGTGTCTCTATCACTGCGGTGGATATAATTCTCACACAGTGATAATAGTGTCTCTGCCACTGCGGTGATTATGATCCTCACACTGCGGTAATAGTGTCTCTGTCAATGCAGTGATTTTATTTCTCACATTGCGCTAATACTGTCCCTGTTACTTCAGTGAGTATAATTCTCACTCTAGGGTAATAGTGTCTATGTCACTGTGGTGATTATAATTCTCACACTGTGATAATAGTGTCTCTGTCACTGCGGTGATTCTAATCCTCACAATGCGGTAATAGTGTCTCTGTCACTGCGGTGATTATAATCCTCACACTGCGGTAATAGTGTCTATGTCACCGCGGTAATTATAATTCTCACACTGTGATAATAGTGTCTCTGTCACTGCGCTGATTATAATTCTCACACTGCGGTAATAGTGTCTCTGTCACTGCAGTGATTATAATTCTCGGACATGCGGTAATAGTGTCTCTGTCTTTGCGGTGATTATAATTCTCACACCCCGGTAATGGTGTCTAGGTCACTGAGGTGATTATAGTTCTCACAGTGTGATAATAGTGTCTATGTCACTGCGGTGATTATAATTCTCATACTGTGATAATAGTGTCTCTCTCACTGCAGTGATTATAATTCTCACACTGCGTAAATAGTGTCTCCGTCACTGCAGTGATTATAATGCTCATACAGCTGTAATAGTGTCTCAGTCACTGCGGTGATTAAGGTCCTCGCGCTGCGGTAAAAGTGCGTTTATCATTGCGGTGATTATAATTCTCACACTGTGGTAATAGTGTCTCTGTCACTGCGGTGATTATAATCCTCACAAGACGGTAATTGTGTCTCTTCACTGTGGTGATTATAATTCTCACACTGTGATAATAGTGTCTCTGTCACTGCGGTGATTATTATCCTCACACTGCGGTAATAGTGTCTCTGTCACTGAGGTGATTATAATCCTCACAATGCGGTAATAGTGTCTCTGTCATTGCGGTGATTATAATTCTCACACTGTCATAATTGTGTCTCTGTCACTTCCGTGATTATAGTTCTCACATATCGGTAATAATGTCTCTCTCACTGCAGTGATTATAATTCTCATGCTGCGCTAATACTGTCTCTGTCACTCCAGTGATTATAATTCTCATACTACTGTAATAGTGTCAATGTCACTGCGGTGATTATAATTCTCACACTGTGATAATAGTGTCTCTCTCACTGCGGTGATTATAATTAGCTCACTGCGGTAATCGTATCTCTGTCACTGCAGTGACTATAACTCTCACACTCCGGTAATAGTGTCTAGGTCACTGCGGTGATTTTAATTTTCACACTCGGATAATAGTGACTCTGTCTCTGCGGTTATTATTATACTCCTACTGTGATAATAGTGTCTCTGTCACTGCGGTGATTATAATCCTCTCCTTGCGGTAATAGTGTCTCAGTCACTGTGATGATTATAATCCAAAAACTGCGGTAATAGTGTCTCTTTCACTGCAGTGATTATAATTCTCTCACTGCGGTAATAGTTTCTCTGTGACTGCAGTGATTATAATTCTCACACTGCGCTAGTATTGTCTCTGTCACTGCAGTAATTATTATTCTCACACTGCGATAATGGTGCCTATGTCAGTGTGGTGATTATAATTTTCACACTGTGATAATAATGTCTCCCTCACTGCGGTGATTATATTTCTCACACAGCGGTAATAGTATCTCTGTCACTGCAGTGATTATAATTCACACACTACGGTAATAGTGTCTCTGTCACTGAGCTGATTATAATTCTCACATTGCGCTAGTAGTGTCTCTGTCACTGCGGTGATTTTAATTCTCAGACTATGGTAATAGTGTCTATGTCACTGCGATGTTTATAACCTCACACTGTGATAATAGTATCTCTGTCACTGCGGTGATTAAAATCCTCAAACTGCGGTAATAGTTTCTCTATCACTGCAGTGATTATAATTCTCACATTACGGTAATAGTGTCTCTGTCACTGAGCTGATTATACTTCTCACACTGCGCTAGTATTGTCTCTGTCACTGAGGTGATTATAATCCTCACACTGTGATAATACTGTCTCTGTCACTGCGGTAATTATAATCCTCACACTGCGGTAATAGTGTCTATGTCACCGCGGTGATTATAATTCTCACACAGTGATAATAGAGTCTCTGTCACTGCGGTGATTATAATCCTCACACTGCGGTAATAGTGTCTCTGTCACTGAGGTGATTATAATTCTCAGACTGTGGTAATAGTGCCTCTGTCACTGCGGTGATTATAATTCTCACAATACGGTAATAGAGTCAAGGTCACTGAGGTGATCATAATTCTCACAGTGTGGTAGTAGTGTCTTTGTCACTGAGGTGATTATAATCCTCACACTGTGATAATACTGTCTCTGTGACTGCGGTGACTATAATTCTCACACTGCGGTAATAGTGTCTATGTCACCGCGGTGATTATAATTCTCACACAGTGATAATAGTGTCTCTGTCACTGCGCTGATTATAATTCTCACACTGCGGTAATAGTGTCTCTGTCACTGCAGTGATTATAATTCTCAGACATGCGGTAATAGTGTCTCTGTCTTTGCAGTGATTATAATTCTCACACCCCGGTAATGGTGTCGAGGTCACTGAGGTGATTATAATTCTCACAGTGTGATAATAGTGTCTCTGTCACTGCGGTGATTATAATTCTCATACTGTGATAATAGTGTCTCTCTGACTGCAGTGATTATAATTCTCACACTGCGGTAATAGTGTCTCTGTCACTGCGGTGATTATAATCCTCACACTGCGGTAATTGTGTCTCTATCACTGCGGTGAGTATAATTCTCACACAGTGATAATAGTGTCTCTGCCACTGCGGTGATTATGATCCTCACACTGCGGTAATAGTGTCTCTGTCAATGCAGTGATTTTATTTCTCACATTGTGCTAATACTGTCTCTGTTACTTCAGTGAGTATAATTCTCACACTAGGGTAATAGTGTCTATGTCACTGTGGTGATTATAATTCTCGCACTGTGATAATAGTGTCTCTCTCACAGCAGTGATTATAATTCTCACACTGCGGTATTAGTTTCCGTGTCACTGCGGTGATTATAATCCTCACAATGTGATAATACTGTCTCTGTGACTGCAGTGATTATAATTCTCATACTGAGTTAATAGCGACTTTGTCACTGCGGTGATTATAATCCTCACACTGTGATAATAGTGTCTCTGTCACTGAGGTGATTATAATTCTCATACTGTGGTTATAGTGCCTCTGTCACTGCGGTGATTATAATTCTCACACTGCGGTGATAGTGTCTCTGTCACTGAGGTGATTATAATTCTCAGACTGTGGTAATAGTGCCTCTGTCACTGCGGTGATTATAATTCTCACAATACGGTAATAGAGTCAAGGTCACTGAGGTGATCATAATTCTCACAGTGTGATAGTAGTGTCTTTGTCACTGAGGTGATTATAATCCTCACACTGTGATAATACTGTCTCTGTGACTGCGTTGACTATAATTCTCTCATTGCGGTAATAGTGTCTCTGTCACTGCGGTGATTATAATTCTCACACTGTGGTAATAGTGTCTCTGTCACTACGGTGATTATAATTCTCACACTGCGTAAATAGTGTCTCTGTCACTGCAGTGATTATAATGCTCATACAGCTGTAATAGTGTCTCAGTCACTGCGGTGATTAAGGTCCTCGCGCTGCGGTAAAAGTGCGTTTATCATTGCGGTGATTATAATTCTCACACTGTGGTAATAGTGTCTCTGTCACTGCGGTGATTATAATCCTCACAAGACGGTGATTGTGTCTCTGTCACTGTGGTGATTATAATTCTCACACTGTCATAATTGTGTCTCTGTCACTGCGGTGATTATAGTCCTCATACTTCGGTAATAGTGTCTCTGTCACTGCAGTGATTCTAATTCTCATGCGGCGCTAATACTGTCTCTGTTACTTCAGTGATTATAATTCTCACACTGCGGTAATAGTGTCTCTGATCACTGCTGTGATTATAAATTTCACACCGCGCTAGTCATTTCTCTGTCACTGTGGTGATTATAATTCTCACACTGCGGAAATAGTGTCTCTGTCAATGCAGTGATTATAATCCACACACTGTGATAATACTGTCTCTGTCAATGCAGTGATTATAATCCTCACACTGTGATAATACTGTCTCTGTCACGGCGATGATTAAAATCGTCTCATTGCAGTATTAGTGTCTCTGTCACTGCGGTGATTATAATTCTCACACAGTGATAATAGTGTCTCTGTCACTGCGGTGATTATAATCCTCACACTGCGGTAATTGTTTCTCTGTCACTCCAGTGATTATAATTCTCATACTACTGTAATAGTGTCCATGTCACTGCGGTGTTTATAATTCTCACACGGTGATAATAGTGTCTCTGTCACTGCGGTGATTATAATTCTCACACTGATAACAGTGTCTCTGTCACTGCGGTGATTCTAATCCTCACAATGCGGTAATAGTGTCTCTGTCACTGCGGTGATTATAATTCTCACACTGTGATAATAGTGTCTCTGTCACTGCGGTGATTATAATTCTCACACTGCGGTGATAGTGTCTCTGTCACTGCGGTGATAATAATTCTCACACTACAGTGATAGTGTCTCGGTCGCTGCGGTGATTATAATCCTCACACAGTGATAATACTTCCTCTTTCACTGCGGTGACTATAATCCTCTCATTGTGGAAATAGTGCCCTTTCACTGCGGTGATTATAATTCTCACACTGCGGTAATAGTGTCTGTGTCACTGCAGTGATTATAATTTTGAAACTGCCGTACTAGTGTATCTGTCACTGCGATGATTATAATCGACACATGGCGGTAATAGTGTCTCTGTCTCTGCGATGATTATAATACTCCTACTGTGACAAAAGTGTCTCTGTCACGGAGGTGATTATAATTCTCACACTGCATTAATAGTGTCTCTGTCACTGCGGTGATTATAATTCTCAACCTGCGTTAATAGTGTCTCTGTCACTGCGGTGATTATAGTTCTCAACCTGCGGTAATAGTGTCTCTGTCACTGCAGTGATTAAAATCCTCACACTGCGGTAATTGTGTCTCTGTCACTGAGGTGAATTTAATTCTCACACAGTGATAATAGTGTCTCTGTCACTGCAGTGATTATGATCCTCACACTGCGGTAATAGTGTCTCTGTCAATGCAGTGATTTTATTTCTCACATTGCGCTAATACTGTCTCTGTTACTTCAGTGATTATAATTCTCAGACATGCGGTAATAGTGTCTCTGTCTTTGCGGTGATTATAATTCTCACACCCCGGTAATGGTGTCTAGGTCACTGAGGTGATTATAATTCTCACAGTGTGATAATAGTGTCTCTGTCACTGCGGTGATTATAATTCTCATACTGTGATAATAGTGTCTCTCTCACTGCAGTGATTATAATTCTCACACTGCGGTAATAGTGTCTCTGTCACTGCGGTGATTATAATCCTCACACTGCGGTAATTGTGTCTCTATCACTGCGGTGAGTATAATTCTCACACAGTGATAATAGTGTCTGTGCCACTGCGGTGATTATAATTCTCACACTGTGATAATAGTGTCTCTGTCACTGCGGTGATTATAATTCTCACACTGCGGTGATAGTGTCTCTGTCACTGAGGTGATTATAATTCTCAGACTGTGGTAATAGTGCCTCTGTCACTGCGGTGATTATAATTCTCACAATACGGTAATAGAGTCAAGGTCACTGAGGTGATCATAATTCTCATAGTGTGATAGTAGTGTCTTTGTCACTGAGGTGATTATAATCCTCACACTGTGATAATACTGCCTCTGTGACTGCGGTGACTATAATTCTCTCATTGCGGTAATAGTGCCTTTGTCAATGCGTTGATTATAATTCTCACACTGCAGTAATAGTGTCTCTGTCACTGCGGTGATTATAATTCTCACACGGTGTAAATAGTGTCTCTGTCACTGCAGTGATTATAATGCTCATACAGCTGTAATAGTGTCTCAGTCACTGCGGTGATTAAAGTCCTCGCGCTGCGGTAAAAGTGCGTCTGTCATTTGCGGTGATTATAATCCTCACACCGTGATAATAGTGTTTCTGTCACGGCGATTATTATAATCCTCTCATTGCGCTAATAGTGTCTCTGTCACTGCGGTGATTATAATCCTCACACTGCGGGAATAGTGTCTATGTCACTGCGGTGATTATAATTCTCACACTGTGATAGTAGTGTCTCTCTCACTGCGGTGATTATAATTCTCACACTGCTTTAATACTTTCTCTGTCACTGAGCTGATTATAATTCTCACACTGCCGTCTTCGTGTCTCTGTCACTGCGCTGATTATAATCCTCACACTGTGATAATACTGTCTCTGTCACTGCGGTGATTATAATCCTCACACTGCGGTAATAGTGTCTACGTCACTGCGGTGATTATAATTCTCACACAGTGATAATAGAGTCTCTGTCACTGCGGTGATTATAATCCTCACACAGCGGTATAAGTGTCTTTGTCACCGCGGTGATTATAATTCTCACACAGTGATAATAGTGTCTCTGTCACTGCGCTGATTATAATTCTCACACTGCGGTAATAGTGTCTCTATCACTGCAGTGATTATAATTCTCAGACATGCGGTAATAGTGTCTCTGTCTTTGCGGTGATTTTAATTCTCACACCCCGGTAATGGTCTCTAGGTCACTGAGGTGATTATAATTCTCACAGTGTGATAATAGTGTCTCTGTCACTGCGGTGATTATAATTCTCATACTATGATAATAGTGTCTCTCTCACTGCAGTGATTATAATTCTCACACTGCGGTAATAGTGTCTCTGTCACTGCAGTGATTATAATCCTCACACTGCGGTAATTGTGTCTCTATCACTGCGGTGGATATAATTCTCACACAGTGATAATAGTGTCTCTGCCACTGCGGTGATTATGATCCTCACACTGCGGTAATAGTGTCTCTGTCAATGCAGTGATTTTATTTCTCACATTGCGCTAATACTGTCCCTGTTACTTCAGTGAGTATAATTCTCACACTAGGGTAATAGTGTCTATGTCACTGCGGTGATTCTAATCCTCACAATGCGGTAATAGTGTCTCTGTCACTGCGGTGATTATAATCCTCACACTGCGGTAATAGTGTCTATGTCACCGCGGTAATTATAATTCTCACACTGTGATAATAGTGTCTCTGTCACTGCGCTGATTATAATTCTCACACTGCGGTAATAGTGTCTCTGTCACTGCAGTGATTATAATTCTCGGACATGCGGTAATAGTGTCTCTGTCTTTGCGGTGATTATAATTCTCACACCCCGGTAATGGTGTCTAGGTCACTGAGGTGATTATAGTTCTCACAGTGTGATAATAGTGTCTATGTCACTGCGGTGATTATAATTCTCATACTGTGATAATAGTGTCTCTCTCACTGCAGTGATTATAATTCTCACACTGCGTAAATAGTGTCTCCGTCACTGCAGTGATTATAATGCTCATACAGCTGTAATAGTGTCTCAGTCACTGCGGTGATTAAGGTCCTCGCGCTGCGGTAAAAGTGCGTTTATCATTGCGGTGATTATAATTCTCACACTGTGGTAATAGTGTCTCTGTCACTGCGGTGATTATAATCCTCACAAGACGGTAATTGTGTCTCTTCACTGTGGTGATTATAATTCTCACACTGTGATAATAGTGTCTCTGTCACTGCGGTGATTATTATCCTCACACTGCGGTAATAGTGTCTCTGTCACTGAGGTGATTATAATCCTCACAATGCGGTAATAGTGTCTCTGTCATTGCGGTGATTATAATTCTCACACTGTCATAATTGTGTCTCTGTCACTTCCGTGATTATAGTTCTCACATATCGGTAATAATGTCTCTCTCACTGCAGTGATTATAATTCTCATGCTGCGCTAATACTGTCTCTGTCACTCCAGTGATTATAATTCTCATACTACTGTAATAGTGTCAATGTCACTGCGGTGATTATAATTCTCACACTGTGATAATAGTGTCTCTCTCACTGCGGTGATTATAATTAGCTCACTGCGGTAATCGTATCTCTGTCACTGCAGTGACTATAACTCTCACACTCCGGTAATAGTGTCTAGGTCACTGCGGTGATTTTAATTTTCACACTCGGATAATAGTGACTCTGTCTCTGCGGTTATTATTATACTCCTACTGTGATAATAGTGTCTCTGTCACTGCGGTGATTATAATCCTCTCCTTGCGGTAATAGTGTCTCAGTCACTGTGATGATTATAATCCAAAA
Organism: Isurus oxyrinchus; assembly: GCA_026770705.1. Lineage (NCBI taxonomy): Eukaryota > Metazoa > Chordata > Chondrichthyes > Lamniformes > Lamnidae > Isurus > Isurus oxyrinchus. The sequence goes on along the minus strand of JANJGN010000460.1, from coordinate 405,812 downwards.
ACTGCGGTAATAGTGTCTCTTTCACTGCAGTGATTATAATTCTCTCACTGCGGTAATAGTTTCTCTATGACTGCAGTGATTATAATTCTCACACTGCGCTAGTATTGTCTCTGTCACTGCAGTAATTATTATTCTCACACTGCGATAATGGTGCCTATGTCAGTGTGGTGATTATAATTTTCACACTGTGATAATAATGTCTCCCTCACTGCGGTGATTATATTTCTCACACAGCGGTAATAGTATCTCTGTCACTGCAGTGATTATAATTCACACACTACGGTAATAGTGTCTCTGTCACTGAGCTGATTATAATTCTCACATTGCGCTAGTAGTGTCTCTGTCACTGCGGTGATTTTAATTCTCAGACTATGGTAATAGTGTCTATGTCACTGCGATGTTTATAACCTCACACTGTGATAATAGTATCTCTGTCACTGCGGTGATTAAAATCCTCAAACTGCGGTAATAGTTTCTCTATCACTGCAGTGATTATAATTCTCACATTACGGTAATAGTGTCTCTGTCACTGAGCTGATTATACTTCTCACACTGCGCTAGTATTGTCTCTGTCACTGAGGTGATTATAATCCTCACTCTGCGGTAATAGTGTCTCTGTCACTGCAGTGATTATAATTCTCACACTGTGATAACAGTGTCTCTGTCACTGCGGTGATTATAATCCTCAAACTGCGGTAATAGTGTCTCTGTCACTGCGGTGATTATAATTCTCACACTGTGATAATAGTGTCTCTCTCACTGCGGTCATTATAATCCTCACACTGCGGTAATCGTATCTCTGTCACTGCAGTGACTATAACTCTCACACTGCGGTAATAGTTTCTAGGTCACTGCGGTGATTATAATTCTCACACTCGGATAATAGTGACTCTGTCTCTGCGGTTATTATTATACTCCTACTGTGATAATAGTGTCTCTGTCACTGCGGTGATTATAATCCTCTGCTTGCGGTAATAGTGTCTCAGTCACTGTGATGATTATAATACACAAACTGCGGTAATAGTGTCTCTTTCAGTGCAGTGATTATAATTCTCTCACTGCGGTAATAGTTTCTCTGTCACTGCAGTGATTATAATTCTCACACTGCACTAGTATTGTCTCTGTCACTGTGGTGATTATAATTCTGACGCTACGGTAATAGTGTCTATGTCAGTGCGGTGATTATAATCCTCACACTGTGATAATAGTGTCTCTGTCACTGAGGTGATTGTAATCCTCACACTGTGATAATACAGTCTCTGTCAATGCGGTAACTATAATCCTCTCATTGCGATAATATTGCCTCTGTCACTGCGGTGATTATAATTCTCACACTGCATTAATAGTTTCTTTGTCACTGCGGTCATTATAATTCTCACACTGTGGTAGTAGTGTCTCTGTCACTGTAGTGATTATAATTCTCACACTAGGGCAATAGTGTCTCTGTCACTGTAGTGATTATAATTCTCACACTGTGGTAATAGTGTCTCTGATACTGCAGTGATTATAATTCTCACACTGCGGTAATAGTGTCTCTGTCACTGCAGTGATTATAATTCTCATCCAGCAGTAATATTGTCTCAAGTAACTGCGGTGATTAAAAACCTCGCGCTGCGGTAAAAGTGCTTCGGTCATTGCGGTGATTATAATTCTCACACTGCGGTAATTGTTTCTCTGTCACTCCAGTGATTATAATTCTCATTCTACTGTAATAGTGTCCATGTCACAGCGGTGATTATAATTCTCACACAGTGATAATAGTGTCTCTGTCACTGCGGTAATTATAATTCTCACACAGTGATAATAGTGTCTCTGTCACTGCGGTGATTATAATCCTCACAATGTGGTAATAGTGTCTCTGTCACTGCGATGATTATAATCCTCACACTGTGATAATAGTATCTCTGTCACTGCGGTCATTATAATCCTCACACTGCGGTAATACTGTCTCTGTCACTGCGGTGATTATAATCCTCAAACTGCGGTAATAGTTTCTCTATCACTGCAGTGATTATATTTCTCACACAACGGTAATAGTGTCTCTGTCACTGAGCTGATTATAATTCTCACATTGCGCTAGTAGTGTCTCTGTCACTGAGGTGATTATAATCCTCACACTGCAATAATACTGTCTCTGTCACTGCGGTGATTATAATTCTCACGCTGAATTTTTAGTGTCTCTGTCACTGCGGTGATTATAATCCTCATACTGCGGTAATTGTGTCTCTGTCACTGCGTTGATTATAATTCTCACACTGTGATAACAGTGTCTCTGTCACTGCGGTGATTATATTCCTCACACTGCAGTAATAGTGTCTCTGTCACTGCAGTGATTATAATTCTCACACTGTGGTAACAGTGTCTCTGTCACTGCGGTGATTATATTCCTCACACTGCGGTAATACTGTCTCTGTCACTGCAGTGATTATTATTCTCACACTGCGATAATGGTGCCTATGTCACTGCGGTGATTATAATTTTCACACTGTGATAATAATGTCTCTCTCACTGCGGTGATTATATTTCTCACACAGCGGTAATAGTATCTCTGTCACTGCAGTGATTATAATTCACACACTCCGGTAATAGTGTCTCTGTCACTGAGCTGATTATAATTCTCACATTGCGCTAGTAGTGTCTCTGTCACTGCGGTGATTTTAATTCTCAGACTATGGTAATAGTGTCTATGTCACTGCGATGTTTATAACCTCACACTGTGATAATAGTATCTCTGTCACTGCGGTGATTAAAATCCTCAAACTGCGGTAATAGTTTCTCTATCACTGCAGTGATTATAATTCTCACATTACGGTAATAGTGTCTCTGTCACTGAGCTGATTATACTTCTCACACTGCGCTAGTATTGTCTCTGTCACTGAGGTGATTATAATCCTCACACTGCGGAAATAGTGTCTCTGTCAATGCAGTGATTATAATCCTCACACTGTGATAATACTGTCTCTGTCACGGCGATGATTAAAATCGTCTCATTGCAGTAATAGTGTCCATGTCACTGCGGTGATTATAATTCTCACACAGTGATAATAGTGTCTCTGTCACTGCGGTGATTATAATCCTCACACTGCGGTAATTGTATCTCTGTCACTCCAGTGATTATAATTCTCATACTATTGTAATAGTGTCCATGTCACTGCGGTGATTATAATTCTCACACTGCGGTGATTATTATTCTCACACTCTGATAATAGTGCCTCTGTCTCTGTGGTTATTATAATACTCCTACTGTGATAATAGTGTCTGTGTCACTGCGGTGATTATAATCCTCTCCTTGCTGTAATAGTGTCTCTGTCACTGCGGTTATTATAAACATGACACTGAGTTAATAGTGTCTCTGTTCCTGTGATGATTATAATCCACAAACTGCGGTAATAGTGTCTCTTTCACTGCAGTGATTATAATTCTCACACTGCGGTAATAGTTTCTCTGTCACTGCAGTGATTATAATTCTCACACTGCGCTAGTATTGTCTCTGTCACTGTGGTGATTATAATTCTCACACTGCGGTAATAGTGTCTCTATCACTGCAGTGATTATAATCCTCACACTGTGATAATACTGTCTCTGTCAATGCGGTAACTATAATCCTCTCATTGCGGTAATAGCGCCTCTGTCACTGCGGTAATTATAATTCTCACACTGATAATATTGTCTCTGTCAGTGCGGTGATTATAATTCTCACACTGCGGTAATATTGTCTCTGTCACTGCGGTGATTATAATTCTCACACTGCGGTAATAGTGTCTTTGTCACTGCGGTCATTATAATTCTCACACTGCGGTAATAATGTCTCTGTCACTGCAGTGATTATAATTCTCACACTGCGGTAATAATGTCTCTGTCACTGCAGTGATTATAATTCTCATACAGCTGTAATGGTGTCTCAGTCTCTGCAGTGATTAAAAACCTCGCGCTGCGGTAAAAGTGCGTCGGTCATTGCGGTGATTAAATTCTCACACTGCGGTAATAGTGTCTCAGTCACTGCGGTGATTAAAAACCTCGCGCTGCGGTAAAAGTGCGTCGGTCATTGCGGTGATTATAATTCTCACACTGCGGTAATAGTGTCTCAGTCACTGCGGTGATTAAAAACCTCGCGCTGCGGTAAAAGTGCGTCGGTCATTGCGGTGATTATAATTCTCACACTGTGATAATAGTATCTCTGTCACTGCGGTGATTAAAATCCTCAAACTGCGGTAATAGTTTCTCTATCACTGCAGTGATTATATTTCTCACACTACGGTAATAGTGTCTCTGTCACTGAGCTGATTATAATACTCACATTGCGCTAGTAGTGTCTCTGTCACTGAGGTGATTATAATCCTCACACTGCAATAATACTGTCTCCGACACTGCGGTGACTATAATCCTCTCATTACGGTAATAGTGCCTATGTCACTGCGGTGTTTATAATTCTCACTCCGATAATATTGTCGCTGTTACTGCGGTGACTATAATTCTCACCCTGCAGTAATAGTGTCTCTGTCTCTGCGATGATTATTATCCACACACTGCCGTAATAATGTCTCTATCTCTGCGATGATTATAATACTCCTACTGTGATAAAAGTGTCGCTGTCCCTGCGGTGATTATAATTCTCACACTGCGTTAATAGTGTCTCTGTCACTGCTGTGATTATAAATCTCACACCGCGCTAGTCGTTTCTCTGTCACTGTGGTGATTATAATTCTCACACTGCGGAAATAGTGTCTCTGTCAATGCAGTGATTATAATCCTCACACTGTGATAATACTGTCTCTGTCACGGCGATGATTAAAATTGTCTCATTGCAGTATTAGTGTCTCTGTCACTGCGGTGATTATAATCCTCACACTGCGGTAATTGTTACTCTGTCACTGCGGTGATTATAATACTCACACTGCGGTAATTGTTTCTCTGTCACTCCAGTGATTATAATTCTCATACTACTGTAATAGTGTCCATGTCACTGCGGTGATTATAATTCTCACACAGTGATAATAGTGTCTCTGTCACTGCGGTGATTATAATTCTCACACAGTGATAATAGTGTCTCTGTCAGTGCGGTGATTATAATCCTCACAATGCGGTAATAGTGTCTCTGTCACTGCGGTGATTATAATTCTCACACTGTGGTAATAGTGTCTCTGTCGCTACGGTGATTATAATTCTCACACTGCGTAAATAATGTCTCCATAACTGCAGTGATTATAACGCTCATACAGCTGTAGTAGTGTCTCAGTGACTGCGGTGATTAAGGTCCTCGCGCTGCGGTAAAAGTGTGTCTGTCATTGCGGTGTTTATAATTCTCACACTGTGGTAATAGTGTCTCTGTCACTGCGATGATTATAATCCTCACACTGTGATAATACTGTCTCTGTCACTGCGGTGATTATAATCCTCACAATGTGATAATACTTTCTCTGTCACTGCGGTGATTATAATTCTCACACTGAGTTAATAGTGTCTCTGTCACTGCAGTGATTATAATTCTCATGCGGCGCTAATACTGTCTCTGTTACTTCAGTGATTATAATTCTCACACTGCGGTAATAGTGTCTCTGTCACTGAGCTGACTATAATCCACAACCTGCGGTAATAGTCTCTTTCACTGCAGTGATTATAATTCTCTCACTGTGGTAATAGTTTCTCTGTCACTGCAGTGATTATAATTCTCACACTGCGCTAGTAGTGTCCCTGTCACTGCGGTGATTATAATTCTGACACTACGGTAATAGTGTCTATGTCACTGTGGTGATTATAATCCTCACACTGTCATAATAGTGTCTCTGTCACTGCGGTGATTATAATCCTCACACTGCGGTAATAGTGTCTCTATCACTGCAGTGATTATAATTCTCACAGTATGGTAATAGTGTCTCTGTCACTGAGCTGATTATAATTCTCACACTGCGCTAGTAGTGTCTCTGTCACTCAGATGATTATAATCCTCACACTGTGGTAATATTGTCTCTGTCACTGCGGTGATTATAATTCTCACACTGTGGTAATAGTGTCTCTGTCACTGCGGTGATTATAATTCTCACACTACGGTAATAGTGTCTCCGTCACTGAGCTGATTATAATTCTCACACTGCGGTAATAGTGTTTCTGTCACAGCGGTGATTATAATTCTCAGACATGCGGTAATGGTGTCTCTGTCTTTGCGGTGATTATAATTCTCACACCCCGGTAATGGTGTCTAGGTCACTGCGGTGATTATAATTCTCACAGTGTGATAACAGTGTCTCTGTCACTGCGGTGATTATAATTCTCATGCGGCGCTAATACTGTCTCTGTTACTTCAGTGATTATAATTCTCACACTGCGGTAATAGTGTCTCTGTCACTGCGATGATTATAATCCTCACACTGTGATAATAGTGTCTCTGTCACTGCGGTGATTAAAATCCTCACACTGCGGTAATAGTGTCTCTATCACTGCAGTGATTATAATTCTCACAGTATGGTAATAGTGTCTCTGTCACTGAGCTGATTATAATTCTCACACTGCGCTAGTAGTGTCTCTGTCACTGAGATGATTATAATCCTCACACTGTGATAATATTGTTTCTGTCACTGCAGTGATTATAATTCTCGCACTGCGGTAATAGTGTCTCTGTCACTGCGGTGATTATAATTCTCACACTACGGTAATAGTGTCTCCGTCACTGAGCTGATTATAATTCTCACACTGCGGTAATAGTGTTTCTGTCACAGCGGTGATTATAATTCTCAGACATGCGATAATAGTGTCTCTGTCTTTGCGGTGATTATAATTCTCACACCCCGGTAATGGTGTCTAGGTCACTGCGTTGATTATAATTCTCACAGTGTGATAATAGTGTCTCTGTCACTGCGGTGATTATAATTCTCATGCGGCGCTAATACTGTCTCTGTTACTTCAGTGATTATAATTCTCACACTGCGGTAATAGTGTCTCTGTCACTGCTGTGATTATAAATCTCACACCGCGCTAGTCGTTTCTCTGTCACTTTGGTGATTATAATTCTCACACGGCGGAAATAGTGTCTCTGTCAATGCAGTGATTATAATCCTCACACTGTGATAATACTGTCTCTGTCACGGCGATGATTAAAATCGTCTCATTGCAGTATTAGTGTCTCTGTCACTGCGGTGATTATAATCCTCACACTGCGGTAATTGTTACTCTGTCACTGCGGTGATTATAATACTCACACTGCGGTAATTGTTTCTCTGTCACTCCAGTGATTATAATTCTCATACTACTGTAATAGTGTCCATGTCACTGCGGTGATTATAATTCTCACACAGTGATAATAGTGTCTCTCTCACTGCGGTGATTATAATTAGCACACTGCGGTAATCGTATCTCTGTCACTGCAGTGACTTTAACTCTCACAATGCGGTAATAGTGTCTAGGTCACTGCGGTGATTATAATTCTCACACTCGGATAATAGTGACTCTGTCTCTGCGGTTATTATAATACTCCTACTGTGATAATAGTGTCTCTGTCACTGCGGTGATTATAATCCTCTCCTTGCGGTAATAGTGTCTCAGTCACTGCGGTTATTATAAACATAACACTGATTTATTAGTGTCTCTGTCACTGTGATGATTATAATCCACAAACTGCGGTAATAGTGTCTCTTTCACTGCAGTGATTATAATTCTCTCACTGCGGTAATATTGTTTCTGTCACTGAGCTGATTATAATCCTCAGACTGCGCTAGTAGTGTCTCTGTCACTGCAGTGATTATAATTCTCACACTGCGGTAATAGTGCCTCTGTGACTGTGGTGATTATAATCCTCACTCTGCGATTATTGTGTCTCTGTCACTGCGATGCTTATAATTCTCACACAGTGATAATAGTGTCTCTGTCACTGCGGTGATTATAATCCTCTCACTGCGATAATAGTGTCTCTGTCACTGCAGTGATTATAATTCTCGTACAGCGGTAATAGTGTCTCAGTCACTGCGGTGATTGAAATCCTCGCGCTGTGGTAAAAGTGCATCTGTCATTGCGGTGATTATAATTCTCACACTATGGTAACAGTGTCTCCATCACTGAGCTGATTATAATTCTCACACTGCGGTATTAGCGTCTCTGTCAATGTAGTGATTATAATCCTCACACTGTGATAAAACTGTCTCTGTCATGCCGATGATTAAAATCCTCTCATTGCGGTATTAGTGTCTCTGTCACTGCGGTGATTATAATTCTCACACATTGATAATAGTGTCTCTATCACTGCGGTGATTATAATCCTCACACTGCGGTAATAGTGTCTCTGTCACTGCAGTGATTATAATTCTCACACTGCGCTAATACTGTCTCTGTTACTTCATTGATTATAATTCTCACACTACTGTAATAGTGTCCATGTCACTACGGTGATTATAATTCTCACCCTGTGATAATAGTGTCTCTCCCACTGCGGTGATTATAATTCTCACACTGCGGAAATAGTGTCTCTGTCAATGCAGTGATTATAATCCTCACACTGTGATAATACTGTCTCTGTCACGGCGATGATTAAAATCGTCTCATTGCAGTATTAGTGTCTCTGTCACTGCGGTGATTATAATCCTCACACTGCGGTACTTGTTACTCTGTCACTCCAGTGATTATAATTCTCATACTACTGTAATAGTGTCCATGGCACTGCGGTGATTATAATTCTCACACAGTGATAATAGTGTCTCTCTCACTGCGGTGATTATAATTAGCACACTGCGGTAATCGTATCTCTGTCACTGCAGTGACTTTAACTCTCACACTGTGGTAATAGTGTCTAGGTCACTGCGGTGATTATAATTCTCACACTCGGATAATAGTGACTCTGTCTCTGCGGTTATTATAATACTCCTACTGTGATAATAGTGTCTCTGTCACTGCGGTGATTATAATCCTCACAATGCGGTAATAGTGTCTCTGTCACTGCGGTGATTATAATTCTCGCACTGCCGTAATTGTGTCTCTGTCACTGTAGTGATTATAATTCTCACACTGCGGTAATAATGTCTCTGTCACTGCAGTGATTATAATTCTCATACAGCTGTAATGGTGTCTCTGTCACTGCGGTGATTAAAAACCTCGCGCTGCGGTAAAAGTGCGTCGGTCATTGCGGTGATTATAATTCTCACACTGCGGTAATAGTGTCTCAGTCACTGCGGTGATTAAAAACCTTGCGCTGCGGTAAAAGTGCGTCGGTCATTGCGGTGATTATAATTCTCACACTGCGGTAATAGTGTCTCTGTCACTGCGATGATTATAATCCTCACACTGTGATAATAGTGTCTCTGTCACTGCGGTGATTAAAATCCTCAGACTGCGGTAATAGTTTCTCTATCACTGCAGTGATTATATTTCTCACACTACGGTAATAGTGTCTCTGTCACTGAGGTTATTATAATCCTCACACTGCGATAATACTGTCTCTGTCACTGTGGTGATTATAATTCTCACACTGCGTAAATAGTGTCTCTGTCACTGCAGTGATTATAATGCTCAAACAGCTGTAATAGTGTCTCAGTCACTGCGGTGATTATAATTCTCACACTACGGTAATAGTGTCTCCGTCACTGAGCTGATTATAATTCTCACACTGCGGTAATAGTGTTTCTGTCACAGCGGTGATTATAATTCTCAGACATGCGATAATAGTGTCTCTGTCTTTGCGGTGATTATAATTCTCACACCCCGTTAATGGTGTCTAGGTCACTGCGGTGATTATAATTCTCACAGTGTGATAATAGTGTCTCTGTCACTGCGGTGATTATAATTCTCATGCGGCGCAAATACTGTCTCTGTTACTTCAGTGATTATAATTCTCACACTGCGGTAATAGTGTCTCTGTCACTGCTGTGATTATAAATCTCACACCGCGCTGTTCGTTTCTCTGTCACTGTGGTGATTATAATTCTCACACTGCGGAAATAGTGTCTCTGTCAATGCAGTGATTATAATCCTCACACTGTGATAATACTGTCTCTGTCACGGCGATGATTAAAATCATCTCATTGCAGTATTAGTGTCTCTGTCACTGCGGTGATTATAATCCTCACACTGCGGTAATTGTTACTCTGTCACTGCGGTGATTATAATACTCACACTGCGGTAATTGTTTCTCTGTCACTCCAGTGATTATAATTCTCATACTACTGTAATAGTGTCCATGTCACTGCGGTGATTATAATTCTCACACAGTGATAATAGTGTCTCTGTCACTGCGGTGATTATAATTCTCACACAGTGATAATAGTGTCTCTGTCACTGCGGTGATTATAATTCTCACACTGCGGTAATAGTTTCTCTGTCACTGCAGTGATTATAATTCTCACACTGCGCTAGTATTGTCTCTGTCACTGTGGTGATTATAATTCTCACACTGCGGTAATAGTGTCTCTATCACTGCAGTGATTATAATCCTCACACTGTGATAATACTGTCTCTGTCAATGCGGTAACTATAATCCTCTCATTGCTGTAATAGTGCCTCTGTCACTGCGGTAATTATAATTCTCACACTGATAATATTGTCTCTGTCAGTGCGGTGATTATAATTCTCACACTGCGGTAATATTGTCTCTGTCACTGCGGTGATTATAATTCTCACACTGCGGTAATAGTGTCTTTGTCACTGCGGTCATTATAATTCTCACACTGCGGTAATAATGTCTCTGTCACTGCAGTGATTTTAATTCTCACACTGCGGTAATAATGTCTCTGTCACTGCAGTGATTATAATTCTCATACAGCTGTAATGGTGTCTCAGTCTCTGCAGTGATTAAAAACCTCGCGCTGCGGTAAAAGTGCGTCGGTCATTGCGGTGATTAAATTCTCACACTGCGGTAATAGTGTCTCAGTCACTGCGGTGATTAAAAACCTCGCGCTGCGGTAAAAGTGCGTCGGTCATTGCGGTGATTATAATTCTCACACTGCGGTAATAGTGTCTCAGTCACTGCGGTGATTAAAAACCTCGCGCTGCGGTAAAAGTGCGTCGGTCATTGCGGTGATTATAATTCTCACACTGTGATAATAGTATCTCTGTCACTGCGGTGATTAAAATCCTCAAACTGCGGTAATAGTTTCTCTATCACTGCAGTGATTATATTTCTCACACTACGGTAATAGTGTCTCTGTCACTGAGCTGATTATAATACTCACATTGCGCTAGTAGTGTCTCTGTCACTGAGGTGATTATAATCCTCACACTGCAATAATACTGTCTCTGACACTGCGGTGACTATAATCCTCTCATTACGGTAATAGTGCCTATGTCACTGCGGTGTTTATAATTCTCACTCCGATAATATTGTCGCTGTTACTGCGGTGACTATAATTCTCACCCTGCAGTAATAGTGTCTCTGTCTCTGCGATGATTATTATCCACACACTGCCGTAATAATGTCTCTATCTCTGCGATGATTATAATACTCCTACTGTGATAAAAGTGTCGCTGTCCCTGCGGTGATTATAATTCTCACACTGCGTTAATAGTGTCTCTGTCACTGCTGTGATTATAAATCTCACACCGCGCTAGTCGTTTCTCTGTCACTGTGGTGATTATAATTCTCACACTGCGGAAATAGTGTCTCTGTCAATGCAGTGATTATAATCCTCACACTGTGATAATACTGTCTCTGTCACGGCGATGATTAAAATCGTCTCATTGCAGTATTAGTGTCTCTGTCACTGCGGTGATTATAATCCTCACACTGCGGTAATTGTTACTCTGTCACTGCGGTGATTATAATACTCACACTGCGGTAATTGTTTCTCTGTCACTCCAGTGATTATAATTCTCATACTACTGTAATAGTGTCCATGTCACTGCGGTGATTATAATTCTCACACAGTGATAATAGTGTCTCTCTCACTGCGGTGATTATAATTAGCATACTGCGGTAATCGTATCTCTGTCACTGCAGTGACTTTAACTCTCACACTGTGGTAATAGTGTCTAGGTCACTGCGGTGATTATAATTCTCACACTCGGATAATAGTGACTCTGTCTCTGCGGTTATTATAATACTCCTACTGTGATAATAGTGTCTCTGTCACTGCGGTGATTATAATCCTCTCCTTGCGGTAATAGTGTCTCAGTCACTGCGGTTATTATAAACATAACACTGATTTATTCGTGTCTCTGTCACTGTGATGATTATAATCCACAAACTGCGGTAATAGTGTCTCTTTCACTGCAGTGATTATAATTCTCTCGCTGCTGTAATAGTTTCTCTGTCACTGCAGTGATTATAATTCTCACACTGCGCTAGTATTGTCTCTGTCACTGTGGTGATTATAATTCTGACACTACGGTAATAGTGTCTACGTCAGTGCGGTGATTATAATCCTCACACTGTGATAATAGTGTCTCTGTCACTGCGGTGATTATAATCCTCACACTGCGGTAATAGTGTCTCTGTCACTGCGGTGATTATAATCCTCACACTGTGATAATACTGTCTCTGTCAATGCGGTAACTATAATCCTCTCATTGCGGTAATATTGCCTCTGTCACTGCGGTGATTATAATTCTCACACTGATAATATTGTCTCTGTCACTGCGGTGATTATAATTCTCACACTGATAATATTGTCTCTGTCACTGCGGTGATTATAATTCTCACACTGATAATATTGTCTCTGTCACTGCGGTGATTATAATGCTCGCACTGCGCTAATAGTTTCTTTGTCACTGCGGTCATTATAATTCACAAACTGCGGTAGTAGTGTCTCTGTCACTGTAGTGATTATAATTCTCACACTGCGGTAGTAGTGTCTCTGTCACTGCGGTGATTATAATTCTCGCACTGCCGTAATTGTGTCTCTGTCACTGTAATGATTATAATTCTCACACTGCGGTAATAATGTCTCTGTCACTGCAGTGATTATAATTCTCATACAGCTGTAATGGTGTCTCAGTCACTGCGGTGATTAAAAACCCCGCGCTGCGGTAAAGGTGCGTCGGTCATTGCGGTGATTATAATTCTCACACTGCGGTAATAGTGTCTCAGTCACTGCGGTGATTAAAAACCTTGCGCTGCGGTAAAAGTGCGTCGGTCATTGCGGTGATTATAATTCTCACACTGCGGTAATAGTGTCTCTGTCACTGCGATGATTATAATCCTCACACTGTGATAATAGTGTCTCTGTCACTGCGGTGATTAAAATCCTCACACTGCGGTAATAGTGTCTCTATCACTGCAGTGATTATAATTCTCACAGTATGGTAATAGTGTCTCTGTCACTGAGCTGATTATAATTCTCACACTGCGCTAGTAGTGTCTCTGTCACTGAGATGATTATAATCCTCACACTGTGATAATATTGTTTCTGTCACTGCGGTGATTATAATTCTCGCACTGCGGTAATAGTGTCTCTGTCACTGCGGTGATTATAATTCTCACACTACGGTAATAGTGTCTCCGTCACTGAGCTGATTATAATTCTCACACTGCGGTAATAGTGTTTCTGTCACAGCGGTGATTATAATTCTCAGACATGCGATAATAGTGTCTCTGTCTTTGCGGTGATTATAATTCTCACACCCCGGTAATGGTGTCTAGGTCACTGCGGTGATTATAATTCTCACAGTGTGATAATAGTGTCTCTGTCACTGCGGTGATTATAATTCTCATGCGGCGCTAATACTGTCTCTGTTACTTCAGTGATTATAATTCTCACACTGCGGTAATAGTGTCTCTGTCACTGCTGTGATTATAAATCTCACACCGCGCTAGTCGTTTCTCTGTCACTTTGGTGATTATAATTCTCACACGGCGGAAATAGTGTCTCTGTCAATGCAGTGATTATAATCCTCACACTGTGATAATACTGTCTCTGTCACGGCGATGATTAAAATCGTCTCATTGCAGTATTAGTGTCTCTGTCACTGCGGTGATTATAATCCTCACACTGCGGTAATTGTTACTCTGTCACTGCGGTGATTATAATACTCACACTGCGGTAATTGTTTCTCTGTCACTCCAGTGATTATAATTCTCATACTACTGTAATAGTGTCCATGTCACTGCGGTGATTATAATTCTCACACAGTGATAATAGTGTCTCTCTCACTGCGGTGATTATAATTAGCACACTGCGGTAATCGTATCTCTGTCACTGCAGTGACTTTAACTCTCACAATGCGGTAATAGTGTCTAGGTCACTGCGGTGATTATAATTCTCACACTCGGATAATAGTGACTCTGTCTCTGCGGTTATTATAATACTCCTACTGTGATAATAGTGTCTCTGTCACTGCGGTGATTATAATCCTCTCCTTGCGGTAATAGTGTCTCAGTCACTGCGGTTATTATAAACATAACACTGATTTATTAGTGTCTCTGTCACTGTGATGATTATAATCCACAAACTGCGGTAATAGTGTCTCTTTCACTGCAGTGATTATAATTCTCTCACTGCGGTAATATTGTTTCTGTCACTGAGCTGATTATAATCCTCAGACTGCGCTAGTAGTGTCTCTGTCACTGCAGTGATTATAATTCTCACACTGCGGTAATAGTGCCTCTGTGACTGTGGTGATTATAATCCTCACTCTGCGATTATTGTGTCTCTGTCACTGCGATGCTTATAATTCTCACACAGTGATAATAGTGTCTCTGTCACTGCGGTGATTATAATCCTCTCACTGCGATAATAGTGTCTCTGTCACTGCAGTGATTATAATTCTCGTACAGCGGTAATAGTGTCTCAGTCACTGCGGTGATTGAAATCCTCGCGCTGTGGTAAAAGTGCATCTGTCATTGCGGTGATTATAATTCTCACACTATGGTAACAGTGTCTCCATCACTGAGCTGATTATAATTCTCACACTGCGGTATTAGCGTCTCTGTCAATGTAGTGATTATAATCCTCACACTGTGATAAAACTGTCTCTGTCATGCCGATGATTAAAATCCTCTCATTGCGGTATTAGTGTCTCTGTCACTGCGGTGATTATAATTCTCACACATTGATAATAGTGTCTCTATCACTGCGGTGATTATAATCCTCACACTGCGGTAATAGTGTCTCTGTCACTGCAGTGATTATAATTCTCACACTGCGCTAATACTGTCTCTGTTACTTCATTGATTATAATTCTCACACTACTGTAATAGTGTCCATGTCACTACGGTGATTATAATTCTCACCCTGTGATAATAGTGTCTCTCCCACTGCGGTGATTATAATTCTCACACTGCGGAAATAGTGTCTCTGTCAATGCAGTGATTATAATCCTCACACTGTGATAATACTGTCTCTGTCACGGCGATGATTAAAATCGTCTCATTGCAGTATTAGTGTCTCTGTCACTGCGGTGATTATAATCCTCACACTGCGGTACTTGTTACTCTGTCACTCCAGTGATTATAATTCTCATACTACTGTAATAGTGTCCATGGCACTGCGGTGATTATAATTCTCACACAGTGATAATAGTGTCTCTCTCACTGCGGTGATTATAATTAGCACACTGCGGTAATCGTATCTCTGTCACTGCAGTGACTTTAACTCTCACACTGTGGTAATAGTGTCTAGGTCACTGCGGTGATTATAATTCTCACACTCGGATAATAGTGACTCTGTCTCTGCGGTTATTATAATACTCCTACTGTGATAATAGTGTCTCTGTCACTGCGGTGATTATAATCCTCACAATGCGGTAATAGTGTCTCTGTCACTGCGGTGATTATAATTCTCGCACTGCCGTAATTGTGTCTCTGTCACTGTAGTGATTATAATTCTCACACTGCGGTAATAATGTCTCTGTCACTGCAGTGATTATAATTCTCATACAGCTGTAATGGTGTCTCTGTCACTGCGGTGATTAAAAACCTCGCGCTGCGGTAAAAGTGCGTCGGTCATTGCGGTGATTATAATTCTCACACTGCGGTAATAGTGTCTCAGTCACTGCGGTGATTAAAAACCTTGCGCTGCGGTAAAAGTGCGTCGGTCATTGCGGTGATTATAATTCTCACACTGCGGTAATAGTGTCTCTGTCACTGCGATGATTATAATCCTCACACTGTGATAATAGTGTCTCTGTCACTGCGGTGATTAAAATCCTCAGACTGCGGTAATAGTTTCTCTATCACTGCAGTGATTATATTTCTCACACTACGGTAATAGTGTCTCTGTCACTGAGGTTATTATAATCCTCACACTGCGATAATACTGTCTCTGTCACTGTGGTGATTATAATTCTCACACTGCGTAAATAGTGTCTCTGTCACTGCAGTGATTATAATGCTCAAACAGCTGTAATAGTGTCTCAGTCACTGCGGTGATTATAATTCTCACACTACGGTAATAGTGTCTCCGTCACTGAGCTGATTATAATTCTCACACTGCGGTAATAGTGTTTCTGTCACAGCGGTGATTATAATTCTCAGACATGCGATAATAGTGTCTCTGTCTTTGCGGTGATTATAATTCTCACACCCCGTTAATGGTGTCTAGGTCACTGCGGTGATTATAATTCTCACAGTGTGATAATAGTGTCTCTGTCACTGCGGTGATTATAATTCTCATGCGGCGCAAATACTGTCTCTGTTACTTCAGTGATTATAATTCTCACACTGCGGTAATAGTGTCTCTGTCACTGCTGTGATTATAAATCTCACACCGCGCTGTTCGTTTCTCTGTCACTGTGGTGATTATAATTCTCACACTGCGGAAATAGTGTCTCTGTCAATGCAGTGATTATAATCCTCACACTGTGATAATACTGTCTCTGTCACGGCGATGATTAAAATCATCTCATTGCAGTATTAGTGTCTCTGTCACTGCGGTGATTATAATCCTCACACTGCGGTAATTGTTACTCTGTCACTGCGGTGATTATAATACTCACACTGCGGTAATTGTTTCTCTGTCACTCCAGTGATTATAATTCTCATACTACTGTAATAGTGTCCATGTCACTGCGGTGATTATAATTCTCACACAGTGAGAATAGTGTCTCTGTCACTGCGGTGATTATAATTCTCACACAGTGATAATAGTGTCTCTGTCACTGCGGTGATTATAATTCTCACACTGCGGTAATAGTTTCTCTGTCACTGCAGTGATTATAATTCTCACACTGCGCTAGTATTGTCTCTGTCACTGTGGTGATTATAATTCTCACACTGCGGTAATAGTGTCTCTATCACTGCAGTGATTATAATCCTCACACTGTGATAATACTGTCTCTGTCAATGCGGTAACTATAATCCTCTCATTGCTGTAATAGTGCCTCTGTCACTGCGGTAATTATAATTCTCACACTGATAATATTGTCTCTGTCAGTGCGGTGATTATAATTCTCACACTGCGGTAATATTGTCTCTGTCACTGCGGTGATTATAATTCTCACACTGCGGTAATAGTGTCTTTGTCACTGCGGTCATTATAATTCTCACACTGCGGTAATAATGTCTCTGTCACTGCAGTGATTTTAATTCTCACACTGCGGTAATAATGTCTCTGTCACTGCAGTGATTATAATTCTCATACAGCTGTAATGGTGTCTCAGTCTCTGCAGTGATTAAAAACCTCGCGCTGCGGTAAAAGTGCGTCGGTCATTGCGGTGATTAAATTCTCACACTGCGGTAATAGTGTCTCAGTCACTGCGGTGATTAAAAACCTCGCGCTGCGGTAAAAGTGCGTCGGTCATTGCGGTGATTATAATTCTCACACTGCGGTAATAGTGTCTCAGTCACTGCGGTGATTAAAAACCTCGCGCTGCGGTAAAAGTGCGTCGGTCATTGCGGTGATTATAATTCTCACACTGTGATAATAGTATCTCTGTCACTGCGGTGATTAAAATCCTCAAACTGCGGTAATAGTTTCTCTATCACTGCAGTGATTATATTTCTCACACTACGGTAATAGTGTCTCTGTCACTGAGCTGATTATAATACTCACATTGCGCTAGTAGTGTCTCTGTCACTGAGGTGATTATAATCCTCACACTGCAATAATACTGTCTCTGACACTGCGGTGACTATAATCCTCTCATTACGGTAATAGTGCCTATGTCACTGCGGTGTTTATAATTCTCACTCCGATAATATTGTCGCTGTTACTGCGGTGACTATAATTCTCACCCTGCAGTAATAGTGTCTCTGTCTCTGCGATGATTATTATCCACACACTGCCGTAATAATGTCTCTATCTCTGCGATGATTATAATACTCCTACTGTGATAAAAGTGTCGCTGTCCCTGCGGTGATTATAATTCTCACACTGCGTTAATAGTGTCTCTGTCACTGCTGTGATTATAAATCTCACACCGTGCTAGTCGTTTCTCTGTCACTGTGGTGATTATAATTCTCACACTGCGGAAATAGTGTCTCTGTCAATGCAGTGATTATAATCCTCACACTGTGATAATACTGTCTCTGTCACGGCGATGATTAAAATTGTCTCATTGCAGTATTAGTGTCTCTGTCACTGCGGTGATTATAATCCTCACACTGCGGTAATTGTTACTCTGTCACTGCGGTGATTATAATACTCACACTGCGGTAATTGTTTCTCTGTCACTCCAGTGATTATAATTCTCATACTACTGTAATAGTGTCCATGTCACTGCGGTGATTATAATTCTCACACAGTGATAATAGTGTCTCTCTCACTGCGGTGATTATAATTAGCACACTGCGGTAATCGTATCTCTGTCACTGCAGTGACTTTAACTCTCACACTGTGGTAATAGTGTCTAGGTCACTGCGGTGATTATAATTCTCACACTCGGATAATAGTGACTCTGTCTCTGCGGTTATTATAATACTCCTACTGTGATAATAGTGTCTCTGTCACTGCGGTGATTATAATCCTCTCCTTGCGGTAATAGTGTCTCAGTCACTGCGGTTATTATAAACATAACACTGATTTATTCGTGTCTCTGTCACTGTGATGATTATAATCCACAAACTGCGGTAATAGTGTCTCTTTCACTGCAGTGATTATAATTCTCTCACTGCTGTAATAGTTTCTCTGTCACTGCAGTGATTATAATTCTCACACTGCGCTAGTATTGTCTCTGTCACTGTGGTGATTATAATTCTGACACTACGGTAATAGTGTCTACGTCAGTGCGGTGATTATAATCCTCACACTGTGATAATACTGTCTCTGTCAATGCGGTAACTATAATCCTCTCATTGCGGTAATATTGCCTCTGTCACTGCGGTGATTATAATTCTCACACTGATAATATTGTCTCTGTCACTGCGGTGATTATAATTCTCACACTGATAATATTGTCTCTGTCACTGCGGTGATTATAATTCTCACACTGATAATATTGTCTCTGTCACTGCGGTGATTATAATGCTCGCACTGCGCTAATAGTTTCTTTGTCACTGCGGTCATTATAATTCTCAAACTGCAGTAGTAGTGTCTCTGTCACTGTAGTGATTATAATTCTCACACTGCGGTAGTAGTGTCTCTGTCACTGCGGTGATTATAATTCTCGCACTGCCGTAATTGTGTCTCTGTCACTGTAGTGATTATAATTCTCACACTGCGGTAATAATGTCTCTGTCACTGCAGTGATTATAATTCTCATACAGCTGTAATGGTGTCTCTGTCACTGCGGTGATTAAAAACCCCGCGCTGCGGTAAAGGTGCGTCGGTCATTGCGGTGATTATAATTCTCACACTGCGGTAATAGTGTCTCAGTCACTGCGGTGATTAAAAACCTTGCGCTGCGGTAAAAGTGCGTCGGTCATTGCGGTGATTATAATTCTCACACTGCGGTAATAGTGTCTCTGTCACTGCGATGATTATAATCCTCACACTGTGATAATAGTGTCTCTGTCACTGCGGTGATTAAAATCCTCACACTGCGGTAATAGTGTCTCTATCACTGCAGTGATTATAATTCTCACAGTATGGTAATAGTGTCTCTGTCACTGAGCTGATTATAATTCTCACACTGCGCTAGTAGTGTCTCTGTCACTGAGATGATTATAATCCTCACACTGTGATAATATTGTTTCTGTCACTGCGGTGATTATAATTCTCGCACTGCGGTAATAGTGTCTCTGTCACTGTAGTGATTATAATTCTCACAGTGTGGTAATATTGTCTCTGTCACTGAGCTGATTATAATTCTCACACTGCAGTAATAGTGTCTCTGTCACTGCGGTGATTATAATTCTCACACTGCGTAAATAGTGTCTCTGTCACTGCAGTGATCATAATGCTCATACAGCTGTAATAGTGTCTCTGTCACTGCGGTGATTAACGTCCTCGCGCTGCGGTAAAAGGGCGTCTGTCATTGCGGTGATTATAATTCTCACACTGTGGTAATAGTGTCTCTGTCACTGCGGTGATTATAATTCTCACACTACAGTAATAGTGTCTCCGTTACTGAGCTGATTATAATTCTCACACTGCGGTAATAGTGTTTCTGTCACAGCGGTGATTATAATTCTCAGACATGCGGTAATGGTGTCTCTGTCTTTGCGGTGATTATAATTCTCACACCCCGGTAATGGTGTCTAGGTTACTGCGGGGATTATAATTCTCACAGTGTGATAATAGTGTCTCTGTCACTGCGGTGATTATAATTCTCATGCGGCGCTAATACTGTCTCTGTTACTTCAGTGATTATAATTCTCACACTGCGGTAATAGTGTCTCTGTCACTGCTGTGATTATAAATCTCACACCGCGCTAGTCGTTTCTCTGTCACTGTGGTGATTATAATTCTCACACTGCGGAAATAGTGTCTCTGTCAATGCAGTGATTATAATCCTCACACTGTGATAATACTGTCTCTGTCACGGCGATGATTAAAATCGTCTCATTGCAGTATTAGTGTCTCTGTCACTGCGGTGATTATAATCCTCACACTGCGGTACTTGTTACTCTGTCACTGCGGTGATTATAATACTCACACTGCGGTAATTGTTTCTCTGTCACTCCAGTGATTATAATTCTCATACTACTGTAATAGTGTCCATGTCACTGCGGTGATTATAATTCTCACACAGTGATAATAGTGTCTCTCTCACTGCGGTGATTATAATTAGCACACTGCGGTAATCGTATCTCTGTCACTGCAGTGACTTTAACTCTCACACTGTGGTAATAGTGTCTAGGTCACTGCGGTGATTATAATTCTCACACTCGGATAATAGTGACTCTGTCTCTGCGGTTATTATAATACTCCTACTGTGATAATAGTGTCTCTGTTCCTGTGATGATTATAATCCACAAACTGCGGTAATAGTGTCTCTTTCACTGCAGTGATTATAATTCTCACACTGCGGTAATAGTTTCTCTGTCACTGCAGTGATTATAATTCTCACACTGTGCTAGTATTGTCTCTGTCACTGTGGTGATTATAATTCTCACACTGCGGTAATAGTGTCTCTATCACTGCAGTGATTATAATCCTCACACTGTGATAATACTGTCTCTGACACTGCGGTGACTATAATCCTCTCATTACGGTAATAGTGCCTATGTCACTGCGGTGTTTATAATTCTCACTCCGATAATATTGTCGCTGTTACTGCGGTGACTATAATTCTCACCCTGCAGTAATAGTGTCTCTGTCTCTGCGATGATTATTATCCACACACTGCCGTAATAATGTCTCTATCTCTGCGATGATTATAATACTCCTACTGTGATAAAAGTGTCGCTGTCCCTGCGGTGATTATAATTCTCACACTGCGTAAATAGTGTCTCTGTCACTGCAGTGATTATAATGCTCAAACAGCTGTAATAGTGTCTCAGTCACTGCGGTGATTATAATTCTCACACTACGGTAATAGTGTCTCCGTCACTGAGCTGATTATAATTCTCACACTGCGGTAATAGTGTTTCTGTCACAGCGGTGATTATAATTCTCAGACATGCGATAATAGTGTCTCTGTCTTTGCGGTGATTATAATTCTCACACCCCGGTAATGGTGTCTAGGTCACTGCGGTGATTATAATTCTCACAGTGTGATAATAGTGTCTCTGTCACTGCGGTGATTATAATTCTCATGCGGCGCAAATACTGTCTCTGTTACTTCAGTGATTATAATTCTCACACTGCGGTAATAGTGTCTCTGTCACTGCTGTGATTATAAATCTCACACCGCGCTAGTCGTTTCTCTGTCACTGTGGTGATTATAATTCTCACACTGCGGAAATAGTGTCTCTGTCAATGCAGTGATTATAATCCTCACACTGTGATAATACTGTCACTGTCACGGCGATGATTAAAATCATCTCATTGCAGTATTAGTGTCTCTGTCACTGCGGTGATTATAATCCTCACACTGCGGTAATTGTTACTCTGTCACTGCGGTGATTATAATACTCACACTGCGGTAATTGTTTCTCTGTCACTCCAGTGATTATAATTCTCATACTACTGTAATAGTGTCCATGTCACTGCGGTGATTATAATTCTCACACAGTGAGAATAGTGTCTCTGTCACTGCGGTGATTATAATTCTCACACAGTGATAATAGTGTCTCTGTCACTGCGGTGATTATAATTCTCACACTGCGGTAATAGTTTCTCTGTCACTGCAGTGATTATAATTCTCACACTGCGCTAGTATTGTCTCTGTCACTGTGGTGATTATAATTCTCACACTGCGGTAATAGTGTCTCTATCACTGCAGTGATTATAATCCTCACACTGTGATAATACTGTCTCTGTCAATGCGGTAACTATAATCCTCTCATTGCGGTAATAGTGCCTCTGTCACTGCGGTAATTATAATTCTCACACTGATAATATTGTCTCTGTCAGTGCGGTGATTATAATTCTCACACTGCGGTAATATTGTCTCTGTCACTGCGGTGATTATAATTCTCACACTGCGGTAATAGTGTCTTTGTCACTGCGGTCATTATAATTCTCACACTGCGGTAATAATGTCTCTGTCACTGCAGTGATTTTAATTCTCACACTGCGGTAATAATGTCTCTGTCACTGCAGTGATTATAATTCTCATACAGCTGTAATGGTGTCTCAGTCTCTGCAGTGATTAAAAACCTCGCGCTGCGGTAAAAGTGCGTCGGTCATTGCGGTGATTAAATTCTCACACTGCGGTAATAGTGTCTCAGTCACTGCGGTGATTAAAAACCTCGCGCTGCGGTAAAAGTGCGTCGGTCATTGCGGTGATTATAATTCTCACACTGCGGTAATAGTGTCTCAGTCACTGCGGTGATTAAAAACCTCGCGCTGCGGTAAAAGTGCGTCGGTCATTGCGGTGATTATAATTCTCACACTGTGATAATAGTATCTCTGTCACTGCGGTGATTAAAATCCTCAAACTGCGGTAATAGTTTCTCTATCACTGCAGTGATTATATTTCTCACACTACGGTAATAGTGTCTCTGTCACTGAGCTGATTATAATACTCACATTGCGCTAGTAGTGTCTCTGTCACTGAGGTGATTATAATCCTCACACTGCAATAATACTGTCTCTGACACTGCGGTGACTATAATCCTCTCATTACGGTAATAGTGCCTATGTCACTGCGGTGTTTATAATTCTCACTCCGATAATATTGTCGCTGTTACTGCGGTGACTATAATTCTCACCCTGCAGTAATAGTGTCTCTGTCTCTGCGATGATTATTATCCACACACTGCCGTAATAATGTCTCTATCTCTGCGATGATTATAATACTCCTACTGTGATAAAAGTGTCGCTGTCCCTGCGGTGATTATAATTCTCACACTGCGTTAATAGTGTCTCTGTCACTGCTGTGATTATAAATCTCACACCGCGCTAGTCGTTTCTCTGTCACTGTGGTGATTATAATTCTCACACTGCGGAAATAGTGTCTCTGTCAATGCAGTGATTATAATCCTCACACTGTGATAATACTGTCTCTGTCACGGCGATGATTAAAATTGTCTCATTGCAGTATTAGTGTCTCTGTCACTGCGGTGATTATAATCCTCACACTGCGGTAATTGTTACTCTGTCACTGCGGTGATTATAATACTCACACTGCGGTAATTGTTTCTCTGTCACTCCAGTGATTATAATTCTCATACTACTGTAATAGTGTCCATGTCACTGCGGTGATTATAATTCTCACACAGTGATAATAGTGTCTCTCTCACTGCGGTGATTATAATTAGCACACTGCGGTAATCGTATCTCTGTCACTGCAGTGACTTTAACTCTCACACTGTGGTAATAGTGTCTAGGTCACTGCGGTGATTATAATTCTCACACTCGGATAATAGTGACTCTGTCTCTGCGGTTATTATAATACTCCTACTGTGATAATAGTGTCTCTGTCACTGCGGTGATTATAATCCTCTCCTTGCGGTAATAGTGTCTCAGTCACTGCGGTTATTATAAACATAACACTGATTTATTCGTGTCTCTGTCACTGTGATGATTATAATCCACAAACTGCGGTAATAGTGTCTCTTTCACTGCAGTGATTATAATTCTCTCACTGCTGTAATAGTTTCTCTGTCACTGCAGTGATTATAATTCTCACACTGCGCTAGTATTGTCTCTGTCACTGTGGTGATTATAATTCTGACACTACGGTAATAGTGTCTACGTCAGTGCGGTGATTATAATCCTCACACTGTGATAATAGTGTCTCTGTCACTGCGGTGATTATAATCCTCACACTGCGGTAATAGTGTCTCTGTCACTGCGGTGATTATAATCCTCACACTGTGATAATACTGTCTCTGTCAATGCGGTAACTATAATCCTCTCATTGCGGTAATATTGCCTCTGTCACTGCGGTGATTATAATTCTCACACTGATAATATTGTCTCTGTCACTGCGGTGATTATAATTCTCACACTGATAATATTGTCTCTGTCACTGCGGTGATTATAATTCTCACACTGATAATATTGTCTCTGTCACTGCGGTGATTATAATGCTCGCACTGCGCTAATAGTTTCTTTGTCACTGCGGTCATTATAATTCTCAAACTGCAGTAGTAGTGTCTCTGTCACTGTAGTGATTATAATTCTCACACTGCGGTAGTAGTGTCTCTGTCACTGCGGTGATTATAATTCTCGCACTGCCGTAATTGTGTCTCTGTCACTGTAGGGATTATAATTCTCACACTGCGGTAATAATGTCTCTGTCACTGCAGTGATTATAATTCTCATACAGCTGTAATGGTGTCTCAGTCACTGCGGTGATTAAAAACCCCGCGCTGCGGTAAAGGTGCGTCGGTCATTGCGGTGATTATAATTCTCACACTGCGGTAATAGTGTCTCAGTCACTGCGGTGATTAAAAACCTTGCGCTGCGGTAAAAGTGCGTCGGTCATTGCGGTGATTATAATTCTCACACTGCGGTAATAGTGTCTCTGTCACTGCGATGATTATAATCCTCACACTGTGATAATAGTGTCTCTGTCACTGCGGTGATTAAAATCCTCACACTGCGGTAATAGTGTCTCTATCACTGCAGTGATTATAATTCTCACAGTATGGTAATAGTGTCTCTGTCACTGAGCTGATTATAATTCTCACACTGCGCTAGTAGTGTCTCTGTCACTGAGATGATTATAATCCTCACACTGTGATAATATTGTTTCTGTCACTGCGGTGATTATAATTCTCGCACTGCGGTAATAGTGTCTCTGTCACTGTAGTGATTATAATTCTCACAGTGTGGTAATAGTGTCTCTGTCACTGAGCTGATTATAATTCTCACACTGCAGTAATAGTGTCTCTGTCACTGCGGTGATTATAATTCTCACACTGCGTAAATAGTGTCTCTGTCACTGCAGTGATCATAATGCTCATACAGCTGTAATAGTGTCTCTGTCACTGCGGTGATTAACGTCCTCGCGCTGCGGTAAAAGGGCGTCTGTCATTGCGGTGATTATAATTCTCACACTGTGGTAATAGTGTCTCTGTCACTGCGGTGATTATAATTCTCACACTACAGTAATAGTGTCTCCGTTACTGAGCTGATTATAATTCTCACACTGCGGTAATAGTGTTTCTGTCACAGCGGTGATTATAATTCTCAGACATGCGGTAATGGTGTCTCTGTCTTTGCGGTGATTATAATTCTCACACCCCGGTAATGGTGTCTAGGTTACTGCGGGGATTATAATTCTCACAGTGTGATAATAGTGTCTCTGTCACTGCGGTGATTATAATTCTCATGCGGCGCTAATACTGTCTCTGTTACTTCAGTGATTATAATTCTCACACTGCGGTAATAGTGTCTCAGTCACTGCGGTGATTAAAAACCTCGCGCTGCGGTAAAAGTGCGTCGGTCATTGCGGTGATTATAATTCTCACACTGTGATAATAGTATCTCTGTCACTGCGGTGATTAAAATCCTCAAACTGCGGTAATAGTTTCTCTATCACTGCAGTGATTATATTTCTCACACTACGGTAATAGTGTCTCTGTCACTGAGCTGATTATAATACTCACATTGCGCTAGTAGTGTCTCTGTCACTGAGGTGATTATAATCCTCACACTGCAATAATACTGTCTCTGACACTGCGGTGACTATAATCCTCTCATTACGGTAATAGTGCCTATGTCACTGCGGTGTTTATAATTCTCACTCCGATAATATTGTCGCTGTTACTGCGGTGACTATAATTCTCACCCTGCAGTAATAGTGTCTCTGTCTCTGCGATGATTATTATCCACACACTGCCGTAATAATGTCTCTATCTCTGCGATGATTATAATACTCCTACTGTGATAAAAGTGTCGCTGTCCCTGCGGTGATTATAATTCTCACACTGCGTTAATAGTGTCTCTGTCACTGCTGTGATTATAAATCTCACACCGCGCTAGTCGTTTCTCTGTCACTGTGGTGATTATAATTCTCACACTGCGGAAATAGTGTCTCTGTCAATGCAGTGATTATAATCCTCACACTGTGATAATACTGTCTCTGTCACGGCGATGATTAAAATTGTCTCATTGCAGTATTAGTGTCTCTGTCACTGCGGTGATTATAATCCTCACACTGCGGTAATTGTTACTCTGTCACTGCGGTGATTATAATACTCACACTGCGGTAATTGTTTCTCTGTCACTCCAGTGATTATAATTCTCATACTACTGTAATAGTGTCCATGTCACTGCGGTGATTATAATTCTCACACAGTGATAATAGTGTCTCTCTCACTGCGGTGATTATAATTAGCATACTGCGGTAATCGTATCTCTGTCACTGCAGTGACTTTAACTCTCACACTGTGGTAATAGTGTCTAGGTCACTGCGGTGATTATAATTCTCACACTCGGATAATAGTGACTCTGTCTCTGCGGTTATTATAATACTCCTACTGTGATAATAGTGTCTCTGTCACTGCGGTGATTATAATCCTCTCCTTGCGGTAATAGTGTCTCAGTCACTGCGGTTATTATAAACATAACACTGATTTATTCGTGTCTCTGTCACTGTGATGATTATAATCCACAAACTGCGGTAATAGTGTCTCTTTCACTGCAGTGATTATAATTCTCTCGCTGCTGTAATAGTTTCTCTGTCACTGCAGTGATTATAATTCTCACACTGCGCTAGTATTGTCTCTGTCACTGTGGTGATTATAATTCTGACACTACGGTAATAGTGTCTACGTCAGTGCGGTGATTATAATCCTCACACTGTGATAATAGTGTCTCTGTCACTGCGGTGATTATAATCCTCACACTGCGGTAATAGTGTCTCTGTCACTGCGGTGATTATAATCCTCACACTGTGATAATACTGTCTCTGTCAATGCGGTAACTATAATCCTCTCATTGCGGTAATATTGCCTCTGTCACTGCGGTGATTATAATTCTCACACTGATAATATTGTCTCTGTCACTGCGGTGATTATAATTCTCACACTGATAATATTGTCTCTGTCACTGCGGTGATTATAATTCTCACACTGATAATATTGTCTCTGTCACTGCGGTGATTATAATGCTCGCACTGCGCTAATAGTTTCTTTGTCACTGCGGTCATTATAATTCACAAACTGCGGTAGTAGTGTCTCTGTCACTGTAGTGATTATAATTCTCACACTGCGGTAGTAGTGTCTCTGTCACTGCGGTGATTATAATTCTCGCACTGCCGTAATTGTGTCTCTGTCACTGTAATGATTATAATTCTCACACTGCGGTAATAATGTCTCTGTCACTGCAGTGATTATAATTCTCATACAGCTGTAATGGTGTCTCAGTCACTGCGGTGATTAAAAACCCCGCGCTGCGGTAAAGGTGCGTCGGTCATTGCGGTGATTATAATTCTCACACTGCGGTAATAGTGTCTCAGTCACTGCGGTGATTAAAAACCTTGCGCTGCGGTAAAAGTGCGTCGGTCATTGCGGTGATTATAATTCTCACACTGCGGTAATAGTGTCTCTGTCACTGCGATGATTATAATCCTCACACTGTGATAATAGTGTCTCTGTCACTGCGGTGATTAAAATCCTCACACTGCGGTAATAGTGTCTCTATCACTGCAGTGATTATAATTCTCACAGTATGGTAATAGTGTCTCTGTCACTGAGCTGATTATAATTCTCACACTGCGCTAGTAGTGTCTCTGTCACTGAGATGATTATAATCCTCACACTGTGATAATATTGTTTCTGTCACTGCAGTGATTATAATTCT
The DNA here is from genome assembly GCA_026770705.1 of Isurus oxyrinchus. Lineage (NCBI taxonomy): Eukaryota > Metazoa > Chordata > Chondrichthyes > Lamniformes > Lamnidae > Isurus > Isurus oxyrinchus. The sequence goes on along the minus strand of JANJGN010000460.1, from coordinate 377,223 downwards.
CGCACTGCGGTAATAGTGTCTCTGTCACTGCGGTGATTATAATTCTCACACTACGGTAATAGTGTCTCCGTCACTGAGCTGATTATAATTCTCACACTGCGGTAATAGTGTTTCTGTCACAGCGGTGATTATAATTCTCAGACATGCGATAATAGTGTCTCTGTCTTTGCGGTGATTATAATTCTCACACCCCGGTAATGGTGTCTAGGTCACTGCGGTGATTATAATTCTCACAGTGTGATAATAGTGTCTCTGTCACTGCGGTGATTATAATTCTCATGCGGCGCTAATACTGTCTCTGTTACTTCAGTGATTATAATTCTCACACTGCGGTAATAGTGTCTCTGTCACTGCTGTGATTATAAATCTCACACCGCGCTAGTCGTTTCTCTGTCACTTTGGTGATTATAATTCTCACACGGCGGAAATAGTGTCTCTGTCAATGCAGTGATTATAATCCTCACACTGTGATAATACTGTCTCTGTCACGGCGATGATTAAAATCGTCTCATTGCAGTATTAGTGTCTCTGTCACTGCGGTGATTATAATCCTCACACTGCGGTAATTGTTACTCTGTCACTGCGGTGATTATAATACTCACACTGCGGTAATTGTTTCTCTGTCACTCCAGTGATTATAATTCTCATACTACTGTAATAGTGTCCATGTCACTGCGGTGATTATAATTCTCACACAGTGATAATAGTGTCTCTCTCACTGCGGTGATTATAATTAGCACACTGCGGTAATCGTATCTCTGTCACTGCAGTGACTTTAACTCTCACAATGCGGTAATAGTGTCTAGGTCACTGCGGTGATTATAATTCTCACACTCGGATAATAGTGACTCTGTCTCTGCGGTTATTATAATACTCCTACTGTGATAATAGTGTCTCTGTCACTGCGGTGATTATAATCCTCTCCTTGCGGTAATAGTGTCTCAGTCACTGCGGTTATTATAAACATAACACTGATTTATTAGTGTCTCTGTCACTGTGATGATTATAATCCACAAACTGCGGTAATAGTGTCTCTTTCACTGCAGTGATTATAATTCTCTCACTGCGGTAATATTGTTTCTGTCACTGAGCTGATTATAATCCTCAGACTGCGCTAGTAGTGTCTCTGTCACTGCAGTGATTATAATTCTCACACTGCGGTAATAGTGCCTCTGTGACTGTGGTGATTATAATCCTCACTCTGCGATTATTGTGTCTCTGTCACTGCGATGCTTATAATTCTCACACAGTGATAATAGTGTCTCTGTCACTGCGGTGATTATAATCCTCTCACTGCGATAATAGTGTCTCTGTCACTGCAGTGATTATAATTCTCGTACAGCGGTAATAGTGTCTCAGTCACTGCGGTGATTGAAATCCTCGCGCTGTGGTAAAAGTGCATCTGTCATTGCGGTGATTATAATTCTCACACTATGGTAACAGTGTCTCCATCACTGAGCTGATTATAATTCTCACACTGCGGTATTAGCGTCTCTGTCAATGTAGTGATTATAATCCTCACACTGTGATAAAACTGTCTCTGTCATGCCGATGATTAAAATCCTCTCATTGCGGTATTAGTGTCTCTGTCACTGCGGTGATTATAATTCTCACACATTGATAATAGTGTCTCTATCACTGCGGTGATTATAATCCTCACACTGCGGTAATAGTGTCTCTGTCACTGCAGTGATTATAATTCTCACACTGCGCTAATACTGTCTCTGTTACTTCATTGATTATAATTCTCACACTACTGTAATAGTGTCCATGTCACTACGGTGATTATAATTCTCACCCTGTGATAATAGTGTCTCTCCCACTGCGGTGATTATAATTCTCACACTGCGGAAATAGTGTCTCTGTCAATGCAGTGATTATAATCCTCACACTGTGATAATACTGTCTCTGTCACGGCGATGATTAAAATCGTCTCATTGCAGTATTAGTGTCTCTGTCACTGCGGTGATTATAATCCTCACACTGCGGTACTTGTTACTCTGTCACTCCAGTGATTATAATTCTCATACTACTGTAATAGTGTCCATGGCACTGCGGTGATTATAATTCTCACACAGTGATAATAGTGTCTCTCTCACTGCGGTGATTATAATTAGCACACTGCGGTAATCGTATCTCTGTCACTGCAGTGACTTTAACTCTCACACTGTGGTAATAGTGTCTAGGTCACTGCGGTGATTATAATTCTCACACTCGGATAATAGTGACTCTGTCTCTGCGGTTATTATAATACTCCTACTGTGATAATAGTGTCTCTGTCACTGCGGTGATTATAATCCTCACAATGCGGTAATAGTGTCTCTGTCACTGCGGTGATTATAATTCTCGCACTGCCGTAATTGTGTCTCTGTCACTGTAGTGATTATAATTCTCACACTGCGGTAATAATGTCTCTGTCACTGCAGTGATTATAATTCTCATACAGCTGTAATGGTGTCTCTGTCACTGCGGTGATTAAAAACCTCGCGCTGCGGTAAAAGTGCGTCGGTCATTGCGGTGATTATAATTCTCACACTGCGGTAATAGTGTCTCAGTCACTGCGGTGATTAAAAACCTTGCGCTGCGGTAAAAGTGCGTCGGTCATTGCGGTGATTATAATTCTCACACTGCGGTAATAGTGTCTCTGTCACTGCGATGATTATAATCCTCACACTGTGATAATAGTGTCTCTGTCACTGCGGTGATTAAAATCCTCAGACTGCGGTAATAGTTTCTCTATCACTGCAGTGATTATATTTCTCACACTACGGTAATAGTGTCTCTGTCACTGAGGTTATTATAATCCTCACACTGCGATAATACTGTCTCTGTCACTGTGGTGATTATAATTCTCACACTGCGTAAATAGTGTCTCTGTCACTGCAGTGATTATAATGCTCAAACAGCTGTAATAGTGTCTCAGTCACTGCGGTGATTATAATTCTCACACTACGGTAATAGTGTCTCCGTCACTGAGCTGATTATAATTCTCACACTGCGGTAATAGTGTTTCTGTCACAGCGGTGATTATAATTCTCAGACATGCGATAATAGTGTCTCTGTCTTTGCGGTGATTATAATTCTCACACCCCGTTAATGGTGTCTAGGTCACTGCGGTGATTATAATTCTCACAGTGTGATAATAGTGTCTCTGTCACTGCGGTGATTATAATTCTCATGCGGCGCAAATACTGTCTCTGTTACTTCAGTGATTATAATTCTCACACTGCGGTAATAGTGTCTCTGTCACTGCTGTGATTATAAATCTCACACCGCGCTGTTCGTTTCTCTGTCACTGTGGTGATTATAATTCTCACACTGCGGAAATAGTGTCTCTGTCAATGCAGTGATTATAATCCTCACACTGTGATAATACTGTCTCTGTCACGGCGATGATTAAAATCATCTCATTGCAGTATTAGTGTCTCTGTCACTGCGGTGATTATAATCCTCACACTGCGGTAATTGTTACTCTGTCACTGCGGTGATTATAATACTCACACTGCGGTAATTGTTTCTCTGTCACTCCAGTGATTATAATTCTCATACTACTGTAATAGTGTCCATGTCACTGCGGTGATTATAATTCTCACACAGTGATAATAGTGTCTCTGTCACTGCGGTGATTATAATTCTCACACAGTGATAATAGTGTCTCTGTCACTGCGGTGATTATAATTCTCACACTGCGGTAATAGTTTCTCTGTCACTGCAGTGATTATAATTCTCACACTGCGCTAGTATTGTCTCTGTCACTGTGGTGATTATAATTCTCACACTGCGGTAATAGTGTCTCTATCACTGCAGTGATTATAATCCTCACACTGTGATAATACTGTCTCTGTCAATGCGGTAACTATAATCCTCTCATTGCTGTAATAGTGCCTCTGTCACTGCGGTAATTATAATTCTCACACTGATAATATTGTCTCTGTCAGTGCGGTGATTATAATTCTCACACTGCGGTAATATTGTCTCTGTCACTGCGGTGATTATAATTCTCACACTGCGGTAATAGTGTCTTTGTCACTGCGGTCATTATAATTCTCACACTGCGGTAATAATGTCTCTGTCACTGCAGTGATTTTAATTCTCACACTGCGGTAATAATGTCTCTGTCACTGCAGTGATTATAATTCTCATACAGCTGTAATGGTGTCTCAGTCTCTGCAGTGATTAAAAACCTCGCGCTGCGGTAAAAGTGCGTCGGTCATTGCGGTGATTAAATTCTCACACTGCGGTAATAGTGTCTCAGTCACTGCGGTGATTAAAAACCTCGCGCTGCGGTAAAAGTGCGTCGGTCATTGCGGTGATTATAATTCTCACACTGCGGTAATAGTGTCTCAGTCACTGCGGTGATTAAAAACCTCGCGCTGCGGTAAAAGTGCGTCGGTCATTGCGGTGATTATAATTCTCACACTGTGATAATAGTATCTCTGTCACTGCGGTGATTAAAATCCTCAAACTGCGGTAATAGTTTCTCTATCACTGCAGTGATTATATTTCTCACACTACGGTAATAGTGTCTCTGTCACTGAGCTGATTATAATACTCACATTGCGCTAGTAGTGTCTCTGTCACTGAGGTGATTATAATCCTCACACTGCAATAATACTGTCTCTGACACTGCGGTGACTATAATCCTCTCATTACGGTAATAGTGCCTATGTCACTGCGGTGTTTATAATTCTCACTCCGATAATATTGTCGCTGTTACTGCGGTGACTATAATTCTCACCCTGCAGTAATAGTGTCTCTGTCTCTGCGATGATTATTATCCACACACTGCCGTAATAATGTCTCTATCTCTGCGATGATTATAATACTCCTACTGTGATAAAAGTGTCGCTGTCCCTGCGGTGATTATAATTCTCACACTGCGTTAATAGTGTCTCTGTCACTGCTGTGATTATAAATCTCACACCGTGCTAGTCGTTTCTCTGTCACTGTGGTGATTATAATTCTCACACTGCGGAAATAGTGTCTCTGTCAATGCAGTGATTATAATCCTCACACTGTGATAATACTGTCTCTGTCACGGCGATGATTAAAATTGTCTCATTGCAGTATTAGTGTCTCTGTCACTGCGGTGATTATAATCCTCACACTGCGGTAATTGTTACTCTGTCACTGCGGTGATTATAATACTCACACTGCGGTAATTGTTTCTCTGTCACTCCAGTGATTATAATTCTCATACTACTGTAATAGTGTCCATGTCACTGCGGTGATTATAATTCTCACACAGTGATAATAGTGTCTCTCTCACTGCGGTGATTATAATTAGCACACTGCGGTAATCGTATCTCTGTCACTGCAGTGACTTTAACTCTCACACTGTGGTAATAGTGTCTAGGTCACTGCGGTGATTATAATTCTCACACTCGGATAATAGTGACTCTGTCTCTGCGGTTATTATAATACTCCTACTGTGATAATAGTGTCTCTGTCACTGCGGTGATTATAATCCTCTCCTTGCGGTAATAGTGTCTCAGTCACTGCGGTTATTATAAACATAACACTGATTTATTCGTGTCTCTGTCACTGTGATGATTATAATCCACAAACTGCGGTAATAGTGTCTCTTTCACTGCAGTGATTATAATTCTCTCACTGCTGTAATAGTTTCTCTGTCACTGCAGTGATTATAATTCTCACACTGCGCTAGTATTGTCTCTGTCACTGTGGTGATTATAATTCTGACACTACGGTAATAGTGTCTACGTCAGTGCGGTGATTATAATCCTCACACTGTGATAATACTGTCTCTGTCAATGCGGTAACTATAATCCTCTCATTGCGGTAATATTGCCTCTGTCACTGCGGTGATTATAATTCTCACACTGATAATATTGTCTCTGTCACTGCGGTGATTATAATTCTCACACTGATAATATTGTCTCTGTCACTGCGGTGATTATAATTCTCACACTGATAATATTGTCTCTGTCACTGCGGTGATTATAATGCTCGCACTGCGCTAATAGTTTCTTTGTCACTGCGGTCATTATAATTCTCAAACTGCAGTAGTAGTGTCTCTGTCACTGTAGTGATTATAATTCTCACACTGCGGTAGTAGTGTCTCTGTCACTGCGGTGATTATAATTCTCGCACTGCCGTAATTGTGTCTCTGTCACTGTAGTGATTATAATTCTCACACTGCGGTAATAATGTCTCTGTCACTGCAGTGATTATAATTCTCATACAGCTGTAATGGTGTCTCAGTCACTGCGGTGATTAAAAACCCCGCGCTGCGGTAAAGGTGCGTCGGTCATTGCGGTGATTATAATTCTCACACTGCGGTAATAGTGTCTCAGTCACTGCGGTGATTAAAAACCTTGCGCTGCGGTAAAAGTGCGTCGGTCATTGCGGTGATTATAATTCTCACACTGCGGTAATAGTGTCTCTGTCACTGCGATGATTATAATCCTCACACTGTGATAATAGTGTCTCTGTCACTGCGGTGATTAAAATCCTCACACTGCGGTAATAGTGTCTCTATCACTGCAGTGATTATAATTCTCACAGTATGGTAATAGTGTCTCTGTCACTGAGCTGATTATAATTCTCACACTGCGCTAGTAGTGTCTCTGTCACTGAGATGATTATAATCCTCACACTGTGATAATATTGTTTCTGTCACTGCGGTGATTATAATTCTCGCACTGCGGTAATAGTGTCTCTGTCACTGTAGTGATTATAATTCTCACAGTGTGGTAATATTGTCTCTGTCACTGAGCTGATTATAATTCTCACACTGCAGTAATAGTGTCTCTGTCACTGCGGTGATTATAATTCTCACACTGCGTAAATAGTGTCTCTGTCACTGCAGTGATCATAATGCTCATACAGCTGTAATAGTGTCTCTGTCACTGCGGTGATTAACGTCCTCGCGCTGCGGTAAAAGGGCGTCTGTCATTGCGGTGATTATAATTCTCACACTGTGGTAATAGTGTCTCTGTCACTGCGGTGATTATAATTCTCACACTACAGTAATAGTGTCTCCGTTACTGAGCTGATTATAATTCTCACACTGCGGTAATAGTGTTTCTGTCACAGCGGTGATTATAATTCTCAGACATGCGGTAATGGTGTCTCTGTCTTTGCGGTGATTATAATTCTCACACCCCGGTAATGGTGTCTAGGTTACTGCGGGGATTATAATTCTCACAGTGTGATAATAGTGTCTCTGTCACTGCGGTGATTATAATTCTCATGCGGCGCTAATACTGTCTCTGTTACTTCAGTGATTATAATTCTCACACTGCGGTAATAGTGTCTCTGTCACTGCTGTGATTATAAATCTCACACCGCGCTAGTCGTTTCTCTGTCACTGTGGTGATTATAATTCTCACACTGCGGAAATAGTGTCTCTGTCAATGCAGTGATTATAATCCTCACACTGTGATAATACTGTCTCTGTCACGGCGATGATTAAAATCGTCTCATTGCAGTATTAGTGTCTCTGTCACTGCGGTGATTATAATCCTCACACTGCGGTACTTGTTACTCTGTCACTGCGGTGATTATAATACTCACACTGCGGTAATTGTTTCTCTGTCACTCCAGTGATTATAATTCTCATACTACTGTAATAGTGTCCATGTCACTGCGGTGATTATAATTCTCACACAGTGATAATAGTGTCTCTCTCACTGCGGTGATTATAATTAGCACACTGCGGTAATCGTATCTCTGTCACTGCAGTGACTTTAACTCTCACACTGTGGTAATAGTGTCTAGGTCACTGCGGTGATTATAATTCTCACACTCGGATAATAGTGACTCTGTCTCTGCGGTTATTATAATACTCCTACTGTGATAATAGTGTCTCTGTTCCTGTGATGATTATAATCCACAAACTGCGGTAATAGTGTCTCTTTCACTGCAGTGATTATAATTCTCACACTGCGGTAATAGTTTCTCTGTCACTGCAGTGATTATAATTCTCACACTGTGCTAGTATTGTCTCTGTCACTGTGGTGATTATAATTCTCACACTGCGGTAATAGTGTCTCTATCACTGCAGTGATTATAATCCTCACACTGTGATAATACTGTCTCTGACACTGCGGTGACTATAATCCTCTCATTACGGTAATAGTGCCTATGTCACTGCGGTGTTTATAATTCTCACTCCGATAATATTGTCGCTGTTACTGCGGTGACTATAATTCTCACCCTGCAGTAATAGTGTCTCTGTCTCTGCGATGATTATTATCCACACACTGCCGTAATAATGTCTCTATCTCTGCGATGATTATAATACTCCTACTGTGATAAAAGTGTCGCTGTCCCTGCGGTGATTATAATTCTCACACTGCGTAAATAGTGTCTCTGTCACTGCAGTGATTATAATGCTCAAACAGCTGTAATAGTGTCTCAGTCACTGCGGTGATTATAATTCTCACACTACGGTAATAGTGTCTCCGTCACTGAGCTGATTATAATTCTCACACTGCGGTAATAGTGTTTCTGTCACAGCGGTGATTATAATTCTCAGACATGCGATAATAGTGTCTCTGTCTTTGCGGTGATTATAATTCTCACACCCCGGTAATGGTGTCTAGGTCACTGCGGTGATTATAATTCTCACAGTGTGATAATAGTGTCTCTGTCACTGCGGTGATTATAATTCTCATGCGGCGCAAATACTGTCTCTGTTACTTCAGTGATTATAATTCTCACACTGCGGTAATAGTGTCTCTGTCACTGCTGTGATTATAAATCTCACACCGCGCTAGTCGTTTCTCTGTCACTGTGGTGATTATAATTCTCACACTGCGGAAATAGTGTCTCTGTCAATGCAGTGATTATAATCCTCACACTGTGATAATACTGTCACTGTCACGGCGATGATTAAAATCATCTCATTGCAGTATTAGTGTCTCTGTCACTGCGGTGATTATAATCCTCACACTGCGGTAATTGTTACTCTGTCACTGCGGTGATTATAATACTCACACTGCGGTAATTGTTTCTCTGTCACTCCAGTGATTATAATTCTCATACTACTGTAATAGTGTCCATGTCACTGCGGTGATTATAATTCTCACACAGTGAGAATAGTGTCTCTGTCACTGCGGTGATTATAATTCTCACACAGTGATAATAGTGTCTCTGTCACTGCGGTGATTATAATTCTCACACTGCGGTAATAGTTTCTCTGTCACTGCAGTGATTATAATTCTCACACTGCGCTAGTATTGTCTCTGTCACTGTGGTGATTATAATTCTCACACTGCGGTAATAGTGTCTCTATCACTGCAGTGATTATAATCCTCACACTGTGATAATACTGTCTCTGTCAATGCGGTAACTATAATCCTCTCATTGCGGTAATAGTGCCTCTGTCACTGCGGTAATTATAATTCTCACACTGATAATATTGTCTCTGTCAGTGCGGTGATTATAATTCTCACACTGCGGTAATATTGTCTCTGTCACTGCGGTGATTATAATTCTCACACTGCGGTAATAGTGTCTTTGTCACTGCGGTCATTATAATTCTCACACTGCGGTAATAATGTCTCTGTCACTGCAGTGATTTTAATTCTCACACTGCGGTAATAATGTCTCTGTCACTGCAGTGATTATAATTCTCATACAGCTGTAATGGTGTCTCAGTCTCTGCAGTGATTAAAAACCTCGCGCTGCGGTAAAAGTGCGTCGGTCATTGCGGTGATTAAATTCTCACACTGCGGTAATAGTGTCTCAGTCACTGCGGTGATTAAAAACCTCGCGCTGCGGTAAAAGTGCGTCGGTCATTGCGGTGATTATAATTCTCACACTGCGGTAATAGTGTCTCAGTCACTGCGGTGATTAAAAACCTCGCGCTGCGGTAAAAGTGCGTCGGTCATTGCGGTGATTATAATTCTCACATTGTGATAATAGTATCTCTGTCACTGCGGTGATTAAAATCCTCAAACTGCGGTAATAGTTTCTCTATCACTGCAGTGATTATATTTCTCACACTACGGTAATAGTGTCTCTGTCACTGAGCTGATTATAATACTCACATTGCGCTAGTAGTGTCTCTGTCACTGAGGTGATTATAATCCTCACACTGCAATAATACTGTCTCTGACACTGCGGTGACTATAATCCTCTCATTACGGTAATAGTGCCTATGTCACTGCGGTGTTTATAATTCTCACTCCGATAATATTGTCGCTGTTACTGCGGTGACTATAATTCTCACCCTGCAGTAATAGTGTCTCTGTCTCTGCGATGATTATTATCCACACACTGCCGTAATAATGTCTCTATCTCTGCGATGATTATAATACTCCTACTGTGATAAAAGTGTCGCTGTCCCTGCGGTGATTATAATTCTCACACTGCGTTAATAGTGTCTCTGTCACTGCTGTGATTATAAATCTCACACCGCGCTAGTCGTTTCTCTGTCACTGTGGTGATTATAATTCTCACACTGCGGAAATAGTGTCTCTGTCAATGCAGTGATTATAATCCTCACACTGTGATAATACTGTCTCTGTCACGGCGATGATTAAAATTGTCTCATTGCAGTATTAGTGTCTCTGTCACTGCGGTGATTATAATCCTCACACTGCGGTAATTGTTACTCTGTCACTGCGGTGATTATAATACTCACACTGCGGTAATTGTTTCTCTGTCACTCCAGTGATTATAATTCTCATACTACTGTAATAGTGTCCATGTCACTGCGGTGATTATAATTCTCACACAGTGATAATAGTGTCTCTCTCACTGCGGTGATTATAATTAGCACACTGCGGTAATCGTATCTCTGTCACTGCAGTGACTTTAACTCTCACACTGTGGTAATAGTGTCTAGGTCACTGCGGTGATTATAATTCTCACACTCGGATAATAGTGACTCTGTCTCTGCGGTTATTATAATACTCCTACTGTGATAATAGTGTCTCTGTCACTGCGGTGATTATAATCCTCTCCTTGCGGTAATAGTGTCTCAGTCACTGCGGTTATTATAAACATAACACTGATTTATTCGTGTCTCTGTCACTGTGATGATTATAATCCACAAACTGCGGTAATAGTGTCTCTTTCACTGCAGTGATTATAATTCTCTCACTGCTGTAATAGTTTCTCTGTCACTGTGGTGATTATAATTCTGACACTACGGTAATAGTGTCTACGTCAGTGCGGTGATTATAATCCTCACACTGTGATAATAGTGTCTCTGTCACTGCGGTGATTATAATCCTCACACTGCGGTAATAGTGTCTCTGTCACTGCGGTGATTATAATCCTCACACTGTGATAATACTGTCTCTGTCAATGCGGTAACTATAATCCTCTCATTGCGGTAATATTGCCTCTGTCACTGCGGTGATTATAATTCTCACACTGATAATATTGTCTCTGTCACTGCGGTGATTATAATTCTCACACTGATAATATTGTCTCTGTCACTGCGGTGATTATAATTCTCACACTGATAATATTGTCTCTGTCACTGCGGTGATTATAATGCTCGCACTGCGCTAATAGTTTCTTTGTCACTGCGGTCATTATAATTCTCAAACTGCAGTAGTAGTGTCTCTGTCACTGTAGTGATTATAATTCTCACACTGCGGTAGTAGTGTCTCTGTCACTGCGGTGATTATAATTCTCGCACTGCCGTAATTGTGTCTCTGTCACTGTAGTGATTATAATTCTCACACTGCGGTAATAATGTCTCTGTCACTGCAGTGATTATAATTCTCATACAGCTGTAATGGTGTCTCAGTCACTGCGGTGATTAAAAACCCCGCGCTGCGGTAAAGGTGCGTCGGTCATTGCGGTGATTATAATTCTCACACTGCGGTAATAGTGTCTCAGTCACTGCGGTGATTAAAAACCTTGCGCTGCGGTAAAAGTGCGTCGGTCATTGCGGTGATTATAATTCTCACACTGCGGTAATAGTGTCTCTGTCACTGCGATGATTATAATCCTCACACTGTGATAATAGTGTCTCTGTCACTGCGGTGATTAAAATCCTCACACTGCGGTAATAGTGTCTCTATCACTGCAGTGATTATAATTCTCACAGTATGGTAATAGTGTCTCTGTCACTGAGCTGATTATAATTCTCACACTGCGCTAGTAGTGTCTCTGTCACTGAGATGATTATAATCCTCACACTGTGATAATATTGTTTCTGTCACTGCGGTGATTATAATTCTCGCACTGCGGTAATAGTGTCTCTGTCACTGTAGTGATTATAATTCTCACAGTGTGGTAATATTGTCTCTGTCACTGAGCTGATTATAATTCTCACACTGCAGTAATAGTGTCTCTGTCACTGCGGTGATTATAATTCTCACACTGCGTAAATAGTGTCTCTGTCACTGCAGTGATCATAATGCTCATACAGCTGTAATAGTGTCTCTGTCACTGCGGTGATTAACGTCCTCGCGCTGCGGTAAAAGGGCGTCTGTCATTGCGGTGATTATAATTCTCACACTGTGGTAATAGTGTCTCTGTCACTGCGGTGATTATAATTCTCACACTACAGTAATAGTGTCTCCGTTACTGAGCTGATTATAATTCTCACACTGCGGTAATAGTGTTTCTGTCACAGCGGTGATTATAATTCTCAGACATGCGGTAATGGTGTCTCTGTCTTTGCGGTGATTATAATTCTCACACCCCGGTAATGGTGTCTAGGTTACTGCGGGGATTATAATTCTCACAGTGTGATAATAGTGTCTCTGTCACTGCGGTGATTATAATTCTCATGCGGCGCTAATACTGTCTCTGTTACTTCAGTGATTATAATTCTCACACTGCGGTAATAGTGTCTCTGTCACTGCTGTGATTATAAATCTCACACCGCGCTAGTCGTTTCTCTGTCACTGTGGTGATTATAATTCTCACACTGCGGAAATAGTGTCTCTGTCAATGCAGTGATTATAATCCTCACACTGTGATAATACTGTCTCTGTCACGGCGATGATTAAAATCGTCTCATTGCAGTATTAGTGTCTCTGTCACTGCGGTGATTATAATCCTCACACTGCGGTACTTGTTACTCTGTCACTGCGGTGATTATAATACTCACACTGCGGTAATTGTTTCTCTGTCACTCCAGTGATTATAATTCTCATACTACTGTAATAGTGTCCATGTCACTGCGGTGATTATAATTTTCACACAGTGATAATAGTGTCTCTCTCACTGCGGTGATTATAATTAGCACACTGCAGTAATCGTATCTCTGTCACTGCAGTGACTTTAACTCTCACACTGTGGTAATAGTGTCTAGGTCACTGCGGTGATTATAATTCTCACACTCGGATAATAGTGACTCTGTCTCTGCGGTTATTATAATACTCCTACTGTGATAATAGTGTCTCTGTTCCTGTGATGATTATAATCCACAAACTGCGGTAATAGTGTCTCTTTCACTGCAGTGATTATAATTCTCACACTGCGGTAATAGTTTCTCTGTCACTGCAGTGATTATAATTCTCACACTGCGCTAGTATTGTCTCTGTCACTGTGGTGATTATAATTCTCACACTGCGGTAATAGTGTCTCTATCACTGCAGTGATTATAATCCTCACACTGTGATAATACTGTCTCTGACACTGCGGTGACTATAATCCTCTCATTACGGTAATAGTGCCTATGTCACTGCGGTGTTTATAATTCTCACTCCGATAATATTGTCGCTGTTACTGCGGTGACTATAATTCTCACCCTGCAGTAATAGTGTCTCTGTCTCTGCGATGATTATTATCCACACACTGCCGTAATAATGTCTCTATCTCTGCGATGATTATAATACTCCTACTGTGATAAAAGTGTCGCTGTCCCTGCGGTGATTATAATTCTCACACTGCGTAAATAGTGTCTCTGTCACTGCAGTGATTATAATGCTCAAACAGCTGTAATAGTGTCTCAGTCACTGCGGTGATTATAATTCTCACACTACGGTAATAGTGTCTCCGTCACTGAGCTGATTATAATTCTCACACTGCGGTAATAGTGTTTCTGTCACAGCGGTGATTATAATTCTCAGACATGCGATAATAGTGTCTCTGTCTTTGCGGTGATTATAATTCTCACACCCCGGTAATGGTGTCTAGGTCACTGCGGTGATTATAATTCTCACAGTGTGATAATAGTGTCTCTGTCACTGCGGTGATTATAATTCTCATGCGGCGCAAATACTGTCTCTGTTACTTCAGTGATTATAATTCTCACACTGCGGTAATAGTGTCTCTGTCACTGCTGTGATTATAAATCTCACACCGCGCTAGTCGTTTCTCTGTCACTGTGGTGATTATAATTCTCACACTGCGGAAATAGTGTCTCTGTCAATGCAGTGATTATAATCCTCACACTGTGATAATACTGTCTCTGTCACGGCGATGATTAAAATCATCTCATTGCAGTATTAGTGTCTCTGTCACTGCGGTGATTATAATCCTCACACTGCGGTAATTGTTACTCTGTCACTGCGGTGATTATAATACTCACACTGCGGTAATTGTTTCTCTGTCACTCCAGTGATTATAATTCTCATACTACTGTAATAGTGTCCATGTCACTGCGGTGATTATAATTCTCACACAGTGATAATAGTGTCTCTGTCACTGCGGTGATTATAATTCTCACACAGTGATAATAGTGTCTCTGTCACTGCGGTGATTATAATCCTCACAATGCGGTAATAGTGTCTCTGTCACTGCGGTGATTATAATTCTCACACTGTGGTAATAGTGTCTCTGTCACTACGGTGATTATAATTCTCACACAGCGTAAATAGTGTCTCCGTAACTGCAGTGATTATAACGCTCATACAGCTGTAGTAGTGTCTCAGTCACTGCGGTGATTAAGGTCCTCGTGCTGCGGTAAAAGTGTGTCTGTCATTGCGGTGATTATAATTCTCACACTGTGGTAATAGTGTCCCTGTCACTGCGATGATTATAATCCTCACACTGTGATAATACTGTCTCTGTCACTGCGGTGATTATAATCCTCTCCTTGTGGTAATAGTGTCTCAGTCACTGCGGTTATTATAAACATGACACTGAGTTAATAGTGTCTCTGTCACTGTGATGATTATAATCCACAAACTGCGGTTTTAGTGTCTCTTTCACTGCAGTGATTATAATTCTCTCACTGCGGTAATAGTTGCTCTGTCACTGCGGTGATTATAATCCTCACACTGCGGTAATAGTGTCTCTATCACTGCAGTGATTATAATTCTCACACTACGGTTATAGTGTCTCTGTCACTGAACTGATTATAATTCTCACACTGCGCTAGTAGTGTCTCTGTCACTGAGGTGATTATAATCCTCACACTGTGATAATACTGTCTCTGTCAATGCGGTAACTATAATCCTCTCATTGCGGTAATAGTGCCTATGTCACTGTGGTAATTATAATTCTCACACTGATAATATTGTCTCTGTCACTGAGCTGATTATAATGCTCGCACTCGGATAATAGTGACTCTGTCTCTGCAGTTATTATAATACTCCTACTGTGATAATAGTGTCTCTGTCACTGCGGTGATTATAATCCTCTCCTTGCGGTAATAGTGTCTCAGTCACTGCGGTTATTATAAAGATGACACTGAGTTAATAGTGTCTCTGTCACTGTGATGATTATAATCCACAAACTGCGGTTTTAGTGTGTCTTTCACTGCAGTGATTATAATTCTCTCACTGCGGTAATAGTTTCTCTGTCACTGCGGTGATTATAATTCTCACACTGTGATAATAGTGTCTCTGTCACTGCGGTGATTATAATTCTCACACTGCGGTAATAGTGTCTCTGTCCCTGCAGTGATTATAATTCTCACACTGCGCTAGTAGTGTCTCTGTCACTGAGGTGATTATAATCCTCACACTGTGATAATAGTGTCTCTGTCACTGCGGTGACTATAATCCTCCGATTGCGGTAATAGTGTCTCTGTCACTGCAGTGATTATAATTTTCACACTGCATGAATGGTGTCTCTGTCACTGCGGTGATTATAATTCTCACACTGCGGTAATAGTGTCTCTGTCACTGCAGTGATTATAATTCGCATACTGCGGTAATAGTGCCTCTGTGACTGCGGTGATTATAATCCTCACTCTGCGGTAATTGTGTCCCTGTCACTGCGATGATTTTAATTCTCACACAGTGATAATAGTGTCTCTGTCACTGCGGTGACTATAAATCCTCTCATTGCGGTAATAGTGCCTCTGTCACTGCGGTGATTATAATTCTCACACTGAGATAATAGTGTCTCAGTCACTGTGGTGATTATAATTCTCACACTGTGATAATAGTGTCTCTGTCACTGCGGTGATTATAATTCTCACACTGCGTTAAGCGTCTCTGTCACTGTGATGATTAGTAATCCACACACTGCAGTAATAGTGTCTCTGTCCCTGCAATGTTTATAATACTCCTACTGTGATAAAAGTGTCTCTGTCACTGCAGTGATTATAATTCTCACACTACGGTAATAGTGTCTCTGTCAATGCAGTGATTAATTTCCTCACACTGTGATAATACTGTCTCTGTCACGGCGATGATTAAAATCGTCTCATTGCGGTATTAGTGTCTCTGTCACTGCAGTGCTTATAATTCTCACACAATGATAATAGTGTCTCTGTCACTGCGGTGATTATAATCCTCACACGGCAGTAATTGTTTCTCTGTCACTCCAGTGATTATAATTCTCGTACCACTGTAATTGTGTCGATGTCACTGCGGTGATTATAATTCTCACACTGTGATAATACTGTCTCTCTCACTGCGGTGATTATAATTAGCACACTGCGGTAATAGTGTCTCTGTCACTGCAGTGATTATAATTCTCACAATCGGATAATAGTGACTCTGTCTCTGCGGTTATTATAATACTCCTACTGTGATAATAGTGTCTCTGTCACTGCGGTGATTATAATCCTCTCCTAGCGGTAATAGTGTCTCAGTCACTGCGGTTATTATAAAAATGACACTGAGTTAATAGTGTCTCTGTCACTGTGATGATTATAATCCACAAACTGCGGTTTTAGTGTCTCTTTCACTGCAGTGATTATAATTCTCACAGTGCGCTAGTAGTGTCTCTGTCACTGACCTGATAATAATTCTCACACTGCGCTAGTAGTGTCTCTGTCACTGAGGTGATTATAATCGTCACACTGTGATAATAGTGTCTCTGTCACTGCGGTGACTATAATCCTCCGATTGTGGTAATAGTGTCTCTGTCACTGAAGTGATTATAATTCTCACACTGCATGAATGGTGTTTCTGTCACTGCGGTGATTATAATTCTCACACTGCGGTAATAGTGTCTCTGTCACTGCAGTGATTATAATTCTCCTACAGCGGTAACAGTGTCTTAGTCACTGCGGTGATTAAAATCCTCGCGCTGCAGTAAAAGTGCGTCTGCCATTGTGGTGATTATAATTCTAACACTGCGATTATAGGGCCTCTGTCAATGCGGTGATTATAATTCTCACACTCTAATAACAGTGACTCTGTCTCTGTGATGATTATTATACTCCTACTGTGATAATAGTTTCTCAGTCACTGCGGTTATTATAAAAATCACACTGAGTTAATAGTGTCTCTGTCACTGTGATGATTATAATCCGCACACTGCAGTAATAGTGTCTCTGTCTCTGTGATGATTATAATACTCCTACTGTGATAAATGTGTCTCTGTCACTGCAGTGTTTATAATTCTCACACTACGGTAATACTGTCTCTGTCACTGCGGTGATTATAATTCTCACACTGCGCTATTACTGTCTCTGTCACTTCGGTGATTATAATTCTCACACTTTGATAATAGGGACTCCCTCACTGCGGCGATTATAAATCACACACAGCGGTAATAGTGTCTCTTCACTGCCGTGATTATAATTCTCACACAGCGGTAATAGTGTCTCTGTCACTGCCGTGATTAAAATCCTCTCATTGCGGTAATAGTGTTTCTGTCACGGCAGTGACTATAATTCTCACACTGCGGTAATATTGTTTCTGTCACTGAGCTGATTATAATCCTCACACTGCGCTAGTAGTGTCTCTGTCACTGCAGTGATTATAATTCTCACACTGCGGTAATAGTGCCTCTGTGACTGTGGTGATTATAATCCTCACTCTGCGGTAATTGTGTCCCTGTCACTGCGATGATTATAATTCTCAAACAGTGATAATAGTGTCTCTGTCACTGCAGTGGTTATAATCCTCACTCTGCGGTAATTGTGTCCCTGTCACTGCGATGATTATAATTCTCAAACAGTGATAATACTGTCTCTGTCACTGTGGTGACTATAATCCTCTCATTGCGGTAATAGTGCCTCTGTCACTGCAGTGATTATAATTCTCACACTGCGTTATTAGTGTCTCTGTCACTGCGGTGATTATAATTCTCACACTGCGTTATTAGTGTCTCTGTCACGGCGGTGATTATAATTCTCACACTGCGTTATTAGTGCCTCTGTGACTGCGGTGATTATAATTCTCACTCTGCGATTATTGTGTCTCTGTCACTGCGATGCTTATAATTCTCACACAGTGATAATAGTGTCTCTGTCACTGCGGTGATTATAATCCTCTCACTGCGATAATAGTGTCTCTGTCACTGCAGTGATTATAATTCTCGTACAGCGGTAATAGTGTCTCAGTCACTGCGGTGATTGAAATCCTCGCGCTGTGGTAAAAGGGCATCTGTCATTGCGGTGATTATAATTCTCACACTATGGTAACAGTGTCTCCATCACTGAGCTGATTATAATTCTCACACTGCGGTATTAGTGTCTCTGTCAATGTAGTGATTATAATCCTCACACTGTGATAAAACTGTCTCTGTCATGCCGATGATTAAAATCCTCTCATTGCGGTATTAGTGTCTCTGTCACTGCGGTGATTATAATTCTCACACATTGATAATAGTGTCTCTATCACTGCGGTGATTATAATCCTCACACTGCGGTAATAGTGTCTCTGTCACTGCAGTGATTATAATTCTCACACTGCGCTAATACTGTCTCTGTTACTTCATTGATTATAATTCTCACACTACTGTAATAGTGTCCATGTCACTACGGTGATTATAATTCTCACCCTGTGATAATAGTGTCTCTCCCACTGCGGTGATTATAATTCTCACACTGCGGAAATAGTGTCTCTGTCAATGCAGTGATTATAATCCTCACACTGTGATAATACTGTCTCTGTCACGGCGATGATTAAAATCATCTCATTGCAGTATTAGTGTCTCTGTCACTGCGGTGATTATAATCCTCACACTGCGGTAATTGTTACTCTGTCACTGCGGTGATTATAATACTCACACTGCGGTAATTGTTTCTCTGTCACTCCAGTGATTATAATTCTCATACTACTGTAATAGTGTCCATGTCACTGCGGTGATTATAATTCTCACACAGTGATAATAGTGTCTCTGTCACTGCGGTGATTATAATTCTCACACGGTGATAATAGTGTCTCTGTCACTGCGGTGATTATAATCCTCACAATGCGGTAATAGTGTCTCTGTCACTGCGGTGATTATAATTCTCGCACTGCCGTAATTGTGTCTCTGTCACTGTAGTGATTATAATTCTCACACTGCGGTAATAATGTCTCTGTCACTGCAGTGATTATAATTCTCATACAGCTGTAATGGTGTCTCAGTCACTGCGGTGATTAAAAACCTTGCGCTGCGGTAAAAGTGCGTCGGTCATTGCGGTGATTATAATTCTCACACTGCGGTAATAGTGTCTCTGTCACTGCGATGATTATAATCCTCACACTGTGATAATAGTGTCTCTGTCACTGCGGTGATTAAAATCCTCAAACTGCGGTAATAGTTTCTCTATCACTGCAGTGATTATATTTCTCACACTACGGTAATAGTGTCTCTGTCACTGAGGTTATTATAATCCTCACACTGCTATAATACTGTCTCTGTCACTGCGGTGATTATAATTCTCACACTGCGTAAATAGTGTCTCTGTCACTGCAACGATTATAATGCTCATACAGCTGTAATAGTGTCTCAGTCACTGCGGTGATTATAATTCTCACACTACGGTAATAGTGTCTCCGTCACTGAGCTGATTATAATTCTCACACTGCGGTAATAGTGTTTCTGTCACAGCGGTGATTATAATTCTCAGACATGCGGTAATAGTGTCTCTGTCTTTGCGGTGATTATAATTCTCACACCCCGGTAATGGTGTCTAGGTCACTGCGGTGATTATAATTCTCACAGTGTGATAATAGTGTCTCTGTCACTGCGGTGATTATAATTCTCATGCGGCGCAAATACTGTCTCTGTTACTTCAGTGATTATAATTCTCACACTGCGGTAATAGTGTCTCTGTCACTGCTGTGATTATAAATCTCACACCGCGCTAGTCGTTTCTCTGTCACTGTGGTGATTATAATTCTCACACTGCGGAAATAGTGTCTCTGTCAATGCAGTGATTATAATCCTCACACTGTGATAATACTGCCTCTGTCACGGCGATGATTAAAATCATCTCATTGCAGTATTAGTGTCTCTGTCACTGCGGTGATTATAATCCTCACACTGCGTTAATTGTTACTCTGTCACTGCGGTGATTATAATACTCACACTGCGGTAATTGTTTCTCTGTCACTCCAGTGATTATAATTCACATACTACTGTAATAGTGTCCATGTCACTGCGGTGATTATAATTCTCACACAGTGATAATAGTGTCTCTGTCACTGCGGTGATTATAATTCTCACACAGTGATAATAGTGTCTCTGTCACTGCGGTGATTATAATCCTCACAATGCGGTAATAGTGTCTCTGTCACTGCGGTGATTATAATTCTCACACTGTGGTAATAGTGTCTCTGTCACTACGGTGATTATAATTCTCACACAGCGTAAATAGTGTCTCCGTAATTGCAGTGATTATAACGCTCATACAGCTGTAGTAGTGTCTCAGTCACTGCGGTGATTAAGGTTCTCGCGCTGCGGTAAAAGTGTGTCTGTCATTGCGGTGATTATAATTCTCACACTGTGGTAATAGTGTCTCTGTCACTGCGATGATTATAATCCTCACACTGTGATAATACTGTCTCTGTCACTGCGGTGATTATAATCCTCTCCTTGTGGTAATAGTGTCTCAGTCACTGCGGTTATTATAAACATGACACTGAGTTAATAGTGTCTCTGTCACTGTGATGATTATAATCCACAAACTGCGGTTTTAGTGTCTCTTTCACTGCAGTGATTATAATTCTCTCACTGCGGTAATAGTTTCTCTGTCACTGCGGTGATTATAATCCTCACACTGCGGTAATAGTGTCTCTATCACTGCAGTGATTATAATCCTCACACTACGGTAATAGTGTCTCTGTCACTGAGCTGATTATAATTCTCACACTGCGGTAATAATGTCTCTGTCACTGCAGTGATTATAATTCTCATACAGCTGTAATGGTGTCTCTGTCACTGCGGTGATTAAAAACCTCGCGCTGCGGTAAAAGTGCGTCGGTCATTGCGGTGATTATAATTCTCACACTGCGGTAATAGTTTCTCTGTCACTGCAGTGATTATAATTCTCTCACTGCGGTAATAGTTTCTCTGTCACTGCGGTGATTATAATTCTCACACTGTGATAATAGTGTCTCTGTCACTGCGGTGATTATAATCCTCACAATGCGGTAATAGTGTCTCTGTCACTGCGGTGATTATAATTCTCGCACTGCCGTAATTGTGTCTCTGTCGCTGTAGTGATTATAATTCTCACACTGCGGTAATAATGTCTCTGTCACTGCGGTGATTAAAAACCTCGCGCTGCGGTAAAAGTGCGTCGGTCATTGCGGTGATTATAATTCTCACACTGCGGTAATAGTGTCTCAGTCACTGCGGTGATTAAAAACCTTGCGCTGCGGTAAAAGTGCGTCGGTCATTGCGGTGATTATAATTCTCACACTGCGGTAATAGTGTCTCTGTCACTGCGATGATTATAATCCTCACACTGTGATAATAGTGTCTCTGTCACTGCGGTGATTAAAATCCTCAAACTGCGGTAATAGTTTCTCTATCACTGCAGTGATTATATTTCTCACACTACGGTAATAGTGTCTCTGTCACTGAGGTTATTATAATCCTCACACTGCGATAATACTGTCTCTGTCACTGCGGTGATTTTAATTCTCACACTGCGTAAATAGTGTCTCTGTCACTGCAGTGATTATAATGCTCATACAGCTGTAATAGTGTCTCAGTCACTGCGGTGATTATAATTCTCACACTACGGTAATAGTGTCTCCGTCACTGAGCTGATTATAATTCTCACACTGCGGTAATAGTGTTTCTGTCACAGCGGTGATTATAATTCTCAGACATGCGGTAATAGTGTCTCTGTCTTTGCGGTGATTATAATTCTCACACCCCGGTAATGGTGTCTAGGTCATTGCGGTGATTATAATTCTCACAGTGTGATAATAGTGTCTCTGTCACTGCGGTGATTATAATTCTCATGCGGCGCAAATACTGTCTCTGTTACTTCAGTGATTATAATTCTCACACTGTGGTAATAGTGTCTCTGTCACTGCTGTGATTATAAATCTCACACCGCGCTAGTCGTTTCTCTGTCACTGTGGTGATTATAATTCTCACACTGCGGAAATAGTGTCTCTGTCAATGCAGTGATTATAATCCTCACACTGTGATAATACTGTCTCTGTCACGGCGATGATTAAAATTGTCTCATTGCAGTATTAGTGTCTCTGTCACTGCGGTGATTATAATCCTCACACTGCGGTAATTGTTACTCTGTCACTGCGGTGATTATAATACTCACACTGCGGTAATTGTTTCTCTGTCACTCCAGTGATTATAATTCACATACTACTGTAATAGTGTCCATGTCACTGCGGTGATTATAATTCTCACACAGTGATAATAGTGTCTCTGTCACTGCGGTGATTATAATTCTCACACAGTGATAATAGTGTCTCTGTCACTGCGGTGATTATAATCCTCACAATGCGGTAATAGTGTCTCTGTCACTGCGGTGATTATAATTCTCACACTGTGGTAATAGTGTCTCTGTCACTACGGTGATTATAATTCTCACACAGCGTAAATAGTGTCTCCATAACTGCAGTGATTATAACGCTCATACAGCTGTAGTAGTGTCTCAGTCACTGCGGTGATTAAGGTTCTCGCGCTGCGGTAAAAGTGTGTCTGTCATTGCGGTGATTATAATTCTCACACTGTGGTAATAGTGTCTCTGTCACTGCGATGATTATAATCCTCACACTGTGATAATACTGTCTCTGTCACTGCGGTGATTATAATCCTCTCCTTGTGGTAATAGTGTCTCAGTCACTGCGGTTATTATAAACATGACACTGAGTTAATAGTGTCTCTGTCACTGTGATGATTATAATCCACAAACTGCGGTTTTAGTGTCTCTTTCACTGCAGTGATTATAATTCTCTCACTGCGGTAATAGTTTCTCTGTCACTGCGGTGATTATAATCCTCACACTGCGGTAATAGTGTCTCTATCACTGCAGTGATTATAATCCTCACACTACGGTAATAGTGTCTCTGTCACTGAGCTGATTATAATTCTCACACTGCGCTAGTAGCGTCTCTGTCACTGAGGTGATTATAATCCTCACACTGTGATAATACTGTCTCTGTCAATGCGGTAACTATAATCCTCTCATTGCGGTAATAGTGCCTATGTCACTGCGGTAATTATAATTCTCACACTGATAATATTGTCTCTGTCACTGAGCTGATTATAATGCTCGCACTCGGATAATAGTGACTCTGTCTCTGCAGTTATTATAATACTCCTACTGTGATAATAGTGTCTCTGTCACTGCGGTGATTATAATCCTCTCCTTGCGGTAATAGTGTCTCAGTCACTGCGGTTATTATAAAGATGACGCTGAGTTAATAGTGTCTCTGTCACTGTGATGATTATAATCCACAAACTGCGGTTTTAGTGTGTCTTTCACTGCAGTGATTATAATTCTCTCACTGCGGTAATAGTTTCTCTGTCACTGCGGTGATTATAATTCTCACACTGTGATAATAGTGTCTCTGTCACTGCGGTGATTATAATTCTCACACTGCGGTAATAGTGTCTCTGTCCCTGCAGTGAATATAATTCTCACACTATGGTAATAGTGTCTCTGTCACTGACCTGATAATAATTCTCACACTGCGCTAGTAGTGTCTCTGTCACTGAGATGATTATAATCCTCACACTGTGATAATAGTGTCTCTGTCACTGCGGTGACTATAATCCTCCGATTGCGGTAATAGTGTCTCTGTCACTGCAGTGATTATAATTTTCACACTGCATGAATGGTGTCTCTGTCACAGCGGTGATTATAATTCTCACACTGCGGTAATAGTGTCTCTGTCACTGCAGTGATTATAATTCCCCTACAGCCCTAACAGTGTCTTAGTCACTGCGGTGATTAAAATCCTCGCGCTGCGGTAAAAGTGCGTCTGTCATTGCGGTGACTATAATTCTAACACTGCGATTATAGGGCCTCTGTCACTGCGGTGATTATAATTCTCACACTA
Organism: Isurus oxyrinchus; assembly: GCA_026770705.1. Lineage (NCBI taxonomy): Eukaryota > Metazoa > Chordata > Chondrichthyes > Lamniformes > Lamnidae > Isurus > Isurus oxyrinchus. The sequence goes on along the minus strand of JANJGN010000460.1, from coordinate 352,675 downwards.
TGGTAATAGTGTCTAGGTCACTGCGGTGATTATAATTCTCACACTCTAATAACAGTGACTCTGTCTCTGCGATGATTATTATACTCCTTTTGTGATACTAGTGTCTCAGTCACTGCGGTTATTATAAAAATCACACTGAGTTAATAGTGTCTCTGTCACTGTGATGATTATAATCCACACACTGCAGTAATAGTGTCTCTGTCTCTGTGATGATTATAATACTCCTACTGTGATAAATGTGTCTCTGTCACTGCGGTGATTATATTTCTCACACTGCGCTTATACTGTCTCTGTTAATTCAATGATTATAATTCTCACACTTTGATAATAGGGACTCCCTCACTGCGGCGATTACAATTCACACACAGCGGTAATAGTTTCTCTGTCACTGCGGCGATTATAATTCACACACAGCGGTAATAGTGTCTCTGTCACTGCCGTGATTATAATCCTCTCATTGCGGTAATAGTGTTTCTGTCACTGCGGTGACTATAATTCTCACACTGCGGTAATATTTTTTCTGTCACTGAGCTGATTATAATCCTCACACTGCGCTAGTAGTGTCTCTGTCACTGCGGTGATTATAATTCGCACACTGCGGTAATAGTGCCTCTGTGACTGCGGTGATTATAATCCTCACTCTGCGGTAATTGTGTCGCTGTCACTGCGATGATTTTAATTCTCACACAGTGATAATAGTGTCTCTGTCACTGCGGTGACTATAAATCCTCTCATTGCGGTAATAGTGCCTCTGTCACTGCGGTGATTATAATTCTCACACTGAGATAATAGTGTCTCAGTCACTGTGGTGATTATAATTCTCACACTGTGATAACAGTGTCTCTGTCACTGCGGTGATTATAATTCTCACACTGCGTTAAGCGTCTCTGTCACTGTGATGATTATAATCCACACACTGCAGTAATAGTGTCTCTGTCTCTGCAATGTTTATAATACTCCTACTGTGATAAAAGTGTCTCTGTCACTGCAGTGATTATAATTCTCACACTACGGTAATAGTGTCTCTGTCAATGCAGTGATTAATTTCCTCACACTGTGATAATACTGTCTCTGTCACGGCGATGATTAAAATCGTCTCATTGCGGTATTAGTGTCACTGTCACTGCAGTGCTTATAATTCTCTCACAATGATAATAGTGTCTCTGTCACTGCGGTGATTATAATCCTCACATTGCGGTAATTGTTTCTCTGTCACTCCAGTGATTATAATTCTCGTACCACTGTAATTGTGTCGATGTCACTGCGGTGATTATAATTCTCACACTGTGATAATAGTGTCTCTCTCACTGCGGTGATTATAATTAGCACACTGCGGTAATAGTGTCTCTGTCACTGCAGTGATTATAATTCTCACACTATGGTAATAGTGTCTCTGTTACTGCAGTGATTATAATTCTCATACAGCGGTAATAGTGTCTCAGTCACTGCGGTGATTGAAATCCTCGCGCTGCTGTAAAAGTGCGTCTGTCATTGCGGTGATTATAATTCTCACACTGCGGTAATAGTGTCTCAGTCACTGCGGTGATTATAATTCTCACACTGCGGTAATAGTGTCTAGGTCACTGCAGTGATTATAATTCTCACAATCGGATAATAGTGACTCTGTCTCTGCGGTTATTATAATACTCCTACTGTGATAATAGTGTCTCTGTCACTGCGGTGATTATAATCCTCTCCTTGCGGTAATAGTGTCTCAGTCACTGCGGTTATTATAAAAATGACACTGAGTTAATAGTGTCTCTGTCACTGTGATGATTATAATCCACAAACTGCGGTTTTAGTGTCTCTTTCACTGCAGTGATTATAATTCTCACAGTGCGCTAGTAGTGTCTCTGTCACTGACCTGATAATAATTCTCACACTGCGCTAGTAGTGTCTCTGTCACTGAGGTGATTATAATCGTCACACTGTGATAATAGTGTCTCTGTCACTGCGGTGACTATAATCCTCCGATTGCGGTAATAGTGTCTCTGTCACTGAAGTGATTATAATTCTCACACTGCATGAATGGTGTTTCTGTCACTGCGGTGATTATAATTCTCACACTGCGGTAATAGTGTCTCTGTCACTACAGTTATTATAATTCTCCTACAGCGGTAACAGTGTCTTAGTCACTGCGGTGATTAAAATCCTCGCGCTGCAGTAAAAGTGCGTCTGCCATTGCGGTGATTATAATTCTAACACTGCGATTATAGGGCCTCTGTCAATGCGGTGATTATAATTCTCACACTATGGTAATAGTGTCTAGGTCTCTGCGGTGATTATAATTCTCACACTCTAATAACAGTGACTCTGTCTCTGCGATGATTATTATACTCCTACTGTGATAATAGTTTCTCAGTCACTGCGGTTATTATAAAAATCACACTGAGTTAATAGTGTCTCTGTCACTGTGATGATTATAATCCGCACACTGCAGTAATAGTGTCTCTGTCTCTGTGATGATTATAATACTCCTACTGTGATAAATGTGTCTCTGTCACTGCAGTGTTTATAATTCTCACACTACGGTAATACTGTCTCTGTCACTGCGGTGATTATAATTCTCACACTGCTCTATTACTGTCTCTGTTACTTCAATGATTATAATTCTCACACTACTGTAATAGTGTCTCTGTCACTTCGGTGATTATAATTCTCACACTTTGATAATAGGGACTCCCTCACTGCGGCGATTATAATTCACACACAGCGGTAATAGTGTCTCTTCACTGCCGTGATTATAATTCTCACACAGCGGTAATAGTGTCTCTGTCACTGCCGTGATTATAATCCTCTCATTGCGGTAATAGTGTTTCTGTCACGGCAGTGACTATAATTCTCACACTGCGGTAATATTGTTTCTGTCACTGAGCTGATTATAATCCTCACACTGCGCTAGTAGTGTCTCTGTCACTGCAGTGATTATAATTCTCACACTGCGGTAATAGTGCCTCTGTGACTGTGGTGATTATAATCCTCACTCTGCGGTAATTGTGTCCCTGTCACTGCGATGATTATAATTCTCAAACAGTGATAATAGTGTCTCTGTCACTGCAGTGGTTATAATCCTCACTCTGCGGTAATTGTGTCCCTGTCACTGCGATGATTATAATTCTCAAACAGTGATAGTACTGTCTCTGTCACTGTGGTGACTATAATCCTCTCATTGCGGTAATAGTGCCTCTGTCACTGCAGTGATTATAATTCTCACACTGCGTTATTAGTGTCTCTGTCACTGCGGTGATTATAATTCTCACACTGCGTTATTAGTGTCTCTGTCACTGCGGTGATTATAATTCTCACACTGCGTTATTAGTGTCTCTGTCACTGCGGTGATTATAATTCTCACACTGCGTTATTAGTGTCTCTGTCACTGCGGTGATTATAATTCTCACACTGCGGTAATAGTGCCTCTGTGACTGTGGTGATTATAATCCTCACTCTGCGATTATTGTGTCTCTGTCACTGCGATGCTTATAATTCTCACACAGTGATAATAGTGTCTCTGTCACTGCGGTGATTATAATCCTCTCACTGCGATAATAGTGTCTCTGTCACTGCAGTGATTATAATTCTCGTACAGCGGTAATAGTGTCTCAGTCACTGCGGTGATTGAAATCCTCGCGCTGTGGTAAAAGTGCATCTGTCATTGCGGTGATTATAATTCTCACACTATGGTAACAGTGTCTCCATCACTGAGCTGATTATTATTCTCACACTGCGGTATTAATGTCTCTGTCAATGTAGTGATTATAATCCTCACACTGTGATAAAACTGTCTCAGTCACAGCGGTGATTAAAATCCTCTCATTGCGGTATTAGTGTCTCTGTCACTGCGGTGATTATAATTCTCACACATTGATAATAGTGTCTCTATCACTGCGGTGATTATAATCCTCACACTGCAGTAATAGTGTCTCTGTCACTGCAGTGATTATAATTCTCACACTGCGCTAATACTGTCTCTGTTACTTCATTGATTATAATTCTCACACTACTGTAATAGTGTCCATGTCACTACGGTGATTATAATTCTCACCCTGTGATAATAGTGTCTCTCCCACTGCGGTGATTATAATTCTCACACTGCGGAAATAGTGTCTCTGTCAATGCAGTGATTATAATCCTCACACTGTGATAATACTGTCTCTGTCACGGCGATGATTAAAATCATCTCATTGCAGTATTAGTGTCTCTGTCACTGCGGTGATTATAATCCTCACACTGCGGTAATTGTTACTCTGTCACTGCGGTGATTATAATACTCACACTGCGGTAATTGTTTCTCTGTCACTCCAGTGATTATAATTCTCATACTACTGTAATAGTGTCCATGTCACTGCGGTGATTATAATTCTCACACAGTGATAATAGTGTCTCTGTCACTGCGGTGATTATAATTCTCACACAGTGATAATAGTGTCTCTGTCACTGCGGTGATTATAATCCTCACAATGCGGTAATAGTGTCTCTGTCACTGCGGTGATTATAATTCTCACACTGCGGTAATAATGTCTCTGTCACTGCAGTGATTATAATTCTCATACAGCTGTAATGGTGTCTCTGTCACTGCGGTGATTAAAAACCTCGCGCTGCGGTAAAAGTGCGTCGGTCATTGCGGTGATTATAATTCTCACACTGCGGTAATAGTGTCTCAGTCACTGCGGTGATTAAAAACCTTGCGCTGCGGTAAAAGTGCGTCGGTCATTGCGGTGATTATAATTCTCACACTGCGGTAATAGTGTCTCTGTCACTGCGATGATTATAATCCTCAAACTGCGGTAATAGTTTCTCTATCACTGCAGTGATTATATTTCTCACACTACGGTAATAGTGTCTCTGTCACTGAGGTTATTATAATCCTCACACGGCGATAATACTGTCTCTGTCACTGCGGTGATTATAATTCTCACACTGCGTAAATAGTGTCTCTGTCACTGCAGTGATTATAATGCTCATACAGCTGTAATAGTGTCTCAGTCACTGCGGTGATTATAATTCTCACACTACGGTAATAGTGTCTCCGTCACTGAGCTGATTATAATTCTCACACTGCGGTAATAGTGTTTCTGTCACAGCGGTGATTATAATTCTCAGACATGCGGTAATAGTGTCTCTGTCTTTGCGGTGATTATAATTCTCACACCCCGGTAATGGTGTCTAGGTCATTGCGGTGATTATAATTCTCACAGTGTGATAATAGTGTCTCTGTCACTGCGGTGATTATAATTCTCATGCGGCGCAAATACTGTCTCTGTTACTTCAGTGATTATAATTCTCACACTGCGGTAATAGTGTCTCTGTCACTGCTGTGATTATAAATCTCACACCGCGCTAGTCGTTTCTCTGTCACTGTGGTGATTATAATTCTCACACTGCGGAAATAGTGTCTCTGTCAATGCAGTGATTATAATCCTCACACTGTGATAATACTGTCTCTGTTACGGCGATGATTAAAATCATCTCATTGCAGTATTAGTGTCTCTGTCACTGCGGCGATTATAATTCGCGCACAGCGGTACTAGTGTCTCTGTCACTACGGTGATTATAATTCCAACACAGCGGTAGTCGTCTCTCTGTCACTGCGGTGATTATAATCCTCTCATTGCGGTAATAGTGTCTCTGTCACTGAGGTGATTATAATTCTCACACTGCGATAATTGTGTCTCTGTCAATGCGGCGATTATAATTCTCACACTGTGATCATAGTGTCTCTGTTACTGCGATGATTGTCGTCCTCACATTGCGTTAATAGTGTCTCTGTCACTGCGGTGATTATAATTCTCACACATTGATAACAGGGACTCCCTCACTGCGGCGATTATCATTCGTGCACAGCGGTAATAGTGTCTCTGTCACTGCGGTGATTATAATTCTCACACAGCGGTAATCGTGTCTCTGTCACTGCGGTGATTATAATACTCTCATTGCGGTAATAGTGTCTCTGTCACTGCGGTGATTATAATTCTCACACTGAGTTAATGCTGTCTCTGTCTCTGCGATTTTTATAATACTCTTACTGTGATAATAGTGTCTCTGTCACTGCGGTGCTTATAATCCTCTCGTTGCGGTAATAGAGTCTCAGTCACTGCGGTTATTATAATTCTCACACTACGGTAATAGTGTCTCTGTCACTGAGCTGATTATAATTCTCACACTGCGCTAGTATTGTCTCTGTCACTGAGGTGATTATAATTCTCACACTGTGATAATAGTGTCTCTGTCACTGTGGTGATTAAAATCCTCGCGCTGCAGTATTAGTGCGTCTATCATTGCAGTGATTATAATTCTCACACTATGGTAACAGTGTCTCCGTCACTGAGCTGATTATAATTCTCACACTGCGGTATTAGTGTCTCTGTCAATGTAGTGATTATAATCCTCACACTGTGATAATACTGTCTCTTTCACGGCGATGATTAAAATACTCTCATTGCGGTATTAGTGTCTCTGTCACTGAGGTGATTATAATTCTCACTCAGTGATAATAGTGTCTCTATCACTGCGGTGATTATAATCCTCACACTGCGCTAATAGTGTCTCTGTCACTGCAGTGATTATAATTCTCACACTGCGCTAATACTGTCTCTGTTACTTAATTGATTATAATTCTCACACTACTGTAATAGTGTCCATGTCACTGCGGTGATTATAATTCTCACACTGTGATAATAGTGTCTCTCCCACTGCAGTGATTATAATTCTCACACTGCGGTAATAGTGTCTCTGTCACTGCAGTGATTATAAATCTCACACTGCAGTAATAGTGTCTCTGTCACTTCAGTGATTACAATTCTCACACTACGGTAATAGTGTCTCTGTCACTGAGCTGATTATAATTCTCACACTGGGCTAGTAGTGTCTCTATCACTGAGGTGATTATAATCCTCGCACTGTGATAATACTGTCTCTGTCACTGCGGTGACTACTATCCTCTCATTACGGTAATAGTGCCTAGGTCACTGCAGTGATTATAATTCTCACACCGATAACATTGTCGCTGTCACTGCGGTGATTATTATTCTCACACTATGGTAATAGTGTCTCCGTCACTGCAGTGATTATTATTCTCACTCTATGGTAATAGTGTCTCCGTCACTGAGCGAATTATAATTCTCACACTGCGGTATTAGTGTCTCTGTCACTGCGGTGATTACAATCCTCAGACTATGATAATACTGTCTCTGTCACTGCGGTGATGATAATTCTCACGCTGAGTTTTTAGGGTCTCTGTCACTGCGGTGATTATAATCCTCCCACAGCGGTAATTGTGTCTCTGTCACTGTGGTGATTATAATCCTCACATTGTGATAATAGTGTCTCTCTCACCGCAGTGATTATAATTCTCACACAGCGTTAATAGTATCTTGTCACTGCAGTGACTTTAATTCTCACACTGTGATAACAGTGTCTCTCCCACTGTGGTGATTATAATCCTCACACAGCGGTAATTGTGTCTTTGTCAATGCGGTAATTATAATTCTCACACTGTGATAATAGTGTCTCTGTCACTGCAGTGATTATAGTCATCACACTGTGGTAATAGTGTCTCTGTCACTGCAGTGAGTATAATACTCGCACTGCGCTAATACTGTCTCTGTTACTTCAGTGATTATAATTGTCACACTGAATTAATAGTGTCTCTCTCACTACGGTGATTATAATTCTCACACTGCGGTAATAGCATCTCTGTCACTGCAGTGACTATAATTCTCACTCTGCGTTAATAGTGTCTAGGTCACTACGGTGATTATAATTCTCACACTTTGATAACAGGTACTCCCTCACTGTGGCGATTCGAATTCGTACACAGCGGTAATAGTGTCTCTGTCACTGTGGTGATTATAATTCTCACACTGAGTTAATGCTGTCTCTGTCTCTGCGATGCTTATAATACTCCTACTGTGATAATAGTGTCTCTGTCACTGCGGTGATTATAATCCTTTCATTGCGGTAATAGTGTCTCAGTCACTGTGGTGATTATAATTCTCACACTGCCTTAATAGTGTCTTTCTCACTGCGGTGATTATAATTCTCAAACCGCAGTAATAGTGTCTCTGTCACTGCATTGATTATAATTCTCTCACTGTGGCAATAGTGTCTCTGTCACTGCAGTGATTATAAATCTCAAACTGCAGTAATAGTGTCTCTGTCACTTCAGTAATTACAATACTCACACTACGGTAATAGTTTCTCTGTCACTGAGCTGATTATAATTCTCACACTGCGCTAGTAGTGTCTCTGTCACTGAGGTGATTATAATCCTCACCCTGTGATAATACTGTCTCTGTCACTGCGGTGACTATAATCCTCTCATTGCGGTAATAGTGCCTCTGTCACTGCGGTGATTATAATTCTCACACTGCGTTAATAGTGTCTCTGTCACTGAGCTGATTATAATTCTCACACTGGGCTAGTAGTGTCTCTGTCACTGAGTTGATTATAATCCTCGCACTGTGATAATACTGTCTCTGTCACTGCGGTGACTACTATCCTCTCATTGCGGTAATAGTGCCTAGGTCACTGCAGTGATTATAATTCTCACACCGATAATAATGTCGCTGTCACTGCGGTGATTATTATTCTCACACTACGGTAATAGTGTCTCCATCACTGCAGTGATTATTATTCTCACTCTATGGTAATAGTGTCTCCGTCACTCAGCGGATTATAATTCTCATACTGCGGTATTAGTGTCTCTGTCACTGCGGTGATTACAATCCTCAGACTGTGATAATACTGTCTCTGTCACTGCGGTGATTATAATTCTCACGCTGAGTTTTTAGGGTCTCTGTCACTGCGGTAACTATAATCCTCACACAGCGGTAATTGTGTCTCTGTCACTGTGGTGATTATAATTCTCACACTGTGATAATAGTGTCTCTCTCACTGCGGTGATTATAATCCTCACATGGCGGTAATTGTGTCTCTGTCAATGCGGTGATTATAATTCTCACACTGTGATAATAGTGTCTCTGTCACTGCAGTAATTATAGTCATCACACTGTGGTAATAGTGTCTCTGTCACTGCAGTGAGTATAATACTCGCACTGCGCTAATACTGTCTCTGTTACTTCAGTGATTATAATTGTCACACTGAATTAATAGTGTCTCTCTCACTACGGTGATTATAATTCTCACACTGCGGCAATAGCATCTCTGTCACTGCAGTGACTATAATTCTCACTCTGCGTTAATAGTGTCTAGGTCACTACAGTGATTATAATTCTCACACTTTGATAACAGGTACTCCCTCACTGTGGCGATTAGAATTCGTACACAGCGGTAATAGTGTCTCTGTCACTGTGGTGATTATAATTCTCACACTGAGTTAATGCTATCTCTGTCTCTGCGATGCTTATAATACTCCTACTGTGATAATAGTGTCTCTGTCACTGCGGTGATTATAATCCTCTCATTGCGGTAATAGTGTCTCAGTCACTGTGGTGATTATAATTCTCACACTGCCTTAATAGTGTCTTTCTCACTGCGGTGATTATAATTCTCACACCGCAGTAATAGTGTCTCTGTCACTGCATTGATTATAATTCTCTCACTGTGGCAATAGGGTCTCTGTCACTGCAGTGATTATAAATCTCACACTGCAGTAATAGTGTCTCTGTCACTTCAGTGATTACAATTCTCACACTACGGTAATAGTGTCTCTGTCACTGAGCTGATTATAATTCGCACACTGCGCTAGTAGTGTCTCTGTCACTGAGGTGATTATAATCCTCACCCTGTGATAATACTGTCTCTGTCACTGCGGTGACTATAATCCTCTCATTGCGGTAATAGTGCCTCTGTCACTGCGGTGATTATAATTCTCACACTGCGTTAATAGTGTCTCTGTCACTGCGCTGATTATAATTCTCACACTGCGGTATTAGTGTCTGTGTCACTGCAGTGATTATAATTCTCGTACAGCGGTAATAGTGTCTCAGTCACTGCGGTGTATAAATCCTCGCGCTGCGGTAAAAGTGCGTCTCTCATTGCGCTGATTATAATTCTCAGACTACGGGAACAGTGTCTCTGTCACTGAGCTGATTATAATTCTCACACTGCACTATTAGTGTGTCTGTCAATGTAGTGATTATAATCCTCACACTGTTATAATACTGTCTCTGTCACGGCGATGATTAAAATCCTCTCTTTGCAGTACTAGTGTCTCTGTCACTGCGGTGATTATGATTCTCACACAGTGATAATAGTGTCTCTGTCACTGCGGTGATTATAATCCTCACACTGCGTTAATTGTTTCTCTGTCATTGCGGTGATTATAATTCTCACTCAGTGATAATAGTGTCTCTATCACTGAGGTGATTATAATTCTCACACTACTGTAATAGTGTCCATGTCACTGCGGTGATTATAATTCTCACACTGTGATAATAGTGTCTCTCCCACTGCGGTGATTATAATTCTCGCACTGAGTTAATGCTGTCTCTGTCTCTGCGATTTTTAAATACTCTTACTGTGATAATAGTGTCTCTGTCACTGCGGTGCTTATAATCCTCTCGTTGCTCTAATAGTGTCTCAGTCACTGTGGTGATTATAATTCTCACACTACGGTGATAGTGTCTCTGTCACTGAGCTGATTATAATTCTCACACTGCGCTAGTATTGTCTCTGTCACTGAGGTGATTATAATTCTCACACTGTGATAATAGTGTCTCTGTCACTGCGATGCTTATAATTCTCACACAGTGATAATAGTGTCTCTGTCACTGCGGTGATTATAATCCTCTCACTGCGATAATAGTGTCTCTGTCACTGCAGTGATTATAATTCTCGTACAGCGGTAATAGTGTCTCAGTCACTGCGGTGATTGAAATCCTCGCGCTGTGGTAAAAGTGCATCTGTCATTGCGGTGATTATAATTCTCACACTATTGTAACAGTGTCTCCATCACTGAGCTGATTATAATTCTCACACTGCGGTATTAGTGTCTCTGTCAATGTAGTGATTATAATCCTCACACTGTGATAAAACTGTCTCTGTCATGCCGATGATTAAAATCCTCTCATTGCGGTATTAGTGTCTCTGTCACTGCGGTGATTATAATTCTCACACATTGATAATAGTGTCTCTATCACTGCGGTGATTATAATTCTCACACTGCGGTAATAGTGTCTCTGTCACTAAGCTGATTATAATTCTCCCACTGCGCTAGTAGTGTGTCTGTAGCTGAGGTGATTATAATCCTCACTCGGTGATAATACTGTCTCTGTCACTGTGGTGACTATAATCCTCTCATTGTGGTAATATTGCATCTGTCACTGCGGTGATTATAATTCTCACACTGATAATAGTGTCTCTGTCACTGCGGTGATTATAATTCTCACACTGTGTTAATAGAGTCTTTGTCACTGCTATCATTATAATTCTCACACTGCAGTAATAGTGTCTGTGTCACTGCAGTGATTATAATTGTCACACTGTGGTAATAGTGTCTCAGTCACTGCAGTGATTAAAATCCTCGTGCTGCGGTAAAAGTGTGTTTGTCTTTGCGGTGATTGCAATTCCCATACTGCAGTAATAGTTTCTCTGTCACTGCGGTTATTATAATTCTCACATAGCGCTAGTAGTGTCTCTTTCACTGCGGTGATTATAATTCTCAGACTACGGTAATAGTGTCTCTGTCACTGAGCTGATTATAATTCTCAAACTGCGCTAGTAGTGTCTCTGTTACTGAGGTGATTATAATCCTCACACTGTCATAATACTGTCTCTGTCACTGCGGTGAATACAATCCTCTCATTGCGGTAGTAGTGCCAATGTCACTGCGGTAATTATAATTCTCACACCGATAATATTGTCGCTGTCACTGCGGTGATTATAATTCTCACACTGCGGTGATAGTGTCTCTGTCACTGCAGTGATTATTATTCTCACACTACGATAATAGTGTCTCCATCACTGAGCGGAGTATAATTCTCGAACTGCGGTATTAGTGTCTCTGTCACTGCGGTGATTATAATTCTCACACATTGATAATAGTGTCTCTATCACTGCGGTGATTATAATTCTCACCCTGTGATAATAGTGTCTCTCCCACTGCGGTGATTATAATTCTCACACTGCGGTAACAGTGTCTCTATCACTGCAGTGACTATAATTCTCAAACTGCGTTAATAGTGTCTCTGTCACTGCGGTGATTATAATTCTCAAACTTTGATAATAGGGACTCCCTCACTGCGGCGATTATAATTCACACACAGCGGTAATAGTGTCTCTGTCACTGCAGAGACTATAAATCTCACACTGCGTTAATAGTGTCTCTGTCACTGCGGCGATTATAATTCACACACAGCGGTTATAGTGTCTCTGTCACTGCGGTGATTATAATCCTCTCATGGCGGTTATAGTGTCTCTGGCACTGCGGTGATTATAATTCTCACACTGCGGTAATAGTGTCTCTGTCACTAAGCTGATTATAATTCTCACACTGCGCTAGTAGTGTGTCTGTAGCTGAGGTGATTATAATCCTCACTTGGTGATAATACTGTCTCTGTCACTGTGGTGACTATAATCCTTTCATTGTGGTAATATTGCCTCTTTCACTGCGGTGATTATAATTCTCACACTGATAATAGTGTCTCTGTCACTGCGGTGATTATAATTCTCACACTGTGTTAATAGAGTCTTTGTCACTGCTATCATTATAATTCTCACACTGCAGTAATAGTGTCTGTGTCACTGCAGTGATTATAATTGTCACACTGTGGTAATAGTGTCTCAGTCACTGCAGTGATTAAAATCCTCGTGCTGCGGTAAAAGTGTGTTTGTCTTTGCGGTGATTGCAATTCCCATACTGCAGTAATAGTTTCTCTGTCACTGCGGTTATTATAATTCTCACATAGCGCTAGTAGTGTCTCTTTCACTGCGGTGATTATAATTCTCAGACTACGGTAATAGTGTCTCTGTCACTGAGCTGATTATAATTCTCAAACTGCGCTAGTAGTGTCTCTGTTACTGAGGTGATTAGAATCCTCACACTGTCATAATACTGTCTCTGTCACTGCGGTGAATACAATCCTCTCATTGCGGTAGTAGTGCCAATGTCACTGCGGTAATTATAATTCTCACACCGATAATATTGTCGCTGTCACTGCGGTGATTATAATTCTCACACTGCGGTGATAGTGTCTCTGTCACTGCAGTGATTATTATTCTCACACTACGATAATAGTGTCTCCATCACTGAGCGGAGTATAATTCTCGAACTGCGGTATTAGTGTCTCTGTCACTGCGGTGATTATAATCCTCAGACTGTGATAATACGGTCACTGTCACTGCGGTGATTATAATTCTCACGCTGAGTTTTTATTGTTTCTGTCACTGCAGTGATTATAATCCTCAAACTGCGGTAATTGTGTCTCTGTCACTGTGGTGATTATAATTCTCACACTGTGATAATAGTGTCTCTGTCACTGCAGTGATTATAATTCTCACACTGCGTTAATAGTGTCTCTGTCACTGTGCTGATTATAATTCTCACACTGCGGTAATAGTGTCTATGTCACTTCAGTGATTATAATTCTCGTACAGCGGTAATAGAGTCTCAGTCACTTCGGTGATTAAGATCCTCGCGCTGCAGTATTAATGCGTCTCTCATTGCAGTGATTATAATTCTCACACTACTGTAACAGTGTCTCCGTCACTGAGCTGATTATAATTCTCACACTGCGGTATTAGTGTCTCTGTCAATGTAGTGATTATAATCCTCACACTGTGATAATACTGTCTCTTTCACGGCGATGATTAAAATACTCTCATTGCGGTATTAGTGTCTCTATCACTGCGGTGATTATAATCCTCACACTGCGGTAATAGTGTCTCTGTCACTGCAGTGATTATAATTCTCACACTGCGCTAATACTGTCTCTGTTACTTAATTGATTATAATTCTCACACTACTGTAATAGTGTCCATGTCACTGCGGTGATTATAATTCTCACACTGTGATAATAGTGTCTCTCCCACTGCGGTGATTATAATTCTCACACTGTGATAATAGTGTCTCTCCCACTGCGGTGATTATAATTCTCACTCTGCGGTAATAGTGTCTCTGTCACTGCAGTGACTATAATTCTCACACTGTGATAATAGTGTCTCTCCCACTGCGGTGATTATAATTCTCACACTGTGATAATAGTGTCTGTCCCACTGCGGTGATTATAATTCTCACACTGCGGTAATAGTGTCTCTGTCACTGCGGTGATTACAATTCTCACACTGCGGTAATAGTGTCTCTGTCACTGCGGTGATTATTATTCTCACACTACGGTAATAGTGTCTCTGTCACTGAGCGGATTATAATTCTCACACTGCGGTATTAGTGTCTCTGTCACTGCGGTGATTGCAATCCTCAGACTGTGATAATACTGTCTGTGTCACTGTGGTGATGATAATTCTCACGCTGAGTTTTTAGGGTCTCTGTCACTGCGGTGATTATAATCCTCACACAGCGGTAATTGTGTCTCTGTCACTGTGGTGATTATAATTCTCACACTGTGATAATAGTGTCTCTCTCATGCAGTGATTATAATTCTCACACAGCGTTAATAGTATCTTGTCACTGCAGTGACTTTAATTCTCACACTGTGATAACAGTGTCTCTCCCACTGCGGTGATTATAATCCTCACACGGCGGTAATTGTGTCTCTGTCACTGTGGTGATTATAATTCTCACACTGAGTTAATGCTGTCTCTGTCTCTGCGATGCTTATAATACTCCTACTGTGATAATAGTGTCTCTGTCACTGCGGTGATTATAATCCTTTCATTGCGGTAATAGTGTCTCAGTCACTGTGGTGATTATAATTCTCACTCTGCCTTAATAGTGTCTTTCTCACTGCGGTGATTATAATTCTCAAACCGCAGTAATAGTGTCTCTGTCACTGCATTGATTATAATTCTCTCACTGTGGCAATAGTGTCTCTGTCACTGCAGTGATTATAAATCTCAAACTGCAGTAATAGTGTCTCTGTCACTTCAGTAATTACAATACTCACACTACGGTAATAGTTTCTCTGTCACTGAGCTGATTATAATTCTCACACTGCGCTAGTAGTGTCTCTGTCACTGAGGTGATTATAATCCTCACCCTGTGATAATACTGTCTCTGTCACTGCGGTGACTATAATCCTCTCATTGCGGTAATAGTGTCTCTGTCACTGAGGTGATTATAATTCTCACACTGCGATAATTGTGTCTCTGTCAATGCGGCGATTATAATTCTCACACTGTGATCATAGTGTCTCTGTCACTGCGGTGATTATAATCCTCACACTGCGTTAATTGTTTCTCTGTCATTGCGGTGATTATAATTCTCACTCAGTGATAATAGTGTCTCTATCACTGAGGTGATTATAATTCTCACACTACTGTAATAGTGTCCATGTCACTGCGGTGATTATAATTCTCACACTGTGATAATAGTGTCTCTCCCACTGCGGTGATTATAATTCTCGCACTGAGTTAATGCTGTCTCTGTCTCTGTGATTTTTAAATACTCTTACTGTGATAATAGTGTCTCTGTCACTGCGGTGCTTATAATCCTCTCGTTGCTCTAATAGTGTCTCAGTCACTGTGGTGATTATAATTCTCACACTACGGTGATAGTGTCTCTGTCACTGAGCTGATTATAATTCTCACACTGCGCTAGTATTGTCTCTGTCACTGAGGTGATTATAATTCTCACACTGTGATAATAGTGTCTCTGTCACTGCGATGCTTATAATTCTCACACAGTGATAATAGTGTCTCTGTCACTGCGGTGATTATAATCCTCTCACTGCGATAATAGTGTCTCTGTCACTGCAGTGATTATAATTCTCGTACAGCGGTAATAGTGTCTCAGTCACTGCGGTGATTGAAATCCTCGCGCTGTGGTAAAAGTGCATCTGTCATTGCGGTGATTATAATTCTCACACTATTGTAACAGTGTCTCCATCACTGAGCTGATTATAATTCTCACACTGCGGTATTAGTGTCTCTGTCAATGTAGTGATTATAATCCTCACACTGTGATAAAACTGTCTCTGTCATGCCGATGATTAAAATCCTCTCATTGCGGTATTAGTGTCTCTGTCACTGCGGTGATTATAATTCTCACACATTGATAATAGTGTCTCTATCACTGCGGTGATTATAATTCTCACACTGCGGTAATAGTGTCTCTGTCACTAAGCTGATTATAATTCTCCCACTGCGCTAGTAGTGTGTCTGTAGCTGAGGTGATTATAATCCTCACTCGGTGATAATACTGTCTCTGTCACTGTGGTGACTATAATCCTCTCATTGTGGTAATATTGCATCTGTCACTGCGGTGATTATAATTCTCACACTGATAATAGTGTCTCTGTCACTGCGGTGATTATAATTCTCACACTGTGTTAATAGAGTCTTTGTCACTGCTATCATTATAATTCTCACACTGCAGTAATAGTGTCTGTGTCACTGCAGTGATTATAATTGTCACACTGTGGTAATAGTGTCTCAGTCACTGCAGTGATTAAAATCCTCGTGCTGCGGTAAAAGTGTGTTTGTCTTTGCGGTGATTGCAATTCCCATACTGCAGTAATAGTTTCTCTGTCACTGCGGTTATTATAATTCTCACATAGCGCTAGTAGTGTCTCTTTCACTGCGGTGATTATAATTCTCAGACTACGGTAATAGTGTCTCTGTCACTGAGCTGATTATAATTCTCAAACTGCGCTAGTAGTGTCTCTGTTACTGAGGTGATTAGAATCCTCACACTGTCATAATACTGTCTCTGTCACTGCGGTGAATACAATCCTCTCATTGCGGTAGTAGTGCCAATGTCACTGCGGTAATTATAATTCTCACACCGATAATATTGTCGCTGTCACTGCGGTGATTATAATTCTCACACTGCGGTGATAGTGTCTCTGTCACTGCAGTGATTATTATTCTCACACTACGATAATAGTGTCTCCATCACTGAGCGGAGTATAATTCTCGAACTGCGGTATTAGTGTCTCTGTCACTGCGGTGATTATAATTCTCACACATTGATAATAGTGTCTCTATCACTGCGGTGATTATAATTCTCACCCTGTGATAATAGTGTCTCTCCCACTGCGGTGATTATAATTCTCACACTGCGGTAACAGTGTCTCTATCACTGCAGTGACTATAATTCTCAAACTGCGTTAATAGTGTCTCTGTCACTGCGGTGATTATAATTCTCAAACTTTGATAATAGGGACTCCCTCACTGCGGCGATTATAATTCACACACAGCGGTAATAGTGTCTCTGTCACTGCAGAGACTATAAATCTCACACTGCATTAATAGTGTCTCTGTCACTGCGGCGATTATAATTCACACACAGCGGTTATAGTGTCTCTGTCACTGCGGTGATTATAATCCTCTCATGGCGGTTATAGTGTCTCTGGCACTGCGGTGATTATAATTCTCACACTGCGGTAATAGTGTCTCTGTCACTAAGCTGATTATAATTCTCACACTGCGCTAGTAGTGTGTCTGTAGCTGAGGTGATTATAATCCTCACTTGGTGATAATACTGTCTCTGTCACTGTGGTGACTATAATCCTCTCATTGTGGTAATATTGCCTCTTTCACGGCGGTGATTATAATTCTCACACTGATAATAGTGTCTCTGTCACTGCGGTGATTATAATTCTCACACTGTGTTAATAGAGTCTTTGTCACTGCTATCATTATAATTCTCACACTGCAGTAATAGTGTCTGTGTCACTGCAGTGATTATAATTGTCACACTGTGGTAATAGTGTCTCAGTCACTGCAGTGATTAAAATCCTCGTGCTGCGGTAAAAGTGTGTTTGTCTTTGCGGTGATTGCAATTCCCATACTGCAGTAATAGTTTCTCTGTCACTGCGGTTATTATAATTCTCACATAGCGCTAGTAGTGTCTCTTTCACTGCGGTGATTATAATTCTCAGACTACGGTAATAGTGTCTCTGTCACTGAGCTGATTATAATTCTCAAACTGCGCTAGTAGTGTCTCTGTTACTGAGGTGATTAGAATCCTCACACTGTCATAATACTGTCTCTGTCACTGCGGTGAATACAATCCTCTCATTGCGGTAGTAGTGCCAATGTCACTGCGGTAATTATAATTCTCACACCGATAATATTGTCGCTGTCACTGCGGTGATTATAATTCTCACACTGCGGTGATAGTATCTCTGTCACTGCAGTGATTATTATTCTCACACTACGATAATAGTGTCTCCATCACTGAGCGGAGTATAATTCTCGAACTGCGGTATTAGTGTCTCTGTCACTGCGGTGATTATAATCCTCAGACTGTGATAATACGGTCACTGTCACTGCGGTGATTATAATTCTCACGCTGAGTTTTTATTGTTTCTGTCACTGCAGTGATTATAATCCTCAAACTGCGGTAATTGTGTCTCTGTCACTGTGGTGATTATAATTCTCACACTGTGATAATAGTGTCTCTGTCACTGCAGTGATTATAATTCTCACACTGCGTTAATAGTGTCTCTGTCACTGTGCTGATTATAATTCTCACACTGCGGTAATAGTGTCTATGTCACTTCAGTGATTATAATTCTCGTACAGCGGTAATAGAGTCTCAGTCACTTCGGTGATTAAGATCCTCGCGCTGCAGTATTAATGCGTCTCTCATTGCAGTGATTATAATTCTCACACTACTGTAACAGTGTCTCCGTCACTGAGCTGATTATAATTCTCACACTGCGGTATTAGTGTCTCTGTCAATGTAGTGATTATAATCCTCACACTGTGATAATACTGTCTCTTTCACGGCGATGATTAAAATACTCTCATTGCGGTATTAGTGTCTCTGTCACTGAGGTGATTATAATTCTCACTCAGTGATAATAGTGTCTCTATCACTGCGGTGATTATAATCCTCACACTGCGGTAATAGTGTCTCTGTCACTGCAGTGATTATAATTCTCACACTGCGCTAATACTGTCTCTGTTACTTAATTGATTATAATTCTCACACTACTGTAATAGTGTCCATGTCACTGCGGTGATTATAATTCTCACACTGTGATAATAGTGTCTCTCCCACTGCGGTGATTATAATTCTCACACTGTGATAATAGTGTCTCTCCCACTGCGGTGATTATAATTCTCACTCTGCGGTAATAGTGTCTCTGTCACTGCAGTGACTATAATTCTCACACTGTGATAATAGTGTCTCTCCCACTGCGGTGATTATAATTCTCACACTGTGATAATAGTGTCTGTCCCACTGCGGTGATTATAATTCTCACACTGCGGTAATAGTGTCTCTGTCACTGCGGTGATTACAATTCTCACACTGCAGTAATAGTGTCTCTGTCACTGCGGTGATTATTATTCTCACACTACGGTAATAGTGTCTCTGTCACTGAGCGGATTATAATTCTCACACTGCGGTATTAGTGTCTCTGTCACTGCGGTGATTGCAATCCTCAGACTGTGATAATACTGTCTGTGTCACTGCGGTGATGATAATTCTCACGCTGAGTTTTTAGGGTCTCTGTCACTGCGGTGATTATAATCCTCACACAGCGGTAATTGTGTCTCTGTCACTGTGGTGATTATAATTCTCACACTGTGATAATAGTGTCTCTCTCATGCAGTGATTATAATTCTCACACAGCGTTAATAGTATCTTGTCACTGCAGTGACTTTAATTCTCACACTGTGATAACAGTGTCTCTCCCACTGCGGTGATTATAATCCTCACACGGCGGTAATTGTGTCTCTGTCACTGTGGTGATTATAATTCTCACACTGTGATAATAGTGTCTCTGTCACTGCAGTGATTATAGTCATCACACTGTGGTAATAGTGTCTCTGTCACTGCAGTGAGTATAATACTCGCACTGCGCTAATACTGTCTCTGTTACTTCATTGATTATAATTGTCACACTGAATTAATAGTGTCTCTCTCACTATGGTGATTATAATTCTCACACTGCGGTAATAGCATCTCTGTCACTGCAGTGACTATAATTCTCACTCTGCGTTAATAGTGTCTAGGTCACTACGGTGATTATAATTCTCACACTTTGATAACAGGTACTCCCTCACTGTGGAGATTAGAATTCGTACACAGCGATAATAGTGTCTCTGTCACTGTGGTGATTATAATTCTCACACTGAGTTAATGCTGTCTCTGTCTCTGCGATGCTTATAATACTCCTACTGTGATAATAGTGTCTCTGTCACTGCGGTGATTATAACCCTCTCATTGCGGTAATAGTGTCTCAGTCACTGTGGTGATTATAATTCTCACACTGCCTTAATAGTGTCTTTCGCACTGCGGTGATTATAATTCTCACACTGCAGTAATTGTGTCTCTGCCACTGCATTGATTATAATTCTCTCACTGCGGCAATAGTGTCTCTGTCACTGCAGTGATTATAAATCTCACACTGCAGTAATAGTGTCTCTGTCACTGAGCTGATTATAATTCTCACACTGCGCTAGTAGTGTCTCTGTCACTGAGATGATTATAATCCTCACACGGTGATAATAGTGTCTCAGTCACTGTGGTGATTATAATTCTCACACTGCCTTAATAGTGTCTTTCTCACTGCGGTGATTATAATTCTCACACCGCAGTAATAGTGTCTCTGTCACTGCATTGATTATAATTCTCTCACTGTGGCAGTAGTGTCTCTGTCACTGCAGTGATTATAAATCTCACACTGCAGTAATAGTGTCTCTGTCACTTCAGTAATTACAATACTCACACTACGGTAATAGTGTCTCTGTCACTGAGCTGATTATAATTCGCACACTGCGCTAGTAGTGTCTTTGTGACTGAGGTGATTATAATCCTCACCCTGTGATAATACTGTCCCTGTCACTGCAGTGACTATAATCCTCTCATTGCGGTAATAGTGCCTCTGTCACTGCGGTGATTATAATTCTCACACTGCGTTAATAGTGTCTCTGTCTATGCGCTGATTATAATTCTCACATTGCGGTATTAGTGTCTGTGTCACTGCAGTGATTATAATTCTCGTACAGCGGTAATAGTGTCTCAGTCACTGCGGTGTATAAATCCTCGCGCTGCGGTAAAAGTGCGTCTCTCATTGCGCTGATTATAATTCTCACACTACGGTAACAGTGTCTCTGTCACTGAGCTGATTATAATTCTCACACTGCACTATTAGTGTTTCTGTCAATGTAGTGATTATAATCCTCACACTGTTATAATACTGTCTCTGTCACGGCGATGATTAAAATCCTCTCATTGCAATACTAGTGTCTCTGTCACTGCGGTGATTATAATTCTCACGCAGTGTTAATAGTGTCTCTGTCACTGTGGTGATTATAATTCTCACTCAGTGATAATAGTGTCTCTATCACTGAGGTGATTATAATTCTCACACTACTGTAATAGTGTCCATGTCACTGCGGTGATTATAATTCTCACACTGTGATAATAGTGTCTCTCCCACTGCGGTGATTATAATTCTCACACTGCGGTAATAGTGTCTCTGTCACTGCAGTGATTATAATTCTCACACTACGGTAATAGTGTCTCTGTCACTGAGCTGATTATAAGTCTCACACTGCGCTAGTATTGTCTCTGTCACTGCGGTGATTATAATTCTCACACTGCGTTAATAGTGTCTCTGTCACTGTGCTGATTATAATTCTCACACTGCGGTAATAGTGTCTATGTCACTGCAGTGATTATAATTCTCGTACAGCGGTAATAGAATCTCAGT
Organism: Isurus oxyrinchus; assembly: GCA_026770705.1. Lineage (NCBI taxonomy): Eukaryota > Metazoa > Chordata > Chondrichthyes > Lamniformes > Lamnidae > Isurus > Isurus oxyrinchus. The sequence goes on along the minus strand of JANJGN010000460.1, from coordinate 330,929 downwards.
CACTTCGGTGATTAAAATCCTCGCGATGCAGTATTAGTGCGTCTATCATTGCGATGATTATAATTCTCACACTACGGTAACAGTGTCTCCGTCACTGAGCTGATTATAATTCTCACACTGCGGTATTAGTGTCTCTGTCAATGTAGTGATTATAATCCTCACACTGTGATAATACTGTCTCTGTCACGGCGATGATTAAAATACTCTCATTGCGGTATTAGTGTCTCTGTCACTGAGGTGATTATAATTCTCACTCAGTGATAATAGTGTCTCTATCACTGCGGTGATTATAATCCTCACACTGCGGTAATAGTGTCTCTGTCACTGCAGTGATTATAATTCTCACTGCGCTAATATTGCCTCTGTTACTTAATTGATTATAATTCTCACACTGCGGTAATAGTGTCTCTGTCACTGCAGTGACTATAATTCTCACACTGCGTTAATAATGTCTCTGTCACTGCGGTGGTTATAATTCTCACACTTTGATAATAGGGACTCCCTCACTGCGTCGATTATAATTCACACACAGCGGTAATAGTGGCTCTGTCACTTCGGTGATTATAATCCTCTCATTGCAGTAACAGTGTCTCTGGCAGTGCGGTGATTATAATTCTCACACTGCAGTAATAGTGTCTCTGTCACTGAGCTGATTATAATTCTCACACTGGGCTAGTAGTGTCTCTGTCACTGAGGTGATTATAATCCTCACACTGTGATAATACTGTCTCTGTCACTGCGGTGACTACCATCCTCTCATTGCGGTAATAGTGCCTAGGTCACTGCAGTGATTATAATTCTCACACCGATAATATTGTCACTGTCACTGTGGTGATTATTATTCTCACACTACGGTAATAGTGTCTCCGTCACTGCAGTCATTATTATTCTCACTCTACGGTAATAGTGTCTCCGTCACTGAGCGGGTTATAATTCTCACACTGCGGTATTAGTGTCTCTGTCACTGCGGTGATTATAATCCTCAGACTGTGATAATACTGTCTGTGTCACTGCGGTGATGATAATTCTCACGCTGAGTTTTTAGGGTCTCTGTCACTGCGGTGATTATAATCCTCACACAGCAGTAATTGTGTCTCTGTCACTGTGGTGATTATAATTCTCACACTGTGATAATGGTGTCTCTCTTACTGCAGTGATTATAATTCTCACACAGAGTTAATAGTATCTTGTCACTGCAGTGACTTTAATTCTCACACTGTGATAACAGTGTCTCTCCCATTGCGGTGAATATAATCCTCACACGGCAGTAATTGTGACTCTGTCAATGCGGTGATTATAATTCTCACACTGTGATAATAGTGTCTCTGTCACTGCAGTGATTATAGTCATCACACTGTGGTAATAGTGTCTCTGTCACTGCAGTGAGTATAATACTCGCACTGCGCTAATACTGTCTCTGTTACTTCAGTGATTATAATTGTCACACTGAATTAATAGTGTCTCTCTCACTACGGTGATTATAATTCTCACACTGCGGTAATAGCATCTCTGTCACTGCAGTGACTATAATTCTCACTCTGCGTTAATAGTGTCTAGGTCACTACGGTGATTATAATTCTCACACTTTGATAACAGGTACTCCCTCACTGTGGCGATTAGAATTCGTACACAGCGGTAAAAGTGTCTCTGTCACTGCGGTGATTATAATCCTCCTATTGCGATAATAGTGTCTCTGTCACTGTGGTGATTATAATTCTCACACTGCCTTAATAGTGTCTTTCTCACTGCGGTGATTATAATTCTCACACCGCAGTAATAGTGTCTCTGTCACTGCATTGATTATAATTCTCTCACTATGGCAATAGTGTCTCGGTCACTTCAGTGATTATAAATCTCACACTGCAGTAATAGTGTCTCTGTCACTTCAGTGATTATAATTCTCACACTACGGTAATAGTGTCTCTGTCACTGAGCTGATTATAATTCTCACAGTGTGATAGTAGTGTATCTGTCACTGAGGTGATTATAATCCTCACCCTGTGATAATACTGTCTCTGTCACTGCGGTGACTATAATCCTCTCATTGCGGTAATAGTGCCTCTGTCACTGCGGTGATTATAATTCTCACACTGCGTTAATAGTGTCTCTGTCAATGCGTTGATTATAATTCTCACACTGCGGTATTAGTGTCTGTGTCACTGCAGTGATTATAATTCTCGTACAGCGGTAATAGTGTCTCAGTCACTGCGGTGTATAAATCCTCGCGCTGCGGTAAAAGTGCGTCTCTCAATGCGATGATTATAATTCTCACACTACGGTAACAGTGTCTCTGTCACTGAGCTGATTATAATTCTCACACTGCACTATTAGTGTTTCTGTCAATGTAGTGATTATAATCCTCACACTGTTATAATACTGTCTCTGTCACGGCGATGATTAAAATCCTCTCATTGCAATACTAGTGTCTCTGTCACTGCGGTGATTATAATTCTCACGCAGTGATAATAGTGTCTCTGTCACTGCGGTGATTATAATTCTCACTCAGTGATAATAGTGTCTCTATCACTGAGGTGATTATAATTCTCACACTACTGTAATAGTGTCCATGTCACTGCGGTGATTATAATTCTCACACTGTGATAATAGTGTCTCTCCCACTGCGGTGATTATAATTCTCACACTGCGGTAATAGTGTCTCTGTCACTGCAGTGATTATAATTCTCACACTATGGTAAAATTGTCTCTGTCACTGAGCTGATTATAAGTCTCACACTGCGCTAGTATTGTCTCTGTCACTGCGGTGATTATAATTCTCACACTGCATTAATAGTGTCTCTGTCACTGTGCTGATTATAATTCTCACACTGCGGTAATAGTGTCTATGTCACTGCAGTGATTATAATTCTCGTACAGCGGTAATAGAATCTCAGTCACTTCGGTGATTAAAATCCTCGCGATGCAGTATTAGTGCGTCTATCATTGCGATGATTATAATTCTCACACTACGGTAACAGTGTCTCCGTCACTGAGCTGATTATAATTCTCACACTGCGGTATTAGTGTCTCTGTCAATGTAGTGATTATAATCCTCACACTGTGATAATACTGTCTCTGTCACGGCGATGATTAAAATACTCTCATTGCGGTATTAGTGCCTCTGTCACTGAGGTGATTATAATTCTCACTCAGTGATAATAGTGTCTCTATCACTGCGGTGATTATAATCCTCACACTGCGGTAATAGTGTCTCTGTCACTGCAGTGACTATAATTCTCACACTGCGTTAATAATGTCTCTGTCACTGCGGTGGTTATAATTCTCACACTTTGATAATAGGGACTCCCTCACTGCGGCGATTATAATTCACACACAGCGGTAATAGTGGCTCTGTCACTGCAATGATTATAATCCTCTCATTGCAGTAACAGTGTCTCTGGCAGTGCGGTGATTATAATTCTCACACTGCAGTAATAGTGTCTCTGTCACTGAGCTGATTATAATTCTCACACTGGGCTAGTAGTGTCTCTGTCACTGAGGTGATTATAATCCTCGCACTGTGATAATACTGTCTCTGTCATTGCGGTGACTACCATCCTCTCATTGCGGTAATAGTGCCTAGGTCACTGCAGTGATTATAATTCTCACACCTATAATATTGTCACTGTCACTGCGGTGATTATTATTCTCACACTACGGTAATAGTGTCTCCGTCACTGCAGTGATTATTATTCTCACTCTATGGTAATAGTGTCTCCGTCACTGAGCGGATTATAATTCTCACACTGTGGTATTAGTGTCTCTGTCACTGCGGTGATTATAATCCTCAGACTGTGATAATACTGTCTGTGTCACTGCGGTGATGATAATTCTCACGCTGAGTTTTTAGGGTCTCTGTCACTGCGGTGATTATATTCCTCACACAGCAGTAATTGTGTCTCTGTCACTGTGGTGATTATAATTCTCACACTGTGATAATAGTGTCTCTCGTACTGCAGTGATTATAATTCTCACACAGCGTTAATAGTATCTTGTCACTGCAGTGACTTTAATTCTCACACTGTGATAACAGTGTCTCTCCCATTGCGGTGAATATAATCCTCACACGGCAGTAATTGTGTCTCTGTCAATGCGGTGATTATAATTCTCACACTGTGATAATAGTGTCTCTGTCACTGCAGTGATTATAGTCATCACACTGTGGTAATAGTGTCTCTGTCACTGCAGTGAGTATAATACTCGCACTGCGCTAATACTGTCTCTGTTACTTCAGTGATTATAATTGTCACACTGACTTAATAGTGTCTCTCTCACTACGGTGATTATAATTCTCAGACTGCGGTAATAGCATCTCTGTCACTGCAGTGACTATAATTCGCACTCTGCGTTAATAGTGTCTAGGTCACTACGGTGATTATAATTCTCACACTTTGATAACAGGTACTCCCTCACTGCGGCGATTAGAATTCGTACACAGCGGTAAAAGTGTCTCTGTCACTGCGGTGATTATAATCCTCCTATTGCGATAATAGTGTCTTTGTCACTGTGGTGATTATAATTCTCACACTGCCTTAATAGTGTCTTTCTGACTGCGGTGATTATAATTCTCACACCGCAGTAATAGTGTCTCTGTCACTGCATTGATTATAATTCTCTCACTGTGGCAATAGTGTCTCAGTCACTTCAGTGATTATAAATCTCACACTGCAGTAATAGTGTCTCTGTCACTTCAGTGATTACAATTCTCACACTACGGTAATAGTGTCTCTGTCACTGAGCTGATTATAATTCTCACAGTGTGATAGTAGTGTCTTTGTCACTGAGGTGATTATAATCCTCACCCTGTGATAATACTGTCTCTGTCACTGCGGTGACTATAATCCTCTCATTGCGGTAATAGTGCCTCTGTCACTGCGGTGATTATAATTCTCACACTGCGTTAATAGTGTCTCTGTCAATGCGTTGATTATAATTCTCACACTGCGGTATTAGTGTCTGTGTCACTGCAGTGATTATAATTCTCGTACAGCGGTAATAGTGTCTCAGTCACTGCGGTGTATAAATCCTCGAGCTGCGGTAAAAGTGCGTCTCTCAATGCGATGATTATAATTCTCAGACTACGGTAACAGTGTCTCTGTCACTGAGCTGATTATAATTCTCACACTGCACTATTAGTGTTTCTGTCAATGTAGTGATTATAATCCTCACGCTGTTATAATACTGTCTCTGTCACGGCGATGATTAAAATCCTCTCATTGCAGTATGAGTGTCTCTGTCACTGCGATGATTATAATTCTCACTCAGTGATAATAGTGTCTCTGTCACTGCGGTGACTATAATCCTCACACTGCGTTAATTGTTTCTCTGTTACTGCGGTGATTATAATTCTCACTCAGTGATAATAGTGTCTCTATCACTGAGGTGATTATAATTCTCACACTACTGTAATAGTGTCCATGTCACTGCGGTGATTATAATTCTCACACTGTGATAATAATGTCTCTGTCACTGCGGTGATTATAATTCCAACACCGCGGTAGTCGTCTCCCTGTCACTGCGGTGATTATAATCCTCACACTGCGGTAATAGTGTCTCTGTCACTGCGGTGATTATAATTCTCACTCAGTGATAATAGTGTCTCTGTCACTGCGGTGACTATAATCCTCACACTGCGTTAATTGTTTCTCTGTCACTGCGGTGATTAAAATTCTCACACTGTGATAATAATGTCTCTCCCACTGCGATGATTATAATTCTCACATTGCGGTAATAGTATGTCTGTCACTGCAGTGACTATAATTCTCACACTGCGTTAATAGTGTCTCTGTCACTGCGGTGATTATAATTCCAACACCGCGGTAGTCGTCTCCCTGTCACTGCGGTGATTATAATCCTCACACTGCGGTAATAGTGTCTCTGTCACTGCGGTGATTATAATTCTCTCAGTGTGATAATAGTGTCTCTGTCACTGCAGTGATTATAATTCTCACACTGTGATCATAGTGTCTCTCTCACTGCGGTGATTATAATTCTCACACTGCGGTAATATTGTCTCCGTCACTGTACTGATTATAATTCTCACACTGCGGTTTTAGTGTCTCTGTCACTGCAGTGATTATAATTCTCACACTTTGATAACAGGGACTCCCTCACTGCGGCGATTATAATTCGTACACAGCGGTAATAGTGTCTCTGTCACTGCGGTGATTATAATTCTCACACAGCGGTAATCGTGTCTCTGTCACTGCGGTGATTATAATACTCTCATTGCGGTAATAGTGTCTCTGTCACTGCGGTGATTATAATTCTCGCACTGCGCTAGTATTGTCTCTGTCACTGAGGTGATTATAATTCTCACACTGTGATAATAGTGTCTCTGTCACTGCGGTGATTATAATTCTCACACTGCGGTAATAGTGTCTATGTCTCTTCAGTGATTATAATTCTCGTACAGCGGTAATAGTGTCTCAGTCACTTCAATGATTAAAATCCTCACGCTGCTGTAATAGTGCGTCTATCATTGCAGTGATTATAATTCTCACACTACAGTAACAGTGTCTCCGTCACTGAGCTGATTATAATTCTCACATTGCGGTATTAGTGTCTCTGTCAATATAGTGATTATAATCCTCACACTGTGATAATACTGTCTCTGTCATGGCGATGATTAAAATACTGTCATTGCGGTATTAGTGTCTCTGTCACTGAGGTGATTATAATTCTCACTCAGTGATAATAGTGTCTCTATCACTGCAGTGACTATAATTCTCACACTGCGCTAATACTGTCTCTGTTACTTAAGTGATTATAATTCTCACTCTACTGTAATAGTGTCCATGTCACTGCGGTGATTATAATTCTCACACTGCGGTAATAGTGTCTCTGTCACTGCAGTGACTATAATTCTCACACTGCGTTAATAGTGTCTCTGTCACTGTGGTGATCATAATTCTCACACTTTGATAATAGGGACTCCCTCACTGCGGCGATTATAATTCAGACACAGCGGTTATAGTGTCTCTGTCACTGCGGTGATTATAATCCTCTCATTGCGGTAATAGTGTCTCAGTCACTGTGGTGATTATAATTCTCACACTGCCTTAATAGTGTCTTTCTCACTGCGGTGATTATAATTCTCACACTGCAGTAATAGTGTCTCTGTCACTGCATTGATTATAATTCTCTCACAGCGGCAATAGTGTCTCTGTCACAGCAGTGATTATAAATCTCACAGTGCAGTAATAGTGTCTCTGTCACTGCAGTGATTACAATTCTCACACTACGGTAATAGTGTCTCTGTCACTGAGCTGATTATAATTCTCACACTGCGCTAGTAGTGTCTCTGTCACTGAGGTGATTATAAACCTCACACTGTGATAATACTGTCTCTGTCACTGTGGTGACTATAATCCTCTTATTGCATTAATAGTGCCTCTGTCACTGCAGTGATTATAATTCTCAAACTGCGTTAATAGTGTCTCTGTCACTGCGCTGATTATAATTCTCACACTGCTGTATTAGTGTCTGTGTCACTGCAGTGATTATATTTCTCGTACAGCGCTAATAGTGTCTCAGTCACTTCAGTGATTAAAATCCTCGCGCTGCGGTAAAAGTGCGTCTCTCATTGCGCTGATTATCATTCTCACACTACAGTAACAGTGTCTCCATCACTGAGCTGATTATAATTCTCACACTGCGGTATTAGTGTCTCTGTCAATGTAGTGATTATAATCCTCACACTGTGATAATACTGTCTCTGTCATGCCGATGATTAAAATCCTCTCATTGCGGTATTAGTGTCTCTGTCACTGCGGTGATTATAATTCTCACACATTGATAATAGTGTCTCTATCACTGCGGTGATTATAATTCTCACACTGCGGTAATAGTGTCTCTGTCACTAAGCTAATTATAATTCTCCCACTGCGCTAGTAGTGTGTCTGTAGCTGAGGTGATTATAATCCTCACTCGGTGATAATACTGTCTCTGTCACTGTGGTGACTATAATCCTCTCATTGTGGTAATATTGCATCTGTCACTGCGGTGATTATAATTCTCACACTGATAATAGTGTCTCTGTCACTGCGGTGATTATAATTCTCACACTGTGTTAATAGAGTCTTTGTCACTGCTATCATTATAATTCTCACACTGCAGTAATAGTGTCTGTGTCACTGCAGTGATTATAATTGTCACACTGTGGTAATAGTGTCTCAGTCACTGCAGTGATTAAAATCCTCGTGCTGCGGTAAAAGTGTGTTTGTCTTTGCGGTGATTGCAATTCCCATACTGCAGTAATAGTTTCTCTGTCACTGCGGTTATTATAATTCTCACATAGCGCTAGTAGTGTCTCTTTCACTGCGGTGATTATAATTCTCAGACTACGGTAATAGTGTCTCTGTCACTGAGCTGATTATAATTCTCAAACTGCGCTAGTAGTGTCTCTGTTACTGAGGTGATTAGAATCCTCACACTGTCATAATACTGTCTCTGTCACTGCGGTGAATACAATCCTCTCATTGCGGTAGTAGTGCCAATGTCACTGCGGTAATTATAATTCTCACACCGATAATATTGTCGCTGTCACTGCGGTGATTATAATTCTCACACTGCGGTGATAGTGTCTCTGTCACTGCAGTGATTATTATTCTCACACTACGATAATAGTGTCTCCATCACTGAGCGGAGTATAATTCTCGAACTGCGGTATTAGTGTCTCTGTCACTGCGGTGATTATAATTCTCACACATTGATAATAGTGTCTCTATCACTGCGGTGATTATAATTCTCACCCTGTGATAATAGTGTCTCTCCCACTGCGGTGATTATAATTCTCACACTGCGGTAACAGTGTCTCTATCACTGCAGTGACTATAATTCTCAAACTGCGTTAATAGTGTCTCTGTCACTGCGGTGATTATAATTCTCAAACTTTGATAATAGGGACTCCCTCACTGCGGCGATTATAATTCACACACAGCGGTAATAGTGTCTCTGTCACTGCAGAGACTATAAATCTCACACTGCGTTAATAGTGTCTCTGTCACTGCGGCGATTATAATTCACACACAGCGGTTATAGTGTCTCTGTCACTGCGGTGATTATAATCCTCTCATGGCGGTTATAGTGTCTCTGGCACTGCGGTGATTATAATTCTCACACTGCGGTAATAGTGTCTCTGTCACTAAGCTGATTATAATTCTCACACTGCGCTAGTAGTGTGTCTGTAGCTGAGGTGATTATAATCCTCACTTGGTGATAATACTGTCTCTGTCACTGTGGTGACTATAATCCTCTCATTGTGGTAATATTGCCTCTTTCACGGCGGTGATTATAATTCTCACACTGATAATAGTGTCTCTGTCACTGCGGTGATTATAATTCTCACACTGTGTTAATAGAGTCTTTGTCACTGCTATCATTATAATTCTCACACTGCAGTAATAGTGTCTGTGTCACTGCAGTGATTATAATTGTCACACTGTGGTAATAGTGTCTCAGTCACTGCAGTGATTAAAATCCTCGTGCTGCGGTAAAAGTGTGTTTGTCTTTGCGGTGATTGCAATTCCCATACTGCAGTAATAGTTTCTCTGTCACTGCGGTTATTATAATTCTCACATAGCGCTAGTAGTGTCTCTTTCACTGCGGTGATTATAATTCTCAGACTACGGTAATAGTGTCTCTGTCACTGAGCTGATTATAATTCTCAAACTGCGCTAGTAGTGTCTCTGTTACTGAGGTGATTAGAATCCTCACACTGTCATAATACTGTCTCTGTCACTGCGGTGAATACAATCCTCTCATTGCGGTAGTAGTGCCAATGTCACTGCGGTAATTATAATTCTCACACCGATAATATTGTCGCTGTCACTGCGGTGATTATAATTCTCACACTGCGGTGATAGTATCTCTGTCACTGCAGTGATTATTATTCTCACACTACGATAATAGTGTCTCCATCACTGAGCGGAGTATAATTCTCGAACTGCGGTATTAGTGTCTCTGTCACTGCGGTGATTATAATCCTCAGACTGTGATAATACGGTCACTGTCACTGCGGTGATTATAATTCTCACGCTGAGTTTTTATTGTTTCTGTCACTGCAGTGATTATAATCCTCAAACTGCGGTAATTGTGTCTCTGTCACTGTGGTGATTATAATTCTCACACTGTGATAATAGTGTCTCTGTCACTGCAGTGATTATAATTCTCACACTGCGTTAATAGTGTCTCTGTCACTGTGCTGATTATAATTCTCACACTGCGGTAATAGTGTCTATGTCACTTCAGTGATTATAATTCTCGTACAGCGGTAATAGAGTCTCAGTCACTTCGGTGATTAAGATCCTCGCGCTGCAGTATTAATGCGTCTCTCATTGCAGTGATTATAATTCTCACACTACTGTAACAGTGTCTCCGTCACTGAGCTGATTATAATTCTCACACTGCGGTATTAGTGTCTCTGTCAATGTAGTGATTATAATCCTCACACTGTGATAATACTGTCTCTTTCACGGCGATGATTAAAATACTCTCATTGCGGTATTAGTGTCTCTGTCACTGAGGTGATTATAATTCTCACTCAGTGATAATAGTGTCTCTATCACTGCGGTGATTATAATCCTCACACTGCGGTAATAGTGTCTCTGTCACTGCAGTGATTATAATTCTCACACTGCGCTAATACTGTCTCTGTTACTTAATTGATTATAATTCTCACACTACTGTAATAGTGTCCATGTCACTGCGGTGATTATAATTCTCACACTGTGATAATAGTGTCTCTCCCACTGCGGTGATTATAATTCTCACACTGTGATAATAGTGTCTCTCCCACTGCGGTGATTATAATTCTCACTCTGCGGTAATAGTGTCTCTGTCACTGCAGTGACTATAATTCTCACACTGTGATAATAGTGTCTCTCCCACTGCGGTGATTATAATTCTCACACTGTGATAATAGTGTCTGTCCCACTGCGGTGATTATAATTCTCACACTGCGGTAATAGTGTCTCTGTCACTGCGGTGATTACAATTCTCACACTGCGGTAATAGTGTCTCTGTCACTGCGGTGATTATTATTCTCACACTACGGTAATAGTGTCTCTGTCACTGAGCGGATTATAATTCTCACACTGCGGTATTAGTGTCTCTGTCACTGCGGTGATTGCAATCCTCAGACTGTGATAATACTGTCTGTGTCACTGCGGTGATGATAATTCTCACGCTGAGTTTTTAGGGTCTCTGTCACTGCGGTGATTATAATCCTCACACAGCGGTAATTGTGTCTCTGTCACTGTGGTGATTATAATTCTCACACTGTGATAATAGTGTCTCTCTCATGCAGTGATTATAATTCTCACACAGCGTTAATAGTATCTTGTCACTGCAGTGACTTTAATTCTCACACTGTGATAACAGTGTCTCTCCCACTGCGGTGATTATAATCCTCACACGGCGGTAATTGTGTCTCTGTCACTGTGGTGATTATAATTCTCACACTGTGATAATAGTGTCTCTGTCACTGCAGTGATTATAGTCATCACACTGTGGTAATAGTGTCTCTGTCACTGCAGTGAGTATAATACTCGCACTGCGCTAATACTGTCTCTGTTACTTCATTGATTATAATTGTCACACTGAATTAATAGTGTCTCTCTCACTATGGTGATTATAATTCTCACACTGCGGTAATAGCATCTCTGTCACTGCAGTGACTATAATTCTCACTCTGCGTTAATAGTGTCTAGGTCACTACGGTGATTATAATTCTCACACTTTGATAACAGGTACTCCCTCACTGTGGAGATTAGAATTCGTACACAGCGATAATAGTGTCTCTGTCACTGTGGTGATTATAATTCTCACACTGAGTTAATGCTGTCTCTGTCTCTGCGATGCTTATAATACTCCTACTGTGATAATAGTGTCTCTGTCACTGCGGTGATTATAACCCTCTCATTGCGGTAATAGTGTCTCAGTCACTGTGGTGATTATAATTCTCACACTGCCTTAATAGTGTCTTTCGCACTGCGGTGATTATAATTCTCACACTGCAGTAATTGTGTCTCTGCCACTGCATTGATTATAATTCTCTCACTGCGGCAATAGTGTCTCTGTCACTGCAGTGATTATAAATCTCACACTGCAGTAATAGTGTCTCTGTCACTGAGCTGATTATAATTCTCACACTGCGCTAGTAGTGTCTCTGTCACTGAGATGATTATAATCCTCACACGGTGATAATAGTGTCTCAGTCACTGTGGTGATTATAATTCTCACACTGCCTTAATAGTGTCTTTCTCACTGCGGTGATTATAATTCTCACACCGCAGTAATAGTGTCTCTGTCACTGCATTGATTATAATTCTCTCACTGTGGCAGTAGTGTCTCTGTCACTGCAGTGATTATAAATCTCACACTGCAGTAATAGTGTCTCTGTCACTTCAGTAATTACAATACTCACACTACGGTAATAGTGTCTCTGTCACTGAGCTGATTATAATTCGCACACTGCGCTAGTAGTGTCTTTGTGACTGAGGTGATTATAATCCTCACCCTGTGATAATACTGTCCCTGTCACTGCAGTGACTATAATCCTCTCATTGCGGTAATAGTGCCTCTGTCACTGCGGTGATTATAATTCTCACACTGCGTTAATAGTGTCTCTGTCTATGCGCTGATTATAATTCTCACATTGCGGTATTAGTGTCTGTGTCACTGCAGTGATTATAATTCTCGTACAGCGGTAATAGTGTCTCAGTCACTGCGGTGTATAAATCCTCGCGCTGCGGTAAAAGTGCGTCTCTCATTGCGCTGATTATAATTCTCACACTACGGTAACAGTGTCTCTGTCACTGAGCTGATTATAATTCTCACACTGCACTATTAGTGTTTCTGTCAATGTAGTGATTATAATCCTCACACTGTTATAATACTGTCTCTGTCACGGCGATGATTAAAATCCTCTCATTGCAATACTAGTGTCTCTGTCACTGCGGTGATTATAATTCTCACGCAGTGTTAATAGTGTCTCTGTCACTGTGGTGATTATAATTCTCACTCAGTGATAATAGTGTCTCTATCACTGAGGTGATTATAATTCTCACACTACTGTAATAGTGTCCATGTCACTGCGGTGATTATAATTCTCACACTGTGATAATAGTGTCTCTCCCACTGCGGTGATTATAATTCTCACACTGCGGTAATAGTGTCTCTGTCACTGCAGTGATTATAATTCTCACACTACGGTAATAGTGTCTCTGTCACTGAGCTGATTATAAGTCTCACACTGCGCTAGTATTGTCTCTGTCACTGCGGTGATTATAATTCTCACACTGCGTTAATAGTGTCTCTGTCACTGTGCTGATTATAATTCTCACACTGCGGTAATAGTGTCTATGTCACTGCAGTGATTATAATTCTCGTACAGCGGTAATAGAATCTCAGTCACTTCGGTGATTAAAATCCTCGCGATGCAGTATTAGTGCGTCTATCATTGCGATGATTATAATTCTCACACTACGGTAACAGTGTCTCCGTCACTGAGCTGATTATAATTCTCACACTGCGGTATTAGTGTCTCTGTCAATGTAGTGATTATAATCCTCACACTGTGATAATACTGTCTCTGTCACGGCGATGATTAAAATACTCTCATTGCGGTATTAGTGTCTCTGTCACTGAGGTGATTATAATTCTCACTCAGTGATAATAGTGTCTCTATCACTGCGGTGATTATAATCCTCACACTGCGGTAATAGTGTCTCTGTCACTGCAGTGATTATAATTCTCACTGCGCTAATATTGCCTCTGTTACTTAATTGATTATAATTCTCACACTGCGGTAATAGTGTCTCTGTCACTGCAGTGACTATAATTCTCACACTGCGTTAATAATGTCTCTGTCACTGCGGTGGTTATAATTCTCACACTTTGATAATAGGGACTCCCTCACTGCGTCGATTATAATTCACACACAGCGGTAATAGTGGCTCTGTCACTTCGGTGATTATAATCCTCTCATTGCAGTAACAGTGTCTCTGGCAGTGCGGTGATTATAATTCTCACACTGCAGTAATAGTGTCTCTGTCACTGAGCTGATTATAATTCTCACACTGGGCTAGTAGTGTCTCTGTCACTGAGGTGATTATAATCCTCACACTGTGATAATACTGTCTCTGTCACTGCGGTGACTACCATCCTCTCATTGCGGTAATAGTGCCTAGGTCACTGCAGTGATTATAATTCTCACACCGATAATATTGTCACTGTCACTGTGGTGATTATTATTCTCACACTACGGTAATAGTGTCTCCGTCACTGCAGTCATTATTATTCTCACTCTACGGTAATAGTGTCTCCGTCACTGAGCGGGTTATAATTCTCACACTGCGGTATTAGTGTCTCTGTCACTGCGGTGATTATAATCCTCAGACTGTGATAATACTGTCTGTGTCACTGCGGTGATGATAATTCTCACGCTGAGTTTTTAGGGTCTCTGTCACTGCGGTGATTATAATCCTCACACAGCAGTAATTGTGTCTCTGTCACTGTGGTGATTATAATTCTCACACTGTGATAATGGTGTCTCTCTTACTGCAGTGATTATAATTCTCACACAGAGTTAATAGTATCTTGTCACTGCAGTGACTTTAATTCTCACACTGTGATAACAGTGTCTCTCCCATTGCGGTGAATATAATCCTCACACGGCAGTAATTGTGACTCTGTCAATGCGGTGATTATAATTCTCACACTGTGATAATAGTGTCTCTGTCACTGCAGTGATTATAGTCATCACACTGTGGTAATAGTGTCTCTGTCACTGCAGTGAGTATAATACTCGCACTGCGCTAATACTGTCTCTGTTACTTCAGTGATTATAATTGTCACACTGAATTAATAGTGTCTCTCTCACTACGGTGATTATAATTCTCACACTGCGGTAATAGCATCTCTGTCACTGCAGTGACTATAATTCTCACTCTGCGTTAATAGTGTCTAGGTCACTACGGTGATTATAATTCTCACACTTTGATAACAGGTACTCCCTCACTGTGGCGATTAGAATTCGTACACAGCGGTAAAAGTGTCTCTGTCACTGCGGTGATTATAATCCTCCTATTGCGATAATAGTGTCTCTGTCACTGTGGTGATTATAATTCTCACACTGCCTTAATAGTGTCTTTCTCACTGCGGTGATTATAATTCTCACACCGCAGTAATAGTGTCTCTGTCACTGCATTGATTATAATTCTCTCACTATGGCAATAGTGTCTCGGTCACTTCAGTGATTATAAATCTCACACTGCAGTAATAGTGTCTCTGTCACTTCAGTGATTATAATTCTCACACTACGGTAATAGTGTCTCTGTCACTGAGCTGATTATAATTCTCACAGTGTGATAGTAGTGTATCTGTCACTGAGGTGATTATAATCCTCACCCTGTGATAATACTGTCTCTGTCACTGCGGTGACTATAATCCTCTCATTGCGGTAATAGTGCCTCTGTCACTGCGGTGATTATAATTCTCACACTGCGTTAATAGTGTCTCTGTCAATGCGTTGATTATAATTCTCACACTGCGGTATTAGTGTCTGTGTCACTGCAGTGATTATAATTCTCGTACAGCGGTAATAGTGTCTCAGTCACTGCGGTGTATAAATCCTCGCGCTGCGGTAAAAGTGCGTCTCTCAATGCGATGATTATAATTCTCACACTACGGTAACAGTGTCTCTGTCACTGAGCTGATTATAATTCTCACACTGCACTATTAGTGTTTCTGTCAATGTAGTGATTATAATCCTCACACTGTTATAATACTGTCTCTGTCACGGCGATGATTAAAATCCTCTCATTGCAATACTAGTGTCTCTGTCACTGCGGTGATTATAATTCTCACGCAGTGATAATAGTGTCTCTGTCACTGCGGTGATTATAATTCTCACTCAGTGATAATAGTGTCTCTATCACTGAGGTGATTATAATTCTCACACTACTGTAATAGTGTCCATGTCACTGCGGTGATTATAATTCTCACACTGTGATAATAGTGTCTCTCCCACTGCGGTGATTATAATTCTCACACTGCGGTAATAGTGTCTCTGTCACTGCAGTGATTATAATTCTCACACTATGGTAAAATTGTCTCTGTCACTGAGCTGATTATAAGTCTCACACTGCGCTAGTATTGTCTCTGTCACTGCGGTGATTATAATTCTCACACTGCATTAATAGTGTCTCTGTCACTGTGCTGATTATAATTCTCACACTGCGGTAATAGTGTCTATGTCACTGCAGTGATTATAATTCTCGTACAGCGGTAATAGAATCTCAGTCACTTCGGTGATTAAAATCCTCGCGATGCAGTATTAGTGCGTCTATCATTGCGATGATTATAATTCTCACACTACGGTAACAGTGTCTCCGTCACTGAGCTGATTATAATTCTCACACTGCGGTATTAGTGTCTCTGTCAATGTAGTGATTATAATCCTCACACTGTGATAATACTGTCTCTGTCACGGCGATGATTAAAATACTCTCATTGCGGTATTAGTGCCTCTGTCACTGAGGTGATTATAATTCTCACTCAGTGATAATAGTGTCTCTATCACTGCGGTGATTATAATCCTCACACTGCGGTAATAGTGTCTCTGTCACTGCAGTGACTATAATTCTCACACTGCGTTAATAATGTCTCTGTCACTGCGGTGGTTATAATTCTCACACTTTGATAATAGGGACTCCCTCACTGCGGCGATTATAATTCACACACAGCGGTAATAGTGGCTCTGTCACTGCAATGATTATAATCCTCTCATTGCAGTAACAGTGTCTCTGGCAGTGCGGTGATTATAATTCTCACACTGCAGTAATAGTGTCTCTGTCACTGAGCTGATTATAATTCTCACACTGGGCTAGTAGTGTCTCTGTCACTGAGGTGATTATAATCCTCGCACTGTGATAATACTGTCTCTGTCATTGCGGTGACTACCATCCTCTCATTGCGGTAATAGTGCCTAGGTCACTGCAGTGATTATAATTCTCACACCTATAATATTGTCACTGTCACTGCGGTGATTATTATTCTCACACTACGGTAATAGTGTCTCCGTCACTGCAGTGATTATTATTCTCACTCTATGGTAATAGTGTCTCCGTCACTGAGCGGATTATAATTCTCACACTGTGGTATTAGTGTCTCTGTCACTGCGGTGATTATAATCCTCAGACTGTGATAATACTGTCTGTGTCACTGCGGTGATGATAATTCTCACGCTGAGTTTTTAGGGTCTCTGTCACTGCGGTGATTATATTCCTCACACAGCAGTAATTGTGTCTCTGTCACTGTGGTGATTATAATTCTCACACTGTGATAATAGTGTCTCTCGTACTGCAGTGATTATAATTCTCACACAGCGTTAATAGTATCTTGTCACTGCAGTGACTTTAATTCTCACACTGTGATAACAGTGTCTCTCCCATTGCGGTGAATATAATCCTCACACGGCAGTAATTGTGTCTCTGTCAATGCGGTGATTATAATTCTCACACTGTGATAATAGTGTCTCTGTCACTGCAGTGATTATAGTCATCACACTGTGGTAATAGTGTCTCTGTCACTGCAGTGAGTATAATACTCGCACTGCGCTAATACTGTCTCTGTTACTTCAGTGATTATAATTGTCACACTGACTTAATAGTGTCTCTCTCACTACGGTGATTATAATTCTCAGACTGCGGTAATAGCATCTCTGTCACTGCAGTGACTATAATTCGCACTCTGCGTTAATAGTGTCTAGGTCACTACGGTGATTATAATTCTCACACTTTGATAACAGGTACTCCCTCACTGCGGCGATTAGAATTCGTACACAGCGGTAAAAGTGTCTCTGTCACTGCGGTGATTATAATCCTCCTATTGCGATAATAGTGTCTTTGTCACTGTGGTGATTATAATTCTCACACTGCCTTAATAGTGTCTTTCTGACTGCGGTGATTATAATTCTCACACCGCAGTAATAGTGTCTCTGTCACTGCATTGATTATAATTCTCTCACTGTGGCAATAGTGTCTCAGTCACTTCAGTGATTATAAATCTCACACTGCAGTAATAGTGTCTCTGTCACTTCAGTGATTACAATTCTCACACTACGGTAATAGTGTCTCTGTCACTGAGCTGATTATAATTCTCACAGTGTGATAGTAGTGTCTTTGTCACTGAGGTGATTATAATCCTCACCCTGTGATAATACTGTCTCTGTCACTGCGGTGACTATAATCCTCTCATTGCGGTAATAGTGCCTCTGTCACTGCGGTGATTATAATTCTCACACTGCGTTAATAGTGTCTCTGTCAATGCGTTGATTATAATTCTCACACTGCGGTATTAGTGTCTGTGTCACTGC
This sequence comes from Isurus oxyrinchus, assembly GCA_026770705.1. Lineage (NCBI taxonomy): Eukaryota > Metazoa > Chordata > Chondrichthyes > Lamniformes > Lamnidae > Isurus > Isurus oxyrinchus. The sequence continues at coordinate 312,553 of JANJGN010000460.1, read as the reverse complement.
AGTGATTATAATTCTCGTACAGCGGTAATAGTGTCTCAGTCACTGCGGTGTATAAATCCTCGAGCTGCGGTAAAAGTGCGTCTCTCAATGCGATGATTATAATTCTCAGACTACGGTAACAGTGTCTCTGTCACTGAGCTGATTATAATTCTCACACTGCACTATTAGTGTTTCTGTCAATGTAGTGATTATAATCCTCACGCTGTTATAATACTGTCTCTGTCACGGCGATGATTAAAATCCTCTCATTGCAGTATGAGTGTCTCTGTCACTGCGATGATTATAATTCTCACTCAGTGATAATAGTGTCTCTGTCACTGCGGTGACTATAATCCTCACACTGCGTTAATTGTTTCTCTGTTACTGCGGTGATTATAATTCTCACTCAGTGATAATAGTGTCTCTATCACTGAGGTGATTATAATTCTCACACTACTGTAATAGTGTCCATGTCACTGCGGTGATTATAATTCTCACACTGTGATAATAATGTCTCTGTCACTGCGGTGATTATAATTCCAACACCGCGGTAGTCGTCTCCCTGTCACTGCGGTGATTATAATCCTCACACTGCGGTAATAGTGTCTCTGTCACTGCGGTGATTATAATTCTCACTCAGTGATAATAGTGTCTCTGTCACTGCGGTGACTATAATCCTCACACTGCGTTAATTGTTTCTCTGTCACTGCGGTGATTAAAATTCTCACACTGTGATAATAATGTCTCTCCCACTGCGATGATTATAATTCTCACATTGCGGTAATAGTATGTCTGTCACTGCAGTGACTATAATTCTCACACTGCGTTAATAGTGTCTCTGTCACTGCGGTGATTATAATTCCAACACCGCGGTAGTCGTCTCCCTGTCACTGCGGTGATTATAATCCTCACACTGCGGTAATAGTGTCTCTGTCACTGCGGTGATTATAATTCTCTCAGTGTGATAATAGTGTCTCTGTCACTGCAGTGATTATAATTCTCACACTGTGATCATAGTGTCTCTCTCACTGCGGTGATTATAATTCTCACACTGCGGTAATATTGTCTCCGTCACTGTACTGATTATAATTCTCACACTGCGGTTTTAGTGTCTCTGTCACTGCAGTGATTATAATTCTCACACTTTGATAACAGGGACTCCCTCACTGCGGCGATTATAATTCGTACACAGCGGTAATAGTGTCTCTGTCACTGCGGTGATTATAATTCTCACACAGCGGTAATCGTGTCTCTGTCACTGCGGTGATTATAATACTCTCATTGCGGTAATAGTGTCTCTGTCACTGCGGTGATTATAATTCTCGCACTGCGCTAGTATTGTCTCTGTCACTGAGGTGATTATAATTCTCACACTGTGATAATAGTGTCTCTGTCACTGCGGTGATTATAATTCTCACACTGCGGTAATAGTGTCTATGTCTCTTCAGTGATTATAATTCTCGTACAGCGGTAATAGTGTCTCAGTCACTTCAATGATTAAAATCCTCACGCTGCTGTAATAGTGCGTCTATCATTGCAGTGATTATAATTCTCACACTACAGTAACAGTGTCTCCGTCACTGAGCTGATTATAATTCTCACATTGCGGTATTAGTGTCTCTGTCAATATAGTGATTATAATCCTCACACTGTGATAATACTGTCTCTGTCATGGCGATGATTAAAATACTGTCATTGCGGTATTAGTGTCTCTGTCACTGAGGTGATTATAATTCTCACTCAGTGATAATAGTGTCTCTATCACTGCAGTGACTATAATTCTCACACTGCGCTAATACTGTCTCTGTTACTTAAGTGATTATAATTCTCACTCTACTGTAATAGTGTCCATGTCACTGCGGTGATTATAATTCTCACACTGCGGTAATAGTGTCTCTGTCACTGCAGTGACTATAATTCTCACACTGCGTTAATAGTGTCTCTGTCACTGTGGTGATCATAATTCTCACACTTTGATAATAGGGACTCCCTCACTGCGGCGATTATAATTCAGACACAGCGGTTATAGTGTCTCTGTCACTGCGGTGATTATAATCCTCTCATTGCGGTAATAGTGTCTCAGTCACTGTGGTGATTATAATTCTCACACTGCCTTAATAGTGTCTTTCTCACTGCGGTGATTATAATTCTCACACTGCAGTAATAGTGTCTCTGTCACTGCATTGATTATAATTCTCTCACAGCGGCAATAGTGTCTCTGTCACAGCAGTGATTATAAATCTCACAGTGCAGTAATAGTGTCTCTGTCACTGCAGTGATTACAATTCTCACACTACGGTAATAGTGTCTCTGTCACTGAGCTGATTATAATTCTCACACTGCGCTAGTAGTGTCTCTGTCACTGAGGTGATTATAAACCTCACACTGTGATAATACTGTCTCTGTCACTGTGGTGACTATAATCCTCTTATTGCATTAATAGTGCCTCTGTCACTGCAGTGATTATAATTCTCAAACTGCGTTAATAGTGTCTCTGTCACTGCGCTGATTATAATTCTCACACTGCTGTATTAGTGTCTGTGTCACTGCAGTGATTATATTTCTCGTACAGCGCTAATAGTGTCTCAGTCACTTCAGTGATTAAAATCCTCGCGCTGCGGTAAAAGTGCGTCTCTCATTGCGCTGATTATCATTCTCACACTACAGTAACAGTGTCTCCATCACTGAGCTGATTATAATTCTCACACTGCGGTATTAGTGTCTCTGTCAATGTAGTGATTATAATCCTCACACTGTGATAATACTGTCTCTGTCATGCCGATGATTAAAATCCTCTCATTGCGGTATTAGTGTCTCTGTCACTGCGGTGATTATAATTCTCACACATTGATAATAGTGTCTCTATCACTGCGGTGATTATAATTCTCACACTGCGGTAATAGTGTCTCTGTCACTAAGCTAATTATAATTCTCCCACTGCGCTAGTAGTGTGTCTGTAGCTGAGGTGATTATAATCCTCACTCGGTGATAATACTGTCTCTGTCACTGTGGTGACTATAATCCTCTCATTGTGGTAATATTGCATCTGTCACTGCGGTGATTATAATTCTCACACTGATAATAGTGTCTCTGTCACTGCGGTGATTATAATTCTCACACTGTGTTAATAGAGTCTTTGTCACTGCTATCATTATAATTCTCACACTGCAGTAATAGTGTCTGTGTCACTGCAGTGATTATAATTGTCACACTGTGGTAATAGTGTCTCAGTCACTGCAGTGATTAAAATCCTCGTGCTGCGGTAAAAGTGTGTTTGTCTTTGCGGTGATTGCAATTCCCATACTGCAGTAATAGTTTCTCTGTCACTGCGGTTATTATAATTCTCACATAGCGCTAGTAGTGTCTCTTTCACTGCGGTGATTATAATTCTCAGACTACGGTAATAGTGTCTCTGTCACTGAGCTGATTATAATTCTCAAACTGCGCTAGTAGTGTCTCTGTTACTGAGGTGATTAGAATCCTCACACTGTCATAATACTGTCTCTGTCACTGCGGTGAATACAATCCTCTCATTGCGGTAGTAGTGCCAATGTCACTGCGGTAATTATAATTCTCACACCGATAATATTGTCGCTGTCACTGCGGTGATTATAATTCTCACACTGCGGTGATAGTGTCTCTGTCACTGCAGTGATTATTATTCTCACACTACGATAATAGTGTCTCCATCACTGAGCGGAGTATAATTCTCGAACTGCGGTATTAGTGTCTCTGTCACTGCGGTGATTATAATTCTCACACATTGATAATAGTGTCTCTATCACTGCGGTGATTATAATTCTCACCCTGTGATAATAGTGTCTCTCCCACTGCGGTGATTATAATTCTCACACTGCGGTAACAGTGTCTCTATCACTGCAGTGACTATAATTCTCAAACTGCGTTAATAGTGTCTCTGTCACTGCGGTGATTATAATTCTCAAACTTTGATAATAGGGACTCCCTCACTGCGGCGATTATAATTCACACACAGCGGTAATAGTGTCTCTGTCACTGCAGAGACTATAAATCTCACACTGCGTTAATAGTGTCTCTGTCACTGCGGCGATTATAATTCACACACAGCGGTTATAGTGTCTCTGTCACTGCGGTGATTATAATCCTCTCATGGCGGTTATAGTGTCTCTGGCACTGCGGTGATTATAATTCTCACACTGCGGTAATAGTGTCTCTGTCACTAAGCTGATTATAATTCTCACACTGCGCTAGTAGTGTGTCTGTAGCTGAGGTGATTATAATCCTCACTTGGTGATAATACTGTCTCTGTCACTGTGGTGACTATAATCCTCTCATTGTGGTAATATTGCCTCTTTCACGGCGGTGATTATAATTCTCACACTGATAATAGTGTCTCTGTCACTGCGGTGATTATAATTCTCACACTGTGTTAATAGAGTCTTTGTCACTGCTATCATTATAATTCTCACACTGCAGTAATAGTGTCTGTGTCACTGCAGTGATTATAATTGTCACACTGTGGTAATAGTGTCTCAGTCACTGCAGTGATTAAAATCCTCGTGCTGCGGTAAAAGTGTGTTTGTCTTTGCGGTGATTGCAATTCCCATACTGCAGTAATAGTTTCTCTGTCACTGCGGTTATTATAATTCTCACATAGCGCTAGTAGTGTCTCTTTCACTGCGGTGATTATAATTCTCAGACTACGGTAATAGTGTCTCTGTCACTGAGCTGATTATAATTCTCAAACTGCGCTAGTAGTGTCTCTGTTACTGAGGTGATTAGAATCCTCACACTGTCATAATACTGTCTCTGTCACTGCGGTGAATACAATCCTCTCATTGCGGTAGTAGTGCCAATGTCACTGCGGTAATTATAATTCTCACACCGATAATATTGTCGCTGTCACTGCGGTGATTATAATTCTCACACTGCGGTGATAGTATCTCTGTCACTGCAGTGATTATTATTCTCACACTACGATAATAGTGTCTCCATCACTGAGCGGAGTATAATTCTCGAACTGCGGTATTAGTGTCTCTGTCACTGCGGTGATTATAATCCTCAGACTGTGATAATACGGTCACTGTCACTGCGGTGATTATAATTCTCACGCTGAGTTTTTATTGTTTCTGTCACTGCAGTGATTATAATCCTCAAACTGCGGTAATTGTGTCTCTGTCACTGTGGTGATTATAATTCTCACACTGTGATAATAGTGTCTCTGTCACTGCAGTGATTATAATTCTCACACTGCGTTAATAGTGTCTCTGTCACTGTGCTGATTATAATTCTCACACTGCGGTAATAGTGTCTATGTCACTTCAGTGATTATAATTCTCGTACAGCGGTAATAGAGTCTCAGTCACTTCGGTGATTAAGATCCTCGCGCTGCAGTATTAATGCGTCTCTCATTGCAGTGATTATAATTCTCACACTACTGTAACAGTGTCTCCGTCACTGAGCTGATTATAATTCTCACACTGCGGTATTAGTGTCTCTGTCAATGTAGTGATTATAATCCTCACACTGTGATAATACTGTCTCTTTCACGGCGATGATTAAAATACTCTCATTGCGGTATTAGTGTCTCTGTCACTGAGGTGATTATAATTCTCACTCAGTGATAATAGTGTCTCTATCACTGCGGTGATTATAATCCTCACACTGCGGTAATAGTGTCTCTGTCACTGCAGTGATTATAATTCTCACACTGCGCTAATACTGTCTCTGTTACTTAATTGATTATAATTCTCACACTACTGTAATAGTGTCCATGTCACTGCGGTGATTATAATTCTCACACTGTGATAATAGTGTCTCTCCCACTGCGGTGATTATAATTCTCACACTGTGATAATAGTGTCTCTCCCACTGCGGTGATTATAATTCTCACTCTGCGGTAATAGTGTCTCTGTCACTGCAGTGACTATAATTCTCACACTGTGATAATAGTGTCTCTCCCACTGCGGTGATTATAATTCTCACACTGTGATAATAGTGTCTGTCCCACTGCGGTGATTATAATTCTCACACTGCGGTAATAGTGTCTCTGTCACTGCGGTGATTACAATTCTCACACTGCGGTAATAGTGTCTCTGTCACTGCGGTGATTATTATTCTCACACTACGGTAATAGTGTCTCTGTCACTGAGCGGATTATAATTCTCACACTGCGGTATTAGTGTCTCTGTCACTGCGGTGATTGCAATCCTCAGACTGTGATAATACTGTCTGTGTCACTGCGGTGATGATAATTCTCACGCTGAGTTTTTAGGGTCTCTGTCACTGCGGTGATTATAATCCTCACACAGCGGTAATTGTGTCTCTGTCACTGTGGTGATTATAATTCTCACACTGTGATAATAGTGTCTCTCTCATGCAGTGATTATAATTCTCACACAGCGTTAATAGTATCTTGTCACTGCAGTGACTTTAATTCTCACACTGTGATAACAGTGTCTCTCCCACTGCGGTGATTATAATCCTCACACGGCGGTAATTGTGTCTCTGTCACTGTGGTGATTATAATTCTCACACTGTGATAATAGTGTCTCTGTCACTGCAGTGATTATAGTCATCACACTGTGGTAATAGTGTCTCTGTCACTGCAGTGAGTATAATACTCGCACTGCGCTAATACTGTCTCTGTTACTTCATTGATTATAATTGTCACACTGAATTAATAGTGTCTCTCTCACTATGGTGATTATAATTCTCACACTGCGGTAATAGCATCTCTGTCACTGCAGTGACTATAATTCTCACTCTGCGTTAATAGTGTCTAGGTCACTACGGTGATTATAATTCTCACACTTTGATAACAGGTACTCCCTCACTGTGGAGATTAGAATTCGTACACAGCGATAATAGTGTCTCTGTCACTGTGGTGATTATAATTCTCACACTGAGTTAATGCTGTCTCTGTCTCTGCGATGCTTATAATACTCCTACTGTGATAATAGTGTCTCTGTCACTGCGGTGATTATAACCCTCTCATTGCGGTAATAGTGTCTCAGTCACTGTGGTGATTATAATTCTCACACTGCCTTAATAGTGTCTTTCGCACTGCGGTGATTATAATTCTCACACTGCAGTAATTGTGTCTCTGCCACTGCATTGATTATAATTCTCTCACTGCGGCAATAGTGTCTCTGTCACTGCAGTGATTATAAATCTCACACTGCAGTAATAGTGTCTCTGTCACTGAGCTGATTATAATTCTCACACTGCGCTAGTAGTGTCTCTGTCACTGAGATGATTATAATCCTCACACGGTGATAATAGTGTCTCAGTCACTGTGGTGATTATAATTCTCACACTGCCTTAATAGTGTCTTTCTCACTGCGGTGATTATAATTCTCACACCGCAGTAATAGTGTCTCTGTCACTGCATTGATTATAATTCTCTCACTGTGGCAGTAGTGTCTCTGTCACTGCAGTGATTATAAATCTCACACTGCAGTAATAGTGTCTCTGTCACTTCAGTAATTACAATACTCACACTACGGTAATAGTGTCTCTGTCACTGAGCTGATTATAATTCGCACACTGCGCTAGTAGTGTCTTTGTGACTGAGGTGATTATAATCCTCACCCTGTGATAATACTGTCCCTGTCACTGCAGTGACTATAATCCTCTCATTGCGGTAATAGTGCCTCTGTCACTGCGGTGATTATAATTCTCACACTGCGTTAATAGTGTCTCTGTCTATGCGCTGATTATAATTCTCACATTGCGGTATTAGTGTCTGTGTCACTGCAGTGATTATAATTCTCGTACAGCGGTAATAGTGTCTCAGTCACTGCGGTGTATAAATCCTCGCGCTGCGGTAAAAGTGCGTCTCTCATTGCGCTGATTATAATTCTCACACTACGGTAACAGTGTCTCTGTCACTGAGCTGATTATAATTCTCACACTGCACTATTAGTGTTTCTGTCAATGTAGTGATTATAATCCTCACACTGTTATAATACTGTCTCTGTCACGGCGATGATTAAAATCCTCTCATTGCAATACTAGTGTCTCTGTCACTGCGGTGATTATAATTCTCACGCAGTGTTAATAGTGTCTCTGTCACTGTGGTGATTATAATTCTCACTCAGTGATAATAGTGTCTCTATCACTGAGGTGATTATAATTCTCACACTACTGTAATAGTGTCCATGTCACTGCGGTGATTATAATTCTCACACTGTGATAATAGTGTCTCTCCCACTGCGGTGATTATAATTCTCACACTGCGGTAATAGTGTCTCTGTCACTGCAGTGATTATAATTCTCACACTACGGTAATAGTGTCTCTGTCACTGAGCTGATTATAAGTCTCACACTGCGCTAGTATTGTCTCTGTCACTGCGGTGATTATAATTCTCACACTGCGTTAATAGTGTCTCTGTCACTGTGCTGATTATAATTCTCACACTGCGGTAATAGTGTCTATGTCACTGCAGTGATTATAATTCTCGTACAGCGGTAATAGAATCTCAGTCACTTCGGTGATTAAAATCCTCGCGATGCAGTATTAGTGCGTCTATCATTGCGATGATTATAATTCTCACACTACGGTAACAGTGTCTCCGTCACTGAGCTGATTATAATTCTCACACTGCGGTATTAGTGTCTCTGTCAATGTAGTGATTATAATCCTCACACTGTGATAATACTGTCTCTGTCACGGCGATGATTAAAATACTCTCATTGCGGTATTAGTGTCTCTGTCACTGAGGTGATTATAATTCTCACTCAGTGATAATAGTGTCTCTATCACTGCGGTGATTATAATCCTCACACTGCGGTAATAGTGTCTCTGTCACTGCAGTGATTATAATTCTCACTGCGCTAATATTGCCTCTGTTACTTAATTGATTATAATTCTCACACTGCGGTAATAGTGTCTCTGTCACTGCAGTGACTATAATTCTCACACTGCGTTAATAATGTCTCTGTCACTGCGGTGGTTATAATTCTCACACTTTGATAATAGGGACTCCCTCACTGCGTCGATTATAATTCACACACAGCGGTAATAGTGGCTCTGTCACTTCGGTGATTATAATCCTCTCATTGCAGTAACAGTGTCTCTGGCAGTGCGGTGATTATAATTCTCACACTGCGGTAATAGTGTCTCTGTCACTGAGCTGATTATAATTCTCACACTGGGCTAGTAGTGTCTCTGTCACTGAGGTGATTATAATCCTCACACTGTGATAATACTGTCTCTGTCACTGCGGTGACTACCATCCTCTCATTGCGGTAATAGTGCCTAGGTCACTGCAGTGATTATAATTCTCACACCGATAATATTGTCACTGTCACTGCGGTGATTATTATTCTCACACTACGGTAATAGTGTCTCCGTCACTGCAGTCATTATTATTCTCACTCTACGGTAATAGTGTCTCCGTCACTGAGCGGGTTATAATTCTCACACTGCGGTATTAGTGTCTCTGTCACTGCGGTGATTATAATCCTCAGACTGTGATAATACTGTCTGTGTCACTGCGGTGATGATAATTCTCACGCTGAGTTTTTAGGGTCTCTGTCACTGCGGTGATTATAATCCTCACACAGCAGTAATTGTGTCTCTGTCACTGTGGTGATTATAATTCTCACACTGTGATAATGGTGTCTCTCTTACTGCAGTGATTATAATTCTCACACAGAGTTAATAGTATCTTGTCACTGCAGTGACTTTAATTCTCACACTGTGATAACAGTGTCTCTCCCATTGCGGTGAATATAATCCTCACACGGCAGTAATTGTGACTCTGTCAATGCGGTGATTATAATTCTCACACTGTGATAATAGTGTCTCTGTCACTGCAGTGATTATAGTCATCACACTGTGGTAATAGTGTCTCTGTCACTGCAGTGAGTATAATACTCGCACTGCGCTAATACTGTCTCTGTTACTTCAGTGATTATAATTGTCACACTGAATTAATAGTGTCTCTCTCACTACGGTGATTATAATTCTCACACTGCGGTAATAGCATCTCTGTCACTGCAGTGACTATAATTCTCACTCTGCGTTAATAGTGTCTAGGTCACTACGGTGATTATAATTCTCACACTTTGATAACAGGTACTCCCTCACTGTGGCGATTAGAATTCGTACACAGCGGTAAAAGTGTCTCTGTCACTGCGGTGATTATAATCCTCCTATTGCGATAATAGTGTCTCTGTCACTGTGGTGATTATAATTCTCACACTGCCTTAATAGTGTCTTTCTCACTGCGGTGATTATAATTCTCACACCGCAGTAATAGTGTCTCTGTCACTGCATTGATTATAATTCTCTCACTATGGCAATAGTGTCTCGGTCACTTCAGTGATTATAAATCTCACACTGCAGTAATAGTGTCTCTGTCACTTCAGTGATTATAATTCTCACACTACGGTAATAGTGTCTCTGTCACTGAGCTGATTATAATTCTCACAGTGTGATAGTAGTGTATCTGTCACTGAGGTGATTATAATCCTCACCCTGTGATAATACTGTCTCTGTCACTGCGGTGACTATAATCCTCTCATTGCGGTAATAGTGCCTCTGTCACTGCGGTGATTATAATTCTCACACTGCGTTAATAGTGTCTCTGTCAATGCGTTGATTATAATTCTCACACTGCGGTATTAGTGTCTGTGTCACTGCAGTGATTATAATTCTCGTACAGCGGTAATAGTGTCTCAGTCACTGCGGTGTATAAATCCTCGCGCTGCGGTAAAAGTGCGTCTCTCAATGCGATGATTATAATTCTCACACTACGGTAACAGTGTCTCTGTCACTGAGCTGATTATAATTCTCACACTGCACTATTAGTGTTTCTGTCAATGTAGTGATTATAATCCTCACACTGTTATAATACTGTCTCTGTCACGGCGATGATTAAAATCCTCTCATTGCAATACTAGTGTCTCTGTCACTGCGGTGATTATAATTCTCACGCAGTGATAATAGTGTCTCTGTCACTGCGGTGATTATAATTCTCACTCAGTGATAATAGTGTCTCTATCACTGAGGTGATTATAATTCTCACACTACTGTAATAGTGTCCATGTCACTGCGGTGATTATAATTCTCACACTGTGATAATAGTGTCTCTCCCACTGCGGTGATTATAATTCTCACACTGCGGTAATAGTGTCTCTGTCACTGCAGTGATTATAATTCTCACACTATGGTAAAATTGTCTCTGTCACTGAGCTGATTATAAGTCTCACACTGCGCTAGTATTGTCTCTGTCACTGCGGTGATTATAATTCTCACACTGCATTAATAGTGTCTCTGTCACTGTGCTGATTATAATTCTCACACTGCGGTAATAGTGTCTATGTCACTGCAGTGATTATAATTCTCGTACAGCGGTAATAGAATCTCAGTCACTTCGGTGATTAAAATCCTCGCGATGCAGTATTAGTGCGTCTATCATTGCGATGATTATAATTCTCACACTACGGTAACAGTGTCTCCGTCACTGAGCTGATTATAATTCTCACACTGCGGTATTAGTGTCTCTGTCAATGTAGTGATTATAATCCTCACACTGTGATAATACTGTCTCTGTCACGGCGATGATTAAAATACTCTCATTGCGGTATTAGTGCCTCTGTCACTGAGGTGATTATAATTCTCACTCAGTGATAATAGTGTCTCTATCACTGCGGTGATTATAATCCTCACACTGCGGTAATAGTGTCTCTGTCACTGCAGTGACTATAATTCTCACACTGCGTTAATAATGTCTCTGTCACTGCGGTGGTTATAATTCTCACACTTTGATAATAGGGACTCCCTCACTGCGGCGATTATAATTCACACACAGCGGTAATAGTGGCTCTGTCACTGCAATGATTATAATCCTCTCATTGCAGTAACAGTGTCTCTGGCAGTGCGGTGATTATAATTCTCACACTGCAGTAATAGTGTCTCTGTCACTGAGCTGATTATAATTCTCACACTGGGCTAGTAGTGTCTCTGTCACTGAGGTGATTATAATCCTCGCACTGTGATAATACTGTCTCTGTCATTGCGGTGACTACCATCCTCTCATTGCGGTAATAGTGCCTAGGTCACTGCAGTGATTATAATTCTCACACCTATAATATTGTCACTGTCACTGCGGTGATTATTATTCTCACACTACGGTAATAGTGTCTCCGTCACTGCAGTGATTATTATTCTCACTCTATGGTAATAGTGTCTCCGTCACTGAGCGGATTATAATTCTCACACTGTGGTATTAGTGTCTCTGTCACTGCGGTGATTATAATCCTCAGACTGTGATAATACTGTCTGTGTCACTGCGGTGATGATAATTCTCACGCTGAGTTTTTAGGGTCTCTGTCACTGCGGTGATTATATTCCTCACACAGCAGTAATTGTGTCTCTGTCACTGTGGTGATTATAATTCTCACACTGTGATAATAGTGTCTCTCGTACTGCAGTGATTATAATTCTCACACAGCGTTAATAGTATCTTGTCACTGCAGTGACTTTAATTCTCACACTGTGATAACAGTGTCTCTCCCATTGCGGTGAATATAATCCTCACACGGCAGTAATTGTGTCTCTGTCAATGCGGTGATTATAATTCTCACACTGTGATAATAGTGTCTCTGTCACTGCAGTGATTATAGTCATCACACTGTGGTAATAGTGTCTCTGTCACTGCAGTGAGTATAATACTCGCACTGCGCTAATACTGTCTCTGTTACTTCAGTGATTATAATTGTCACACTGACTTAATAGTGTCTCTCTCACTACGGTGATTATAATTCTCAGACTGCGGTAATAGCATCTCTGTCACTGCAGTGACTATAATTCGCACTCTGCGTTAATAGTGTCTAGGTCACTACGGTGATTATAATTCTCACACTTTGATAACAGGTACTCCCTCACTGCGGCGATTAGAATTCGTACACAGCGGTAAAAGTGTCTCTGTCACTGCGGTGATTATAATCCTCCTATTGCGATAATAGTGTCTTTGTCACTGTGGTGATTATAATTCTCACACTGCCTTAATAGTGTCTTTCTGACTGCGGTGATTATAATTCTCACACCGCAGTAATAGTGTCTCTGTCACTGCATTGATTATAATTCTCTCACTGTGGCAATAGTGTCTCAGTCACTTCAGTGATTATAAATCTCACACTGCAGTAATAGCGTCTCTGTCACTTCAGTGATTACAATTCTCACACTACGGTAATAGTGTCTCTGTCACTGAGCTGATTATAATTCTCACAGTGTGATAGTAGTGTCTTTGTCACTGAGGTGATTATAATCCTCACCCTGTGATAATACTGTCTCTGTCACTGCGGTGACTATAATCCTCTCATTGCGGTAATAGTGCCTCTGTCACTGCGGTGATTATAATTCTCACACTGCGTTAATAGTGTCTCTGTCAATGCGTTGATTATAATTCTCACACTGCGGTATTAGTGTCTGTGTCACTGCAGTGATTATAATTCTCGTACAGCGGTAATAGTGTCTCAGTCACTGCGGTGTATAAATCCTCGAGCTGCGGTAAAAGTGCGTCTCTCAATGCGATGATTATAATTCTCAGACTACGGTAACAGTGTCTCTGTCACTGAGCTGATTATAATTCTCACACTGCACTATTAGTGTTTCTGTCAATGTAGTGATTATAATCCTCACGCTGTTATAATACTGTCTCTGTCACGGCGATGATTAAAATCCTCTCATTGCAGTATGAGTGTCTCTGTCACTGCGATGATTATAATTCTCACTCAGTGATAATAGTGTCTCTGTCACTGCGGTGACTATAATCCTCACACTGCGTTAATTGTTTCTCTGTTACTGCGGTGATTATAATTCTCACTCAGTGATAATAGTGTCTCTATCACTGAGGTGATTATAATTCTCACACTACTGTAATAGTGTCCATGTCACTGCGGTGATTATAATTCTCACACTGTGATAATAATGTCTCTGTCACTGCGGTGATTATAATTCCAACACCGCGGTAGTCGTCTCCCTGTCACTGCGGTGATTATAATCCTCACACTGCGGTAATAGTGTCTCTGTCACTGCGGTGATTATAATTCTCACTCAGTGATAATAGTGTCTCTGTCACTGCGGTGACTATAATCCTCACACTGCGTTAATTGTTTCTCTGTCACTGCGGTGATTAAAATTCTCACACTGTGATAATAATGTCTCTCCCACTGCGATGATTATAATTCTCACATTGCGGTAATAGTATGTCTGTCACTGCAGTGACTATAATTCTCACACTGCGTTAATAGTGTCTCTGTCACTGCGGTGATTATAATTCCAACACCGCGGTAGTCGTCTCCCTGTCACTGCGGTGATTATAATCCTCACACTGCGGTAATAGTGTCTCTGTCACTGCGGTGATTATAATTCTCTCAGTGTGATAATAGTGTCTCTGTCACTGCAGTGATTATAATTCTCACACTGTGATCATAGTGTCTCTCTCACTGCGGTGATTATAATTCTCACACTGCGGTAATATTGTCTCCGTCACTGTTCTGATTATAATTCTCACACTGCGGTTTTAGTGTCTCTGTCACTGCAGTGATTATAATTCTCACACTTTGATAACAGGGACTCCCTCACTGCGGCGATTATAATTCGTACACAGCGGTAATAGTGTCTCTGTCACTGCGGTGATTATAATTCTCACACAGCGGTAATCGTGTCTCTGTCACTGCGGTGATTATAATACTCTCATTGCGGTAATAGTGTCTCTGTCACTGCGGTGATTATAATTCTCGCACTGCGCTAGTATTGTCTCTGTCACTGAGGTGATTATAATTCTCACACTGTGATAATAGTGTCTCTGTCACTGCGGTGATTATAATTCTCACACTGCGGTAATAGTGTCTATGTCTCTTCAGTGATTATAATTCTCGTACAGCGGTAATAGTGTCTCAGTCACTTCAATGATTAAAATCCTCACGCTGCTGTAATAGTGCGTCTATCATTGCAGTGATTATAATTCTCACACTACAGTAACAGTGTCTCCGTCACTGAGCTGATTATAATTCTCACATTGCGGTATTAGTGTCTCTGTCAATATAGTGATTATAATCCTCACACTGTGATAATACTGTCTCTGTCATGGCGATGATTAAAATACTGTCATTGCGGTATTAGTGTCTCTGTCACTGAGGTGATTATAATTCTCACTCAGTGATAATAGTGTCTCTATCACTGCAGTGACTATAATTCTCACACTGCGCTAATACTGTCTCTGTTACTTAAGTGATTATAATTCTCACTCTACTGTAATAGTGTCCATGTCACTGCGGTGATTATAATTCTCACACTGCGGTAATAGTGTCTCTGTCACTGCAGTGACTATAATTCTCACACTGCGTTAATAGTGTCTCTGTCACTGTGGTGATCATAATTCTCACACTTTGATAATAGGGACTCCCTCACTGCGGCGATTATAATTCAGACACAGCGGTTATAGTGTCTCTGTCACTGCGGTGATTATAATCCTCTCATTGCGGTAATAGTGTCTCAGTCACTGTGGTGATTATAATTCTCACACTGCCTTAATAGTGTCTTTCTCACTGCGGTGATTATAATTCTCACACTGCAGTAATAGTGTCTCTGTCACTGCATTGATTATAATTCTCTCACAGCGGCAATAGTGTCTCTGTCACAGCAGTGATTATAAATCTCACAGTGCAGTAATAGTGTCTCTGTCACTGCAGTGATTACAATTCTCACACTACGGTAATAGTGTCTCTGTCACTGAGCTGATTATAATTCTCACACTGCGCTAGTAGTGTCTCTGTCACTGAGGTGATTATAAACCTCACACTGTGATAATACTGTCTCTGTCACTGTGGTGACTATAATCCTCTTATTGCATTAATAGTGCCTCTGTCACTGCAGTGATTATAATTCTCACACTGCGTTAATAGTGTCTCTGTCACTGCGCTGATTATAATTCTCACACTGCTGTATTAGTGTCTGTGTCACTGCAGTGATTATATTTCTCGTACAGCGCTAATAGTGTCTCAGTCACTTCAGTGATTAAAATCCTCGCGCTGCGGTAAAAGTGCGTCTCTCATTGCGCTGATTATCATTCTCACACTACAGTAACAGTGTCTCCATCACTGAGCTGATTATAATTCTCACACTGCGGTATTAGTGTCTCTGTCAATGTAGTGATTATAATCCTCACACTGTGATAATACTGTCTCTGTCACGGCGATGATTAAAATACTCTCATTGCGGTATTAGTGTCTCTGTCACTGCGGTGATTATAATCCTCTCCTTGCGGTAATAGTGTCTCAGTCACTGCGGTTATTATAAACATGACACTGAGTTAATAGTGTCTCTGTCACTGTGATGATTATAATCCACAAACTGCGGTAATAGTGTCTCTGTCACTGCTGTGATTATAAATCTCACACCGTGCTAGTCGTTTCTCTGTCACTGTGGTGATTATAATTCTCACACTGCGGAAATAGTGTCTCTGTCAATGCAGTGATTATAATCCTCACACTGTTATAATACTGTCTCTGTCACGGCGATGATTAAAATCCTCTCATTGCGGTACTAGTGTCTCTGTCACAGCGGTGATTATAATTCTCACACAGTGATAATAGTGTCTCTGTCACTGCAGTGATTATAATCCTCACACTGCGTTAATTGTTTCTCTGTCACTGCGGTGATTATAATTCTCACTCAGTGATAATAGTGTCTCTATCAGTGAGGTGATTATAATTCTCACTCTACTGTAATAGTGTCCATGTCACTGCAGTGATTATAATTCTCACACTGCGGTAATAGTATCTCTGTCACTGCAGTGACTATAATTCTCACACTGCTTTAATAGCGTCTCTGTCACTGCGGTCATTATAATTCTCACACTGCGGTAATAGGGACTCCCTCACTGCGCCGATTATAATTCGCGCACAGCGGTACTAGTTTCTCTGTCACTGCGGTGATTATAATTCCAACACCGCAGTAGTCATGTCTCTGTCACTGCGGTGATTATAATCCTCTCATTGTGGTAATAGTGTCTCTGACACTGCGGTGATTATAGTCCTCACAATGCGTTAATGGTGTCTCTGTCACTGCGGTGATTATAATTCTCACACTGTGATCATAGTGTCTCTGTCACTGCGGTGATTGTCGTCCTCACATTGCATTAATAGTGTCTCTGTCACTGCGGTGATTATAATTCTCACACTTTGATAACAGGGACTCCCTCACGGCGGCGATTATAATTCACACACAGCGGTAATAGTTTCTCTGTCACTGCAGTGATTCTCATCCTCTCAATGCGGTAATAGTGTCTCAGTCACTGTGGTGATTATAATTCTCACACTGCCTTAATAGTGTCTTTCTCACTGCGGTGATTATAATTCTCACACTGCAGTAATTGTGTCTCTGTCACTGCATTGATTATAATTCTCTCACAGCGGCAATAGTGTCTCTGTCACTGCAGTGATTATAATCCTCACACTGCGTTAATTGTTTCTCTGTCACTGCAGTGATTATAATTCTCACTCAGTGATAATAGTGTCTCTATCACTGAGGTGATTATAATCCTCACACTACTGTAATAGTGTCTCTGTCACTGCGGTGATTATAATTCTCATACTGTGATAATTATGTCTCTGTCACTGCAGTGATTACAATTCTCACACTACTATAATAGTGTCTCTGTCACTGAGCTGATTATAATTCTCACACTGCGCTAGTATTGTCTCTGTCACTGAGGTGATTATAATTCTCACACTGTGATAATAGTGTCTCTGTCACTGCGGTGATTATAATTCTCACACTGCGTTAATAGTGTCTCTGTCATTTCAGTGACTATAATTCTCGTACAGCGGTAATAGTGTTTCAGTCACGTCAGTGATTAAAATCCTTGCGCTGCTTTAATAGTGCGTCTATCATTGCGGTGATTATAATTCTCACACTGTGATAATAGTGTCTCTCTCACTGCGGTGATTATAATTCTCACACTGCGTTAATAGTGTCTCTGTTACTGCAGTGACTATAATTCTCACACTGCGTTAATAGTGTCTCGGTCACTGCGGTGATTATAATTCTCACACTTTGATAATAGGGACTCCCTCACTGCGGCGATTATAATTCACACACAGCGGTTATAGTGTCTCTGTCACTGCGGTGATTATAATCCTCTCATTGCGGTAAGAGTGTCTCAGTCACTGTGGTGATTATAATTCTCACACTGCCTTAATAGTGTCTTTCTCACTGCGGTGATTATAATTCTCACACTGCAGTAATAGTGTCTCTGCCACTGCATTGATTATAATTCTCTCACTGCGGCAATAGTGTCTCTGTCACTGCAGTGATTATAAATCTCACACTGCAGTAATAGTGTCTCTGTCACTGAGCTGATTATAATTCTCACACTGCGCTAGTAGTGTCTCTGTCACTGAGCTGATTATAATTCTCACACTGCGCTAGTAGTGTCTCTATCACTGCGGTGATTATAATCCTCACACTGCGGTAATAGTGTCTCTATCACTGCAGTGATTACAATTCTCACACTACGGTAATAGTGTCTCTGTCACTGAGCTGATTATAATTCTCACACTGCGCTAGTAGTGTCTCTGTCACTGAGGTGATTATAAACCTCACACTGTGATAACACTGTCTCTGTCACTGCGGTGACTATAATCCTCTCATTGCGGTAATAGTGTCTCTGTCACTGCGGTGATCATAATACTCTCATTGCGGTAGTAGTGTCTCTGTCTCTGAGGTGATTATAATTCTCAGTCAGTGATAATAGTGTCTCTATCACTGCGGTGAATATAATCCTCACACTGCGCTAATACTGTCTCTGTTACTTAATTGATTATAATTCTCACACTACTGTAATAGTGTCCATGTCACTGCGGTGATTATAATCCTCACACTGCGGTAATAGAGTCTCTTTCATTGCAGTGACTATAATTCTCACACTGCGTTAATAGTGTCTCTGTCACTGCGGTGATTATAATTCTCATACTTTGATAATAGGGACTCCCTCACTGCGGCGATTATAATTCACACACAGCGGTAATAGTGTCTCTGTCACTGCGGTGATTATAATCCTCTCATTGCGGTAATAGTGTCTCTGTCACTGTGGTGATTATAATCCTCTCATTGCGGTAATAGTGTCTGTGGCACTGCGGTGATTATAATTCTCACACTGCGGTAATAGTGTCTCTGTCACTGAGCTGATTATAATTCTCACACTGGGCTTGTAGTGTCTCTGTCACTGAGGTGATTATAATCCTCACACTGTGATAATACTGTCTCTCACTGCGGTGACTATAATCCTCTCATTGCGGTAATAGTGCCTCTGTCACTGCAGTGATTATAATACTCACACTGCGTTAATAGTGTCTCTGTCACTGCGCTGATTATAATTCTCACACTGTGATAATAGTGTCTCTGTCACTGCGGTGATTATAATTCTCATACTGCGGTAATAGTGTCTATGTCTCTTCAGTGATTATAATTCTCGTACAGCGGTAATAGTGTCTCAGTCACTTCAATGATTAAAATCCTCGTGCTGCTGTAATAGTGCGTCTATCATTGCAGTGATTATAATTCTCACACTACAGTAACAGTGTCTCCGTCACTGAGCTGATTATAATTCTCACATTGCGGTATTAGTGTCTCTGTCAATATAGTGATTATAATCCTCACACTGTGATAATACTGTCTCTGTCATGGCGATGATTAAAATACTGTCATTGCGGTATTAGTGTCTCTGTCACTGAGGTGATTATAATTCTCACTCAGTGATAATAGTGTCTCTATCACTGCAGTGACTATAATTCTCACACTGCGCTAATACTGTCTCTGTTACTTAAGTGATTATAATTCTCACTCTACTGTAATAGTGTCCATGTCACTGCGGTGATTATAATTCTCACACTGCGGTAATAGTGTCTCTGTCACTGCAGTGACTATAATTCTCACACTGCGTTAATAGTGTCTCTGTCACTGTGGTGATCATAATTCTCACACTTTGATAATAGGGACTCCCTCACTGCGGCGATTATAATTCAGACACAGCGGTTATAGTGTCTCTGTCACTGCGGTGATTATAATCCTCTCATTGCGGTAATAGTGTCTCAGTCACTGTGGTGATTATAATTCTCACACTGCCTTAATAGTGTCTTTCTCACTGCGGTGATTATAATTCTCACACTGCAGTAATAGTGTCTCTGTCACTGCATTGATTATAATTCTCTCACAGCGGCAATAGTGTCTCTGTCACAGCAGTGATTATAAATCTCACAGTGCAGTAATAGTGTCTCTGTCACTGCAGTGATTACAATTCTCACACTACGGTAATAGTGTCTCTGTCACTGAGCTGATTATAATTCTCACACTGCGCTAGTAGTGTCTCTGTCACTGAGGTGATTATAAACCTCACACTGTGATAATACTGTCTCTGTCACTGTGGTGACTATAATCCTCTTATTGCATTAATAGTGCCTCTGTCACTGCAGTGATTATAATTCTCACACTGCGTTAATAGTGTCTCTGTCACTGCGCTGATTATAATTCTCACACTGCTGTATTAGTGTCTGTGTCACTGCAGTGATTATATTTCTCGTACAGCGCTAATAGTGTCTCAGTCACTTCAGTGATTAAAATCCTCGCGCTGCGGTAAAAGTGCGTCTCTCATTGCGCTGATTATCATTCTCACACTACAGTAACAGTGTCTCCATCACTGAGCTGATTATAATTCTCACACTGCGGTATTAGTGTCTCTGTCAATGTAGTGATTATAATCCTCACACTGTGATAATACTGTCTCTGTCACGGCGATGATTAAAATACTCTCATTGCGGTATTAGTGTCTCTGTCACTGAGGTGATTATAATTCTCACTCAGTGATAATAGTGTCTCTATCACTGCAGTGACTATAATTCTCACACTGCGCTAATACTGTCTCTGTTACTTAAGTGATTATAATTCTCACTCTACTGTAATAGTGTCCATGTCACTGCGGTGATTATAATTCTCACACTGCGGTAATAGTGTCTCTGTCACTGCAGTGACTATAATTCTCACACTGCGTTAATAGTGTCTCTGTCACTGTGGTGATCATAATTCTCACACTTTGATAATAGGGACTCCCTCACTGCGGCGATTATAATTCAGACACAGCGGTTATAGTGTCTCTGTCACTGCGGTGATTATAATCCTCTCATTGCGGTAATAGTGTCTCAGTCACTGTGGTGATTATAATTCTCACACTGCCTTAATAGTGTCTTTCTCACTGCGGTGATTATAATTCTCACACTGCAGTAATAGTGTCTCTGTCACTGCATTGATTATAATTCTCTCACAGCGGCAATAGTGTCTCTGTCACAGCAGTGATTATAAATCTCACAGTGCAGTAATAGTGTCTCTGTCACTGCAGTGATTACAATTCTCACACTACGGTAATAGTGTCTCTGTCACTGAGCTGATTATAATTCTCACACTGCGCTAGTAGTGTCTCTGTCACTGAGGTGATTATAAACCTCACACTGTGATAATACTGTCTCTGTCACTGTGGTGACTATAATCCTCTTATTGCATTAATAGTGCCTCTGTCACTGCAGTGATTATAATTCTCACACTGCGTTAATAGTGTCTCTGTCACTGCGCTGATTATAATTCTCACACTGCTGTATTAGTGTCTGTGTCACTGCAGTGATTATATTTCTCGTACAGCGCTAATAGTGTCTCAGTCACTTCAGTGATTAAAATCCTCGCGCTGCGGTAAAAGTGCGTCTCTCATTGCGCTGCTTATCATTCTCACACTACAGTAACAGTGTCTCCATCACTGAGCTGATTATAATTCTCACACTGCGGTATTAGTGTCTCTGTCAATGTAGTGATTATAATCCTCACACTGTGATAATACTGTCTCTGTCACGGCGATGATTAAAATACTCTCATTGCGGTATTAGTGTCTCTGTCACTGCGGTGATTATAATCCTCTCCTTGCGGTAATAGTGTCTCAGTCACTGCGGTTATTATAAACATGACACTGAGTTAATAGTGTCTCTGTCACTGTGATGATTATAATCCACAAACTGCGGTAATAGTGTCTCTGTCACTGCTGTGATTATAAATCTCACACCGCGCTAGTCGTTTCTCTGTCACTGTGGTGATTATAATTCTCACACTGCGGAAATAGTGTCTCTGTCAATGCAGTGATTATAATCCTCACACTGTTATAATACTGTCTCTGTCACGGCGATGATTAAAATCCTCTCATTGCGGTACTAGTGTCTCTGTCACAGCGGTGATTATAATTCTCACACAGTGATAATAGTGTCTCTGTCACTGCAGTGATTATAATCCTCACACTGCGTTAATTGTTTCTCTGTCACTGCGGTGATTATAATTCTCACTCAGTGATAATAGTGTCTCTATCAGTGAGGTGATTATAATTCTCACTCTACTGTAATAGTGTCCATGTCACTGCGGTGATTATAATTCTCACACTGCGGTAATAGTATCTCTGTCACTGCAGTGACTATAATTCTCACACTGCTTTAATAGCGTCTCTGTCACTGCGGTCATTATAATTCTCACACTGCGGTAATAGGGACTCCCTCACTGCGCCGATTATAATTCGCGCACAGCGGTACTAGTTTCTCTGTCACTGCGGTGATTATAATTCCAACACCGCGGTAGTCATGTCTCTGTCACTGCGGTGATTATAATCCTCTCATTGTGGTAATAGTCTCTCTGACACTGCGGTGATTATAGTCCTCACAATGCGTTAATGGTGTCTCTGTCACTGCGGTGATTATAATTCTCACACTGTGATCATAGTGTCTCTGTCACTGCGGTGATTGTCGTCCTCACATTGCGTTAATAGTGTCTCTGTCACTGCGGTGATTATAATTCTCACACTTTGATAACAGGGACTCCCTCACGGCGGCGATTATAATTCACACACAGCGGTAATAGTTTCTCTGTCACTGCAGTGATTCTAATCCTCTCAATGTGGTAATAGTGTCTCAGTCACTGTGGTGATTATAATTCTCACACTGCCTTAATAGTGTCTTTCTCACTGCGGTGATTATAATTCTCACACTGCAGTAATTGTGTCTCTGTCACTGCATTGATTATAATTCTCTCACAGCGACAATAGTGTCTCTGTCACTGCAGTGATTATAATCCTCACACTGCGTTAATTGTTTCTCTGTCACTGCAGTGATTATAATTCTCACTCAGTGATAATAGTGTCTCTATCACTGAGGTGATTATAATCCTCACACTACTGTAATAGTGTCTCTGTCACTGCGGTGATTATAATTCTCATACTGTGATAATAGTGTCTCTGTCACTGCAGTGATTACAATTCTCACACTACTATAATAGTGTCTCTGTCACTGAGCTGATTATAATTCTCACACTGCGCTAGTATTGTCTCTGTCACTGAGGTGATTATAATTCTCACACTGTGATAATAGTGTCTCTGTCACTGCGGTGATTATAATTCTCACACTGCGTTAATAGTGTCTCTGTCATTTCAGTGATTATAATTCTCGTACAGCGGTAATAGTGTTTCAGTCACTTCAGTGATTAAAATCCTTGCGCTGCTTTAATAGTGCGTCTATCATTGCGGTGATTATAATTCTCACACTGTGCTAATAGTGTCTCTCTCACTGCGGTGATTATAATTCTCACACTGCGGTAATAGTGTCTCTGTTACTGCAGTGACTATAATTCTCACACTGCGTTAATAGTGTCTCGGTCACTGCGGTGATTATAATTCTCACACTTTGATAATAGGGACTCCCTCACTGCGGCGATTATAATTCACACACAGCGGTTATAGTGTCTCTGTCACTGCGGTGATTATAATCCTCTCATTGCGGTAAGAGTGTCTCAGTCACTGTGGTGATTATAATTCTCACACTGCCTTAATAGTGTCTTTCTCACTGCGGTGATTATAATTCTCACACTGCAGTAATAGTGTCTCTGCCACTGCATTGATTATAATTCTCTCACTGCGGCAATAGTGTCTCTGTCACTGCAGTGATTATAAATCTCACACTGCAGTAATAGTGTCTCTGTCACTGAGCTGATTATAATTCTCACACTGCGCTAGTAGTGTCTCTGTCACTGAGCTGATTATAATTCTCACACTGCGCTAGTAGTGTCTCTATCACTGCGGTGATTATAATCCTCACACTGCGGTAATAGTGTCTCTATCACTGCAGTGATTACAATTCTCACACTACGGTAATAGTGTCTCTGTCACTGAGCTGATTATAATTCTCACACTGCGCTAGTAGTGTCTCTGTCACTGAGGTGATTATAAACCTCACACTGTGATAACACTGTCTCTGTCGCTGCGGTGACTATAATCCTCTCATTGCGGTAATAGTGTCTCTGTCACTGCGGTGATCATAATACTCTCATTGCGGTAGTAGTGTCTCTGTCTCTGAGGTGATTATAATTCTCAGTCAGTGATAATAGTGTCTCTATCACTGCGGTGAATATAATCCTCACACTGCGCTAATACTGTCTCTGTTACTTAATTGATTATAATTCTCACACTACTGTAATAGTGTCCATGTCACTGCGGTGATTATAATCCTCACACTGCGGTAATAGAGTCTCTTTCATTGCAGTGACTATAATTCTCACACTGCGTTAATAGTGTCTCTGTCACTGCGGTGATTATAATTCTCATACTTTGATAATAGGGACTCCCTCACTGCGGCGATTATAATTCACACACAGCGGTAATAGTGTCTCTGTCACTGCGGTGATTATAATCCTCTCATTGCGGTAATAGTGTCTCTGTCACTGTGGTGATTATAATCCTCTCATTGCGGTAATAGTGTCTGAGGCACTGCGGTGATTATAATTCTCATACTTTGATAATAGGGACTCCCTCACTGCGGCGATTATAATTCACAAACAGCGGTAATAGTGTCTCAGTCACTGTGGTGATTATAATCCTCTCATTGCGGAAATAGTGTCTCTGTCACTGTGGTGATTATAATCCTCTCATTGCGGTAATAGTGTCTGTAGCACTGCGGTGATTATAATTCTCAAACTGCGGTAATAGTGTCTCTGTCACTGAGCTGATTATAATTCTCACACTGGGCTAGTAGTGTCGCTGTCACTGAGGTGATTATAATCCTCACACTGTGATAATACTGTCTCTCACTGCGGTGACTATAATCCTCTCATTGCGGTAATAGTGCCTCTGTCACTGCAGTGATTATAATACTCACACTGCGTTAATAGTGTCTCTGTCACTGCGCTGATTATAATTCTCACACTGTGATAATAGTGTCTCTGTCACTGCGGTGATTATAATTCTCACACTGCGGTAATAGTGTCTATGTCTCTTCAGTGATTATAATTCTCGTACAGCGGTAATAGTGTCTCAGTCACTTCAATGATTAAAATCCTCGTGCTGCTGTAATAGTGCGTCTATCATTGCAGTGATTATAATTCTCACACTACAGTAACAGTGTCTCCGTCACTGAGCTGATTATAATTCTCACATTGCGGTATTAGTGTCTCTGTCAATATAGTGATTATAATCCTCACACTGTGATAATACTGTCTCTGTCATGGCGATGATTAAAATACTGTCATTGCGGTATTAGTGTCTCTGTCACTGAGGTGATTATAATTCTCACTCAGTGATAATAGTGTCTCTATCACTGCAGTGACTATAATTCTCACACTGCGCTAATACTGTCTCTGTTACTTAAGTGATTATAATTCTCACTCTACTGTAATAGTGTCCATGTCACTGCGGTGATTATAATTCTCACACTGCGGTAATAGTGTCTCTGTCACTGCAGTGACTATAATTCTCACACTGCGTTAATAGTGTCTCTGTCACTGTGGTGATCATAATTCTCACACTTTGATAATAGGGACTCCCTCACTGCGGCGATTATAATTCAGACACAGCGGTTATAGTGTCTCTGTCACTGCGGTGATTATAATCCTCTCATTGCGGTAATAGTGTCTCAGTCACTGTGGTGATTATAATTCTCACACTGCCTTAATAGTGTCTTTCTCACTGCGGTGATTATAATTCTCACACTGCAGTAATAGTGTCTCTGTCACTGCATTGATTATAATTCTCTCACAGCGGCAATAGTGTCTCTGTCACAGCAGTGATTATAAATCTCACAGTGCAGTAATAGTGTCTCTGTCACTGCAGTGATTACAATTCTCACACTACGGTAATAGTGTCTCTGTCACTGAGCTGATTATAATTCTCACACTGCGCTAGTAGTGTCTCTGTCACTGAGGTGATTATAAACCTCACACTGTGATAATACTGTCTCTGTCACTGTGGTGACTATAATCCTCTTATTGCGTTAATAGTGCCTCTGTCACTGCAGTGATTATAATTCTCACACTGCGTTAATAGTGTCTCTGTCACTGCGCTGATTATAATTCTCACACTGCTGTATTAGTGTCTGTGTCACTGCAGTGATTATATTTCTCGTACAGCGCTAATAGTGTCTCAGTCACTTCAGTGATTAAAATCCTCGCGCTGCGGTAAAAGTGCGTCTCTCATTGCGCTGCTTATCATTCTCACACTACAGTAACAGTGTCTCCATCACTGAGCTGATTATAATTCTCACACTGCGGTATTAGTGTCTCTGTCAATGTAGTGATTATAATCCTCACACTGTGATAATACTGTCTCTGTCACGGCGATGATTAAAATACTCTCATTGCGGTATTAGTGTCTCTGTCACTGCGGTGATTATAATCCTCTCCTTGCGGTAATAGTGTCTCAGTCACTGCGGTTATTATAAACATGACACTGAGTTAATAGTGTCTCTGTCACTGTGATGATTATAATCCACAAACTGCGGTAATAGTGTCTCTGTCACTGCTGTGATTATAAATCTCACACCGCGCTAGTCGTTTCTCTGTCACTGTGGTGATTATAATTCTCACACTGCGGAAATAGTGTCTCTGTCAATGCAGTGATTATAATCCTCACACTGTTATAATACTGTCTCTGTCACGGCGATAATTAAAATCCTCTCATTGCGGTACTAGTGTCTCTGTCACTGCGGTGATTATAATTCTCACACAGTGATAATAGTGTCTCTGTCACTGCAGTGATTATAATCCTCACACTGCGTTAATTGTTTCTCTGTCACTGCGGTGATTATAATTCTCACTCAGTGATAATAGTGTCTCTATCAGTGAGGTGATTATAATTCTCACTCTACTGTAATAGTGTCCATGTCACTGCGGTGATTATAATTCTCACACTGCGGTAATAGTATCTCTGTCACTGCAGTGACTATAATTCTCACACTGCTTTAATAGCGTCTCTGTCACTGCGGTCATTATAATTCTCACACTGCGGTAATAGGGACTCCCTCACTGCGCCGATTATAATTCGCGCACAGCGGTACTAGTTTCTCTGTCACTGCGGTGATTATAATTCCAACACCGCGGTAGTCATGTCTCTGTCACTGCGGTGATTATAATCCTCTCATTGTGGTAATAGTGTCTCTGACACTGCGGTGATTATAGTCCTCACAATGCGTTAATGGTGTCTCTGTCACTGCGGTGATTATAATTCTCACACTGTGATCATAGTGTCTCTGTCACTGCGGTGATTGTCGTCCTCACATTGCGTTAATAGTGTCTCTGTCACTGCGGTGATTATAATTCTCACACTTTGATAACAGGGACTCCCTCACGGCGGCGATTATAATTCACACACAGCGGTAATAGTTTCTCTGTCACTGCAGTGATTCTAATCCTCTCAATGCGGTAATAGTGTCTCAGTCACTGTGGTGATTATAATTCTCACACTGCCTTAATAGTGTCTTTCTCACTGCGGTGATTATAATTCTCACACAGCAGTAATTGTGTCTCTGTCACTGCATTGATTATAATTCTCTCACAGCGGCAATAGTGTCTCTGTCACTGCAGTGATTATAATCCTCACACTGCGTTAATTGTTTCTCTGTCACTGCAGTGATTATAATTCTCACTCAGTGATAATAGTGTCTCTATCACTGAGGTGATTATAATCCTCACACTACTGTAATAGTGTCTCTGTCACTGCGGTGATTATAATTCTCATACTGTGATAATAGTGTCTCTGTCACTGCAGTGATTACAATTCTCACACTACTATAATAGTGTCTCTGTCACTGAGCTGATTATAATTCTCACACTGCGCTAGTATTGTCTCTGTCACTGAGGTGATTATAATTCTCACACTGTGATAATAGTGTCTCTGTCACTGCGGTGATTATAATTCTCACACTGCGTTAATAGTGTCTCTGTCATTTCAGTGATTATAATTCTCGTACAGCGGTAATAGTGTTTCAGTCACTTCAGTGATTAAAATCCTTGCGCTGCTTTAATAGTGCGTCTATCATTGCGGTGATTATAATTCTCACACTGTGATAATAGTGTCTCTCTCACTGCGGTGATTATAATTCTCACACTGCGGTAATAGTGTCTCTGTTACTGCAGTGACTATAATTCTCACACTGCGTTAATAGTGTCTCGGTCACTGCGGTGATTATAATTCTCACACTTTGATAATAGGGACTCCCTCACTGCGGCGATTATAATTCACACACAGCGGTTATAGTGTCTCTGTCACTGCGGTGATTATAATCCTCTCATTGCGGTAAGAGTGTCTCAGTCACTGTGGTGATTATAATTCTCACACTGCCTTAATAGTGTCTTTCTCACTGCGGTGATTATAATTCTCACACTGCAGTAATAGTGTCTCTGCCACTGCATTGATTATAATTCTCTCACTGCGGCAATAGTGTCTCTGTCACTGCAGTGATTATAAATCTCACACTGCAGTAATAGTGTCTCTGTCACTGAGCTGATTATAATTCTCACACTGCGCTAGTAGTGTCTCTGTCACTGAGCTGATTATAATTCTCACACTGCGCTAGTAGTGTCTCTATCACTGCGGTGATTATAATCCTCACACTGCGGTAATAGTGTCTCTATCACTGCAGTGATTACAATTCTCACACTACGGTAATAGTGTCTCTGTCACTGCGGTGATTATAATTCTCATACTTTGATAATAGGGACTCCCTCACTGCGGCGATTATAATTCACACACAGCGGTAATAGTGTCTCTGTCACTGCGGTGATTATAATCCTCTCATTGCGGTAATAGTGTCTCTGTCACTGTGGTGATTATAATCCTCTCATTGCGGTAATAGTGTCTGAGGCACTGCGGTGATTATAATTCTCATACTTTGATAATAGGGACTCCCTCACTGCGGCGATTATAATTCACAAACAGCGGTAATAGTGTCTCAGTCACTGCGGTGATTATAATCCTCTCATTGCGGTAATAGTGTCTCTGTCACTGTGGTGATTATAATCCTCTCATTACGGTAATAGTGTCTGTAGCACTGCGGTGATTATAATTCTCACACTGCGGTAATAGTGTCTCTGTCACTGAGCTGATTATAATTCTCACACTGGGCTAGTAGTGTCTCTGTCACTGAGGTGATTATAATCCTCACACTGCGCTAGTAGTGTCTCTGTCACTGAGCTGATTATAATTCTCACACTGCGCTAGTAGTGTCTCTATCACTGCGGTGATTATAATCCTCACACTGCGGTAATAGTGTCTCTATCACTGCAGTGATTACAATTCTCACACTACGGTAATAGTGTCTCTGTCACTGAGCTGATTATAATTCTCACACTGCGCTAGTAGTGTCTCTGTCACTGAGGTGATTATAAACCTCACACTGTGATAATACTGTCTCTGTCACTGCGGTGACTATAATCCTCTCATTGCAGTAATAGTGTCTCTGTCACTGCGGTGATCATAATACTCTCATTGCGGTAGTAGTGTCTCTGTCTCTGAGGTGATTATAATTCTTAGTCAGTGATAATAGTGTCTCTATCACTGCGGTGAATATAATCCTCACACTGCGCTAATACTGTCTCTGTTACTTAATTGATTATAATTCTCACACTACTGTAATAGTGTACATGTCACTGCGGTGATTATAATCCTCACACTGAGGTAATAGAGTCTCTTTCATTGCAGTGACTATAATTCTCACACTGCGTTAATAGTGTCTCTGTCACTGCGGTGATTATAATCCTCTCATTGCGGTAATAGTGTCTCTGTCACTGTGGTGATTATAATCCTCTCATTGCGGTAATAGTGTCTGTGGCACTGCGGTGATTATAATTCTCATACTTTGATAATAGGGACTCCCTCACTGCGGCGATTATAATTCACAAACAGCGGTAATAGTGTCTCTGTCACTGCGGTGATTATAATCCTCTCATTGCGGTAATAGTGTCTCTGTCACTGTGGTGATTATAATCCTCTCATTGCGGTAATAGTGTCTGTGGCACTGCGGTGATTATAATTCTCACACTGCGGTAATAGTGTCTCTGTCACTGAGCTGATTATAATTCTCACACTGGGCTAGTAGTGTCTCTGTCACTGAGGTGATTATAATCCTCACACTGTGATAATACTGTCTCTCACTGCGGTGACTATAATCCTCTCATTGCGGTAATAGTGCCTCTGTCACTGCAGTGATTATAATACTCACACTGCGTTAATAGTGTCTCTGTCACTGCGCTGATTATAATTCTCACACTGTGATAATAGTGTCTCTGTCACTGCGGTGATTATAATTCTCACACTGCCTTAATAGTGTCTTTCTCACTGCGGTGATTATAATTCTCACACTGCAGTAATTGTGTCTCTGTCACTGCATTGATTATAATTCTCTCACAGCGGCAATAGTGTCTCTGTCACTGCAGTGATTATAATCCTCACACTGCGTTAATTGTTTCTCTGTCACTGCAGTGATTATAATTCTCACTCAGTGATAATAGTGTCTCTATCACTGAGGTGATTATAATCCTCACACTACTGTAATAGTGTCTCTGTCACTGCGGTGATTATAATTCTCATACTGTGATAATAGTGTCTCTGTCACTGCAGTGATTACAATTCTCACACTACTATAATAGTGTCTCTGTCACTGAGCTGATTATAATTCTCACACTGCGCTAGTATTGTCTCTGTCACTGAGGTGATTATAATTCTCACACTGTGATAATAGTGTCTCTGTCACTGCGGTGATTATAATTCTCACACTGCGTTAATAGTGTCTCTGTCATTTCAGTGATTATAATTCTCGTACAGCGGTAATAGTGTTTCAGTCACTTCAGTGATTAAAATCCTTGCGCTGCTTTAATAGTGCGTCTATCATTGCGGTGATTATAATTCTCACACTGTGATAATAGTGTCTCTCTCACTGCGGTGATTATAATTCTCACACTGCGGTAATAGTGTCTCTGTTACTGCAGTGACTATAATTCTCACACTGCGTTAATAGTGTCTCGGTCACTGCGGTGATTATAATTCTCACACTTTGATAATAGGGACTCCCTCACTGCGGCGATTATAATTCACACACAGCGGTTATAGTGTCTCTGTCACTGCGGTGATTATAATCCTCTCATTGCGGTATTAGTGTCTCTGTCACTGCGGTGATTATAATCCTCTCCTTGCGGTAATAGTGTCTCAGTCACTGCGGTTATTATAAACATGACACTGAGTTAATAGTGTCTCTGTCACTGTGATGATTATAATCCACAAACTGCGGTAATAGTGTCTCTGTCACTGCTGTGATTATAAATCTCACACCGCGCTAGTCGTTTCTCTGTCACTGTGGTGATTATAATTCTCACACTGCGGAAATAGTGTCTCTGTCAATGCAGTGATTATAATCCTCACACTGTTATAATACTGTCTCTGTCACGGCGATAATTAAAATCCTCTCATTGCGGTACTAGTGTCTCTGTCACTGCGGTGATTATAATTCTCACACAGTGATAATAGTGTCTCTGTCACTGCAGTGATTATAATCCTCACACTGCGTTAATTGTTTCTCTGTCACTGCGGTGATTATAATTCTCACTCAGTGATAATAGTGTCTCTATCAGTGAGGTGATTATAATTCTCACTCTACTGTAATAGTGTCCATGTCACTGCGGTGATTATAATTCTCACACTGCGGTAATAGTATCTCTGTCACTGCAGTGACTATAATTCTCACACTGCTTTAATAGCGTCTCTGTCACTGCGGTCATTATAATTCTCACACTGCGGTAATAGGGACTCCCTCACTGCGCCGATTATAATTCGCGCACAGCGGTACTAGTTTCTCTGTCACTGCGGTGATTATAATTCCAACACCGCGGTAGTCATGTCTCTGTCACTGCGGTGATTATAATCCTCTCATTGTGGTAATAGTGTCTCTGACACTGCGGTGATTATAGTCCTCACAATGCGTTAATGGTGTCTCTGTCACTGCGGTGATTATAATTCTCACACTGTGATCATAGTGTCTCTGTCACTGCGGTGATTGTCGTCCTCACATTGCGTTAATAGTGTCTCTGTCACTGCGGTGATTATAATTCTCACACTTTGATAACAGGGACTCCCTCACGGCGGCGATTATAATTCACACACAGCGGTAATAGTTTCTCTGTCACTGCAGTGATTCTAATTCTCTCAATGCGGTAATAGTGTCTCAGTCACTGTGGTGATTATAATTCTCACACTGCCTTAATAGTGTCTTTCTCACTGCGGTGATTATAATTCTCACACAGCAGTAATTGTGTCTCTGTCACTGCATTGATTATAATTCTCTCACAGCGGCAATAGTGTCTCTGTCACTGCAGTGATTATAATCCTCACACTGCGTTAATTGTTTCTCTGTCACTGCAGTGATTATAATTCTCACTCAGTGATAATAGTGTCTCTATCACTGAGGTGATTATAATCCTCACACTACTGTAATAGTGTCTCTGTCACTGCGGTGATTATAATTCTCATACTGTGATAATAGTGTCTCTGTCACTGCAGTGATTACAATTCTCACACTACTATAATAGTGTCTCTGTCACTGAGCTGATTATAATTCTCACACTGCGCTAGTATTGTCTCTGTCACTGAGGTGATTATAATTCTCACACTGTGATAATAGTGTCTCTGTCACTGCGGTGATTATAATTCTCACACTGCGTTAATAGTGTCTCTGTCATTTCAGTGATTATAATTCTCGTACAGCGGTAATAGTGTTTCAGTCACTTCAGTGATTAAAATCCTTGCGCTGCTTTAATAGTGCGTCTATCATTGCAGTGATTATAATTCTCACACTGTGATAATAGTGTCTCTCTCACTGCGGTGATTATAATTCTCACACTGCGGTAATAGTGTCTCTGTTACTGCAGTGACTATAATTCTCACACTGCGTTAATAGTGTCTCGGTCACTGCGGTGATTATAATTCTCACACTTTGATAATAGGGACTCCCTCACTGCGGCGATTATAATTCACACACAGCGGTTATAGTGTCTCTGTCACTGCGGTGATTATAATCCTCTCATTGCGGTAAGAGTGTCTCAGTCACTGTGGTGATTATAATTCTCACACTGCCTTAATAGTGTCTTTCTCACTGCGGTGATTATAATTCTCACACTGCAGTAATAGTGTCTCTGCCACTGCATTGATTATAATTCTCTCACTGCGGCAATAGTGTCTCTGTCACTGCAGTGATTATAAATCTCACACTGCAGTAATAGTGTCTCTGTCACTGAGCTGATTATAATTCTCACACTGCGCTAGTAGTGTCTCTGTCACTGAGCTGATTATAATTCTCACACTGCGCTAGTAGTGTCTCTATCACTGCGGTGATTATAATCCTCACACTGCGGTAATAGTGTCTCTATCACTGCAGTGATTACAATTCTCACACTACGGTAATAGTGTCTCTGTCACTGCGGTGATTATAATTCTCATACTTTGATAATAGGGACTCCCTCACTGCGGCGATTATAATTCACACACAGCGGTAATAGTGTCTCTGTCACTGCGGTGATTATAATCCTCTCATTGCGGTAATAGTGTCTCTGTCACTGTGGTGATTATAATCCTCTCATTGCGGTAATAGTGTCTGAGGCACTGCGGTGATTATAATTCTCATACTTTGATAATAGGGACTCCCTCACTGCGGCGATTATAATTCACAAACAGCGGTAATAGTGTCTCAGTCACTGCGGTGATTATAATCCTCTCATTGCGGTAATAGTGTCTCTGTCACTGTGGTGATTATAATCCTCTCATTACGGTAATAGTGTCTGTAGCACTGCGGTGATTATAATTCTCACACTGCGGTAATAGTGTCTCTGTCACTGAGCTGATTATAATTCTCACACTGGGCTAGTAGTGTCTCTGTCACTGAGGTGATTATAATCCTCACACTGCGCTAGTAGTGTCTCTGTCACTGAGCTGATTATAATTCTCACACTGCGCTAGTAGTGTCTCTATCACTGCGGTGATTATAATCCTCACACTGCGGTAATAGTGTCTCTATCACTGCAGTGATTACAATTCTCACACTACGGTAATAGTGTCTCTGTCACTGAGCTGATTATAATTCTCACACTGCGCTAGTAGTGTCTCTGTCACTGAGGTGATTATAAACCTCACACTGTGATAATACTGTCTCTGTCACTGCGGTGACTATAATCCTCTCATTGCAGTAATAGTGTCTCTGTCACTGCGGTGATCATAATACTCTCATTGCGGTAGTAGTGTCTCTGTCTCTGAGGTGATTATAATTCTCAGTCAGTGATAATAGTGTCTCTATCACTGCGGTGAATATAATCCTCACACTGCGCTAATACTGTCTCTGTTACTTAATTGATTATAATTCTCACACTACTGTAATAGTGTACATGTCACTGCGGTGATTATAATCCTCACACTGAGGTAATAGAGTCTCTTTCATTGCAGTGACTATAATTCTCACACTGCGTTAATAGTGTCTCTGTCACTGCGGTGATTATAATCCTCTCATTGCGGTAATAGTGTCTCTGTCACTGTGGTGATTATAATCCTCTCATTGCGGTAATAGTGTCTGTGGCACTGCGGTGATTATAATTCTCATACTTTGATAATAGGGACTCCCTCACTGCGGCGATTATAATTCACAAACAGCGGTAATAGTGTCTCTGTCACTGCGGTGATTATAATCCTCTCATTGCGGTAATAGTGTCTCTGTCACTGTGGTGATTATAATCCTCTCATTGCGGTAATAGTGTCTGTGGCACTGCGGTGATTATAATTCTCACACTGCGGTAATAGTGTCTCTGTCACTGAGCTGATTATAATTCTCACACTGGGCTAGTAGTGTCTCTGTCACTGAGGTGATTATAATCCTCACACTGTGATAATACTGTCTCTCACTGCGGTGACTATAATCCTCTCATTGCGGTAATAGTGCCTCTGTCACTGCAGTGATTATAATACTCACACTGCGTTAATAGTGTCTCTGTCACTGCGCTGATTATAATTCTCACACTGTGATAATAGTGTCTCTGTCACTGCGGTGATTATAATTCTCACACTGCCTTAATAGTGTCTTTCTCACTGCGGTGATTATAATTCTCACACTGCAGTAATTGTGTCTCTGTCACTGCATTGATTATAATTCTCTCACAGCGGCAATAGTGTCTCTGTCACTGCAGTGATTATAATCCTCACACTGCGTTAATTGTTTCTCTGTCACTGCAGTGATTATAATTCTCACTCAGTGATAATAGTGTCTCTATCACTGAGGTGATTATAATCCTCACACTACTGTAATAGTGTCTCTGTCACTGCGGTGATTATAATTCTCATACTGTGATAATAGTGTCTCTGTCACTGCAGTGATTACAATTCTCACACTACTATAATAGTGTCTCTGTCACTGAGCTGATTATAATTCTCACACTGCGCTAGTATTGTCTCTGTCACTGAGGTGATTATAATTCTCACACTGTGATAATAGTGTCTCTGTCACTGCGGTGATTATAATTCTCACACTGCGTTAATAGTGTCTCTGTCATTTCAGTGATTATAATTCTCGTACAGCGGTAATAGTGTTTCAGTCACTTCAGTGATTAAAATCCTTGCGCTGCTTTAATAGTGCGTCTATCATTGCGGTGATTATAATTCTCACACTGTGATAATAGTGTCTCTCTCACTGCGGTGATTATAATTCTCACACTGCGGTAATAGTGTCTCTGTTACTGCAGTGACTATAATTCTCACACTGCGTTAATAGTGTCTCGGTCACTGCGGTGATTATAATTCTCACACTTTGATAATAGGGACTCCCTCACTGCGGCGATTATAATTCACACACAGCGGTTATAGTGTCTCTGTCACTGCGGTGATTATAATCCTCTCATTGCGGTAAGAGTGTCTCAGTCACTGTGGTGATTATAATTCTCACACTGCCTTAATAGTGTCTTTCTCACTGCGGTGATTATAATTCTCACACTGCAGTAATAGTGTCTCTGCCACTGCATTGATTATAATTCTCTCACTGCGGCAATAGTGTCTCTGTCACTGCAGTGATTATAAATCTCACACTGCAGTAATAGTGTCTCTGTCACTGAGCTGATTATAATTCTCACACTGCGCTAGTAGTGTCTCTGTCACTGAGCTGATTATAATTCTCACACTGCGCTAGTAGTGTCTCTATCACTGCGGTGATTATAATCCTCACACTGCGGTAATAGTGTCTCTATCACTGCAGTGATTACAATTCTCACACTACGGTAATAGTGTCTCTGTCACTGAGCTGATTATAATTCTCACACTGCGCTAGTAGTGTCTCTGTCACTGAGGTGATTATAAACCTCACACTGTGATAACACTGTCTCTGTCACTGCGGTGACTATAATCCTCTCATTGCGGTAATAGTGTCTCTGTCACTGCGGTGATCATAATACTCTCATTGCGGTAGTAGTGTCTCTGTCTCTGAGGTGATTATAATTCTCAGTCAGTGATAATAGTGTCTCTATCACTGCGGTGAATATAATCCTCACACTGCGCTAATACTGTCTCTGTTACTTAATTGATTATAATTCTCACACTACTGTAATAGTGTCCATGTCACTGCGGTGATTATAATCCTCACACTGCGGTAATAGAGTCTCTTTCATTGCAGTGACTATAATTCTCACACTGCGTTAATAGTGTCTCTGTCACTGCGGTGATTATAATTCTCATACTTTGATAATAGGGTCTCTGTCACTGCGGTGATTATAATTCTCACACTGCGTTAATAGTGTCTCTGTCATTTCAGTGATTATAATTCTCGTACAGCGGTAATAGTGTTTCAGTCACTTCAGTGATTAAAATCCTTGCGCTGCTTTAATAGTGCGTCTATCATTGCGGTGATTATAATTCTCACACTGTGATAATAGTGTCTCTCTCACTGCGGTGATTATAATTCTCACACTGCGGTAATAGTGTCTCTGTTACTGCAGTGACTATAATTCTCACACTGCGTTAATAGTGTCTCGGTCACTGCGGTGATATAATTCTCACACTTTGATAATAGGGACTCCCTCACTGCGGCGATTATAATTCACACACAGCGGTTATAGTGTCTCTGTCACTGCGGTGATTATAATCCTCTCATTGCGGTAAGAGTGTCTCAGTCACTGTGGTGATTATAATTCTCACACTGCCTTAATAGTGTCTTTCTCACTGCGGTGATTATAATTCTCACACTGCAGTAATAGTGTCTCTGCCACTGCATTGATTATAATTCTCTCACTGCGGCAATAGTGTCTCTGTCACTGCAGTGATTATAAATCTCACACTGCAGTAATAGTGTCTCTGTCACTGAGCTGATTATAATTCTCACACTGCGCTAGTAGTGTCTCTGTCACTGAGCTGATTATAATTCTCACACTGCGCTAGTAGTGTCTCTATCACTGCGGTGATTATAATCCTCACACTGCGGTAATAGTGTCTCTATCACTGCAGTGATTACAATTCTCACACTACGGTAATAGTGTCTCTGTCACTGCGGTGATTATAATTCTCATACTTTGATAATAGGGACTCCCTCACTGCGGCGATTATAATTCACACACAGCGGTAATAGTGTCTCTGTCACTGCGGTGATTATAATCCTCTCATTGCGGTAATAGTGTCTCTGTCACTGTGCTGATTATAATCCTCTCATTGCGGTAATAGTGTCTGAGGCACTGCGGTGATTATAATTCTCATACTTTGATAATAGGGACTCCCTCACTGCGGCGATTATAATTCACAAACAGCGGTAATAGTGTCTCAGTCACTGCGGTGATTATAATCCTCTCATTGCGGTAATAGTGTCTCTGTCACTGTGGTGATTATAATCCTCTCATTACGGTAATAGTGTCTGTAGCACTGCGGTGATTATAATTCTCACACTGCGGTAATAGTGTCTCTGTCACTGAGCTGATTATAATTCTCACACTGGGCTAGTAGTGTCTCTGTCACTGAGGTGATTATAATCCTCACACTGCGCTAGTAGTGTCTCTGTCACTGAGCTGATTATAATTCTCACACTGCGCTAGTAGTGTCTCTATCACTGCGGTGATTATAATCCTCACACTGCGGTAATAGTGTCTCTATCACTGCAGTGATTACAATTCTCACACTACGGTAATAGTGTCTCTGTCACTGAGCTGATTATAATTCTCACACTGCGCTAGTAGTGTCTCTGTCACTGAGGTGATTATAAACCTCACACTGTGATAATACTGTCTCTGTCACTGCGGTGACTATAATCCTCTCATTGCAGTAATAGTGTCTCTGTCACTGCGGTGATCATAATACTCTCATTGCGGTAGTAGTGTCTCTGTCTCTGAGGTGATTATAATTCTCAGTCAGTGATAATAGTGTCTCTATCACTGCGGTGAATATAATCCTCACACTGCGCTAATACTGTCTCTGTTACTTAATTGATTATAATTCTCACACTACTGTAATAGTGTACATGTCACTGCGGTGATTATAATCCTCACACTGAGGTAATAGAGTCTCTTTCATTGCAGTGACTATAATTCTCACACTGCGTTAATAGTGTCTCTGTCACTGCGGTGATTATAATCCTCTCATTGCGGTAATAGTGTCTCTGTCACTGTGGTGATTATAATCCTCTCATTGCGGTAATAGTGTCTGTGGCACTGCGGTGATTATAATTCTCATACTTTGATAATAGGGACTCCCTCACTGCGGCGATTATAATTCACAAACAGCGGTAATAGTGTCTCTGTCACTGCGGTGATTATAATCCTCTCATTGCGGTAATAGTGTCTCTGTCACTGAGGTGATTATAATCCTCTCATTGCGGTAATAGTGTCTGTGGCACTGCGGTGATTATAATTCTCACACTGCGGTAATAGTGTCTCT
Organism: Isurus oxyrinchus; assembly: GCA_026770705.1. Lineage (NCBI taxonomy): Eukaryota > Metazoa > Chordata > Chondrichthyes > Lamniformes > Lamnidae > Isurus > Isurus oxyrinchus. Next base: position 273,308 of record JANJGN010000460.1, on the reverse strand, counting down.
GTCACTGAGCTGATTATAATTCTCACACTGGGCTAGTAGTGTCTCTGTCACTGAGGTGATTATAATCCTCACACTGTGATAATACTGTCTCTCACTGCGGTGACTATAATCCTCTCATTGCGGTAATAGTGCCTCTGTCACTGCAGTGATTATAATACTCACACTGCGTTAATAGTGTCTCTGTCACTGCGCTGATTATAATTCTCACACTGTGATAATAGTGTCTCTGTCACTGCGGTGATTATAATTCTCACACTGCCTTAATAGTGTCTTTCTCACTGCGGTGATTATAATTCTCACACTGCAGTAATTGTGTCTCTGTCACTGCATTGATTATAATTCTCTCACAGCGGCAATAGTGTCTCTGTCACTGCAGTGATTATAATCCTCACACTGCGTTAATTGTTTCTCTGTCACTGCAGTGATTATAATTCTCACTCAGTGATAATAGTGTCTCTATCACTGAGGTGATTATAATCCTCACACTACTGTAATAGTGTCTCTGTCACTGCGGTGATTATAATTCTCATACTGTGATAATAGTGTCTCTGTCACTGCAGTGATTACAATTCTCACACTACTATAATAGTGTCTCTGTCACTGAGCTGATTATAATTCTCACACTGCGCTAGTATTGTCTCTGTCACTGAGGTGATTATAATTCTCACACTGTGATAATAGTGTCTCTGTCACTGCGGTGATTATAATTCTCACACTGCGTTAATAGTGTCTCTGTCATTTCAGTGATTATAATTCTCGTACAGCGGTAATAGTGTTTCAGTCACTTCAGTGATTAAAATCCTTGCGCTGCTTTAATAGTGCGTCTATCATTGCGGTGATTATAATTCTCACACTGTGATAATAGTGTCTCTCTCACTGCGGTGATTATAATTCTCACACTGCGGTAATAGTGTCTCTGTTACTGCAGTGACTATAATTCTCACACTGCGTTAATAGTGTCTCGGTCACTGCGGTGATTATAATTCTCACACTTTGATAATAGGGACTCCCTCACTGCGGCGATTATAATTCACACACAGCGGTTATAGTGTCTCTGTCACTGCGGTGATTATAATCCTCTCATTGCGGTAAGAGTGTCTCAGTCACTGTGGTGATTATAATTCTCACACTGCCTTAATAGTGTCTTTCTCACTGCGGTGATTATAATTCTCACACTGCAGTAATAGTGTCTCTGCCACTGCATTGATTATAATTCTCTCACTGCGGCAATAGTGTCTCTGTCACTGCAGTGATTATAAATCTCACACTGCAGTAATAGTGTCTCTGTCACTGAGCTGATTATAATTCTCACACTGCGCTAGTAGTGTCTCTGTCACTGAGCTGATTATAATTCTCACACTGCGCTAGTAGTGTCTCTATCACTGCGGTGATTATAATCCTCACACTGCGGTAATAGTGTCTCTATCACTGCAGTGATTACAATTCTCACACTACGGTAATAGTGTCTCTGTCACTGCGGTGATTATAATTCTCATACTTTGATAATAGGGACTCCCTCACTGCGGCGATTATAATTCACACACAGCGGTAATAGTGTCTCTGTCACTGCGGTGATTATAATCCTCTCATTGCGGTAATAGTGTCTCTGTCACTGTGGTGATTATAATCCTCTCATTGCGGTAATAGTGTCTGAGGCACTGCGGTGATTATAATTCTCATACTTTGATAATAGGGACTCCCTCACTGCGGCGATTATAATTCACAAACAGCGGTAATAGTGTCTCAGTCACTGCGGTGATTATAATCCTCTCATTGCGGTAATAGTGTCTCTGTCACTGTGGTGATTATAATCCTCTCATTACGGTAATAGTGTCTGTAGCACTGCGGTGATTATAATTCTCACACTGCGGTAATAGTGTCTCTGTCACTGAGCTGATTATAATTCTCACACTGGGCTAGTAGTGTCTCTGTCACTGAGGTGATTATAATCCTCACACTGCGCTAGTAGTGTCTCTGTCACTGAGCTGATTATAATTCTCACACTGCGCTAGTAGTGTCTCTATCACTGCGGTGATTATAATCCTCACACTGCGGTAATAGTGTCTCTATCACTGCAGTGATTACAATTCTCACACTACGGTAATAGTGTCTCTGTCACTGAGCTGATTATAATTCTCACACTGCGCTAGTAGTGTCTCTGTCACTGAGGTGATTATAAACCTCACACTGTGATAATACTGTCTCTGTCACTGCGGTGACTATAATCCTCTCATTGCAGTAATAGTGTCTCTGTCACTGCGGTGATCATAATACTCTCATTGCGGTAGTAGTGTCTCTGTCTCTGAGGTGATTATAATTCTCAGTCAGTGATAATAGTGTCTCTATCACTGCGGTGAATATAATCCTCACACTGCGCTAATACTGTCTCTGTTACTTAATTGATTATAATTCTCACACTACTGTAATAGTGTACATGTCACTGCGGTGATTATAATCCTCACACTGAGGTAATAGAGTCTCTTTCATTGCAGTGACTATAATTCTCACACTGCGTTAATAGTGTCTCTGTCACTGCGGTGATTATAATCCTCTCATTGCGGTAATAGTGTCTCTGTCACTGTGGTGATTATAATCCTCTCATTGCGGTAATAGTGTCTGTGGCACTGCGGTGATTATAATTCTCATACTTTGATAATAGGGACTCCCTCACTGCGGCGATTATAATTCACAAACAGCGGTAATAGTGTCTCTGTCACTGCGGTGATTATAATCCTCTCATTGCGGTAATAGTGTCTCTGTCACTGTGGTGATTATAATCCTCTCATTGCGGTAATAGTGTCTGTGGCACTGCGGTGATTATATTTCTCACACTGCGGTAATAGTGTCTCTGTCACTGAGCTGATTATAATTCTCACACTGGGCTAGTAGTGTCTCTGTCACTGAGGTGATTATAATCCTCACACTGTGATAATACTGTCTCTCACTGCGGTGACTATAATCCTCTCATTGCGGTAATAGTGCCTCTGTCACTGCAGTGATTATAATACTCACACTGCGTTAATAGTGTCTCTGTCACTGCGCTGATTATAATTCTCACACTGTGATAATAGTGTCTCTGTCACTGCGGTGATTATAATTCTCACACAGTGATCATAGTGTCTCTGTCACTGCGGTGATTATAATTCTCACTCTGCGGTGATAGTGTCTCAGTCACTGAGCTGATTATAATTCTCAAACTGCGCTAGTATTGTCTCTGTCACTGAGGTGATTATAATTCTCACACTGCGTTAATAGTGTCTCTGTCACTGCGCTGATTATAATTCTCACACTGCTGTATTAGTGTCTGTGTCACTGCAGTGATTATAATTCTCGTACAGCGCTAATAGTGTCTCAGTCACTTCAGTGATTAAAATCCTCGTGCTGCGGTAAAAGTGCGTCTCTCATTGCGCTGATTATCATTCTCACACTACAGTAACAGTGTCTCCATCACTGAGCTGATTATAATTCTCACACTGCGGTATTAGTGTCTCTGTCAATGTAGTGATTATAATCCTCACACTGTGATAATACTGTCTCTGTCACGGCGATGATTAAAATACTCTCATTGCGGTATTAGTGTCTCTGTCACTGAGGTGATTATAATCCTCTCCTTGCGGTAATAGTGTCTCAGTCACTGCGGTTATTATAAACATGACACTGAGTTAATAGTGTCCCTGTCACTGTGATGATTATAATCCACAAACTGCGGTAATAGTGTCTCTGTCACTGCTGTGATTATAAATCTCACACCGCGCTAGTCGTTTCTCTGTCACTGTGGTGATTATAATTCTCACACTGCGGAAATAGTGTCTCTGTCAATGCAGTGATTATAATCCTCACACTGTTATAATACTGTCTCTGTCACGGCGATGATTAAAATCCTCTCATTGCGGTACTAGTGTCTCTGTCACTGCGGTGATTATAATTCTCACACAGTGATAATAGTGTCTCTGTCACTGCAGTGATTATAATCCTCACACTGCGTTAATTGTTTCTCTGTCACTGCGGTGATTATAATTCTCACTCAGTGATAATAGTGTCTCTATCAGTGAGGTGATTATAATTCTCACTCTACTGTAATAGTGTCCATGTCACTGCGGTGATTATAATTCTCACACTGCGGTAATAGTATCTCTGTCACTGCAGTGACTATAATTCTCACACTGCTTTAATAGCGTCTCTGTCACTGCGGTCATTATAATTCTCACACTGCGGTAATAGGGACTCCCTCACTGCGCCGATTATAATTCGCGCACAGCGGTACTAGTTTCTCTGTCACTGCGGTGATTATAATTCCAACACCGCGGTAGTCATGTCTCTGTCACTGCGGTGATTATAATCCTCTCATTGTGGTAATAGTGTCTCTGACACTGCGGTGATTATAGTCCTCACAATGCGTTAATGGTGTCTCTGTCACTGCGGTGATTATAATTCTCACACTGTGATCATAGTGTCTCTGTCACTGCGGTGATTGTCGTCCTCACATTGCGTTAATAGTGTCTCTGTCACTGCGGTGATTATAATTCTCACACTTTGATAACAGGGACTCCCTCACGGCGGCGATTATAATTCACACACAGCGGTAATAGTTTCTCTGTCACTGCAGTGATTCTAATCCTCTCAATGCGGTAATAGTGTCTCAGTCACTGTGGTGATTATAATTCTCACACTGCCTTAATAGTGTCTTTCTCACTGCGGTGATTATAATTCTCACACTGCAGTAATTGTGTCTCTGTCACTGCATTGATTATAAATCTCTCACAGCGGCAATAGTGTCTCTGTCACTGCAGTGATTATAATCCTCACACTGCGTTAATTGTTTCTCTGTCACTGCAGTGATTATAATTCTCACTCAGTGATAATAGTGTCTCTATCACTGAGGTGATTATAATCCTCACACTACTGTAATAGTGTCTCTGTCACTGCGGTGATTATAATTCTCATACTGTGATAATAGTGTCTCTGTCACTGCAGTGATTACAATTCTCACACTACTATAATAGTGTCTCTGTCACTGAGCTGATTATAATTCGCACACTGCGCTAGTATTGTCTCTGTCACTGAGGTGATTATAATTCTCACACTGTGATAATAGTGTCTCTGTCACTGCGGTGATTATAATTCTCACACTGCGTTAATAGTGTCTCTGTCATTTCAGTGATTATAATTCTCGTACAGCGGTAATAGTGTTTCAGTCACTTCAGTGATTAAAATCCTTGCGCTGCTTTAATAGTGCGTCTATCATTGCGGTGATTATAATTCTCACACTGTGATAATAGTGTCTCTCTCACTGCGGTGATTATAATTCTCACACTGCGGTAATAGTGTCTCTGTTACTGCAGTGACTTTAATTCTCACACTGCGTTAATAGTGTCTCGGTCACTGCGGTGATTATAATTCTCACACTTTGATAATAGGGACTCCCTCACTGCGGCGATTATAATTCACACACAGCGGTTATAGTGTCTCTGTCACTGCGGTGATTATAATTCTCACACTTTGATAATAGGGACTCCCTCACTGCGGCGATTATAATTCACACACAGCGGTTATAGTGTCTCTGTCACGGCGGTGATTATAATCCTCTCATTGCGGTAAGAGTGTCTCAGTCACTGTGGTGATTATAATTCTCACACTGCCTTAATAGTGTCTTTCTCACTGCGGTGATTATAATTCTCACACTGCAGTAATAGTGTCTCTGCCACTGCATTGATTATAATTCTCTCACTGCGGCAATAGTGTCTCTGTCACTGCAGTGATTATAAATCTCACACTGCAGTAATAGTGTCTCTGTCACTGAGCTGATTATAATTCTCACACTGCGCTAGTAGTGTCTCTGTCACTGAGCTGATTATAATTCTCACACTGCGCTAGTAGTGTCTCTATCACTGCGGTGATTATAATCCTCACACTGTGGTAATAGTGTCTCTATCACTGCAGTGATTACAATTCTCACACTACGGTAATAGTGTCTCTGTCACTGAGCTGATTATAATTCTCACACTGCGCTAGTAGTGTCTCTGTCACTGAGGTGAATATAAACCTCACACTGTGATAATACTGTCTCTGTCACTGCGGTGACTATAATCCTCTCATTGCGGTAATAGTGTCTCTGTCAATGCGGTGATCATAATACTCTCATTGCGGTAGTAGTGTCTCTGTCTCTGAGGTGATTATAATTCTCAGTCAGTGATAATAGTGTCTCTATCACTGCGGTGAATATAATCCTCACACTGCGCTAATACTGTCTCTGTTACTTAATTGATTATAATTCTCACACTACTGTAATAGTGTACATGTCACTGCGGTGATTATAATCCTCACACTGAGGTAATAGAGTCTCTTTCATTGCAGTGACTATAATTCTCACACTGCGTTAATAGTGTCTCTGTCACTGCGGTGATTATAATTCTCATACTTTGATAATAGGGACTCCCTCACTGCGGCGATTATAATTCACACACAGCGGTAATAGTGTCTCTGTCACTGCGGTGATTATAATCCTCTCATTGCGGTAATAGTGTCTCTGTCACTGTGGTGATTATAATCCTCTCATTGCGGTAATAGTGTCTGTGGCACTGCGGTGATTATAATTCTCATACTTTGATAATAGGGACTCCCTCACTGCGGCGATTATAATTCACAAACAGCGGTAATAGTGTCTCTGGCACTGCGGTGATTATAATCCTCTCATTGCGGTAATAGTGTCTCTGTCACTGTGGTGATTATAATCCTCTCATTGCGGTAATAGTGTCTGTGGCACTGCGGTGATTATAATTCTCACACTGCGGTAATAGTGTCTCTGTCACTGAGCTGATTATAATTCTCACACTGGGCTAGTAGTGTCTCTGTCACTGAGGTGATTATAATCCTCACACTGTGATAATACTGTCTCTCACTGCGGTGACTATAATCCTCTCATTGCGGTAATAGTGCCTCTGTCACTGCAGTGATTATAATACTCACACTGCGTTAATAGTGTCTCTGTCACTGCGCTGATTATAATTCTCACACTGCGGTAATAGTGTCTATGTCTCTTCAGTGATTATAATTCTCGTACAGCGGTAATAGTGTCTCAGTCACTTCAATGATTAAAATCCTCGCGCTGCTGTAATAGTGCGTCTATCATTGCAGTGATTATAATTCTCACACTACAGTAACAGTGTCTCCGTCACTGAGCTGATTATAATTCTCACATTGCGGTATTAGTGTCTCTGTCAATATAGTGATTATAATCCTCACACTGTGATAATACTGTCTCTGTCATGGCGATGATTAAAATACTGTCATTGCGGTATTAGTGTCTCTGTCACTGAGGTGATTATAATTCTCACTCAGTGATAATAGTGTCTCTATCACTGCAGTGACTATAATTCTCACACTGCGCTAATACTGTCTCTGTTACTTAAGTGATTATAATTCTCACTCTACTGTAATAGTGTCCATGTCACTGCGGTGATTATAATTCTCACACTGCGTTAATAGTGTCTCTGTCACTGTGGTGATCATAATTCTCACACTTTGATAATAGGGACTCCCTCACTGCGGCGATTATAATTCAGACACAGCGGTTATAGTGTCTCTGTCACTGCGGTGATTATAATCCTCTCATTGCGGTAATAGTGTCTCAGTCACTGTGGTGATTATAATTCTCACACTGCCTTAATAGTGTCTTTCTCACTGCGGTGATTATAATTCTCACACTGCAGTAATAGTGTCTCTGTCACTGCATTGATTATAATTCTCTCACAGCGGCAATAGTGTCTCTGTCACAGCAGTGATTATAAATCTCACAGTGCAGTAATAGTGTCTCTGTCACTGCAGTGATTACAATTCTCACACTACGGTAATAGTGTCTCTGTCACTGAGCTGATTATAATTCTCACACTGCGCTAGTAGTGTCTATGTCACTGAGGTGATTATAAACCTCACACTGTGATAATACTGTCTCTGTCACTGTGGTGACTATAATCCTCTTATTGCGTTAATAGTGCCTCTGTCACTGCAGTGATTATAATTCTCACACTGCGTTAATAGTGTCTCTGTCACTGCGCTGATTATAATTCTCACACTGCTGTATTAGTGTCTGTGTCACTGCAGTGATTATATTTCTCGTACAGCGCTAATAGTGTCTCAGTCACTTCAGTGATTAAAATCCTCGCGCTGCGGTAAAAGTGCGTCTCTCATTGCGCTGATTATCATTCTCACACTACAGTAACAGTGTCTCCATCACTGAGCTGATTATAATTCTCACACTGCGGTATTAGTGTCTCTGTCAATGTAGTGATTATAATCCTCACACTGTGATAATACTGTCTCTGTCACGGCGATGATTAAAATACTCTCATTGCGGTATTAGTGTCTCTGTCACTGCGGTGATTATAATCCTCTCCTTGCGGTAATAGTATCTCAGTCACTGCGGTTATTATAAACATGACACTGAGTTAATAGTGTCTCTGTCACTGTGATGATTATAATCCACAAACTGCGGTAATAGTGTCTCTATCACTGCGGTGAATATTATCCTCACACTGCGCTAATACTGTCTCTGTTACTTAATTGATTATAATTCTCACACTACTGTAATAGTGTCCATGTCACTGCGGTGATTTTAATCCTCACTCTGCGGTAATAGAGTCTCTTTCATTGCAGTGACTATAATTCTCACACTGCGTTAATAGTGTCTCTGTCACTGCGGTGATTATAATTCTCATACTTTGATAATAGGGACTCCCTCACTGCGGCGATTATAATTCACACACAGCGGTAATAGTGTCTCTGTCACTGCGGTGATTATAATCCTCTCATTGCGGTAATAGTGTCTCTGTCACTGTGGTGATTATAATCCTCTCATTGCGGTAATAGTGTCTGAGGCACTACGGTGATTATAATTCTCATACTTTGATAATAGGGACTCCCTCACTGCGGCGATTATAATTCACAAACAGCGGTAATAGTGTCTCTGTCACTGCGGTGATTATAATCCTCTCATTGCGGTAATAGTGTCTCTGTCACTGTGGTGATTATAATTCTCTCATTGCGGTAATAGTGTCTGTAGCACTGCGGTGATTATAATTCTCACACTGCGGTAATAGTGTCTCTGTCACTGAGCTGATTATAATTCTCACACTGGGCTAGTAGTGTCTCTGTCACTGAGGTGATTATAATCCTCACACTGCGCTAGTAGTGTCTCTGTCACTGAGCTGATTATAATTCTCACACTGCGCTAGTAGTGTCTCTATCACTGCGGTGATTATAATCCTCACACTGCGGTAATAGTGTCTCTATCACTGCAGTGATTACAATTCTCACACTATGGTAATAGTGTCTCTGTCACTGAGCTGATTATAATTCTCACACTGCGGTAGTAGTGTCTCTGTCCCTGAGGTGATTATAAACCTCACACTGTGATAATACTGTCTCTGTCACTGCGGTGACTATAATCCTCTCATTGCGGTAATAGTGTCTCTGTCACTGCGGTGATCATAATACTCTCATTGCGGTAGTAGTGTCTCTGTCTCTGAGGTGATTATAATTCTCAGTCAGTGATAATAGTGTCTCTATCACTGCGGTGAATATAATCCTCACACTGCGCTAATACTGTCTCTGTTTCTTAATTGATTATAATTCTCACACTACTGTAATAGTGTACATGTCACTGCAGTGATTATAATCCTCACACTGAGGTAATAGAGTCTCTTTCATTGCAGTGACTATAATTCTCACACTGCGTTAATAGTGTCTCTGTCACTGCGGTGATTATAATTCTCATACTTTGATAATAGGGACTCCCTCACTGCGGCGATTATAATTCACAAACAGCGGTAATAGTGTCTCTGTCACTGCGGTGATTATAATCCTCTCATTGCGGTAATAGTGTCTCTGTCACTGTGGTGATTATAATCCTCTCATTGCGGTAATAGTGTCTGTGGCACTGCGGTGATTATAATTCTCATACTTTGATAATAGGGACTCCCTCACTGCGGCGATTATAATTCACAAACAGCGGTAATAGTGTCTCTGTCACTGCGGTGATTATAATCCTCTCATTGCGGTAATAGTGTCTCTGTCACTGTGGTGATTCTAATCCTCTCATTGCGGTAATAGTGTCTGTGGCACTGCGGTGATTATAATTCTCACACTGCGGTAATAGTGTCTCTGTCACTGAGCTGATTATAATTCTCACACTGGGCTAGTAGTGTCTCTGTCACTGAGGTGATTATAATCCTCACACTGTGATAATACTGTCTCTCACTGCGGTGACTATAATCCTCTCATTGCGGTAATAGTGCCTCTGTCACTGCAGTGATTATAATACTCACACTGCGTTAATAGTGTCTCTGTCACTGCGCTGATTATAATTCTCACACTGTGATAATAGTGTCTCTGTCACTGCGGTGATTATAATTCTCACACTGCGGTAATAGTGTCTATGTCTCTTCAGTGATTATAATTCTCGTACAGCGGTAATAGTGTCTCAGTCACTTCAATGATTAAAATCCTCGCGCTGCTGTAATAGTGCGTCTATCATTGCAGTGATTATAATTCTCACACTACAGTAACAGTGTCTCCGTCACTGAGCTGATTATAATTCTCACATTGCGGTATTAGTGTCTCTGTCAATATAGTGATTATAATCCTCACACTGTGATAATACTGTCTCTGTCATGGTGATGATTAAAATACTGTCATTGCGGTATTAGTGTCTCTGTCACTGAGGTGATTATAATTCTCACTCAGTGATAATAGTGTCTCTATCACTGCAGTGACTATAATTCTCACACTGCGCTAATACTGTCTCTGTTACTTAAGTGATTATAATTCTCACTCTACTGTAATAGTGTCCATGTCACTGCGGTGATTATAATTCTCACACTGCGGTAATAGTGTCTCTGTCACTGCAGTGACTATAATTCTCACACTTTGATAATAGGGACTCCCTCACTGCGGCGATTATAATTCAGACACAGCGGTTATAGTGTCTCTGTCACTGCGGTGATTATAATCCTCTCATTGCGGTAATAGTGTCTCAGTCACTGTGGTGATTATAATTCTCACACTGCCTTAATAGTGTCTTTCTCACTGCGGTGATTATAATTCTCACACTGCAGTTATAGTGTCTCTGTCACTGCATTGATTATAATTCTCTCACAGCGGCAATAGTGTCTCTGTCACAGCAGTGATTATAAATCTCACAGTGCAGTAATAGTGTCTCTGTCACTGCAGTGATTACAATTCTCACACTACGGTAATAGTGTCTCTGTCACTGAGCTGATTATAATTCTCACACTGCGCTAGTAGTGTCTCTGTCACTGAGGTGATTATAAACCTCACACTGTGATAATACTGTCTCTGTCACTGTGGTGACTATAATCCTCTTATTGCGTTAATAGTGCCTCTGTCACTGCAGTGATTATAATTCTCACACTGCGTTAATAGTGTCTCTGTCACTGCGCTGATTATAATTCTCACACTGCTGTATTAGTGTCTGTGTCACTGCAGTGATTATATTTCTCGTACAGCGCTAATAGTGTCTCAGTCACTTCAGTGATTAAAATCCTCGCGCTGCGGTAAAAGTGCGTCTCTCATTGCGCTGCTTATCATTCTCACACTACAGTAACAGTGTCTCCATCACTGAGCTGATTATAATTCTCACACTGCGGTATTAGTGTCTCTGTCAATGTAGTGATTATAATCCTCACACTGTGATAATACTGTCTCTGTCACGGCGATGATTAAAATACTCTCATTGCGGTATTAGTGTCTCTGTCACTGCGGTGATTATAATCCTCTCCTTGCGGTAATAGTATCTCAGTCACTGCGGTTATTATAAACATGACACTGAGTTAATAGTGTCTCTGTCACTGTGATGATTATAATCCACAAACTGCGGTAATAGTGTCTCTGTCACTGCTGTGATTATAAATCTCACACCGCGCTAGTCGTTTCTCTGTCACTGTGGTGATTATAATTCTCACACTGCGGAAATAGTGTCTCTGTCAATGCAGTGATTATAATACTCACACTGTTATAATACTGTCTCTGTCACAGCGATGATTAAAATCCTCTCATTGTGGTACTAGTGTCTCTGTCACTGCGGTGATTATAATTCTCACACAGAGATAATAGTGTCTCTGTCACTGCAGTGATTATAATCCTCACACTGCGTTAATTGTTTCTCTGTCACTGCGGTGATTATAATTCTCACTCAGTGATAATAGTGTCTCTATCACTGAGGTGATTATAATCCTCACACTACTGTAATAGTGTCCATGTCACTGTAGTGATTATAATTCTCACACTGTGATAATAGTGTCTCTCCCACTGCGGTGATTATAATTCTCACACTGCGGTAATAGTGTCTCTGTCACTGCAGTGATTATACTTCTCACACTGCGCTAATACTGTCTCTGTTACTTCATTGATTATAATTCTCACTCTACTGTAATAGTGTCCATGGCACTGCAGTGATTATAGTTCTCACACTGCGGTAATAGTATCTCTGTCACTGCGGTCATTATAATTCTCACACATTGGTAATAGGGACTCCCTCACTGTGCCGATTATAATTCGCGCACAGCGGTACTAGTTTCTCTGTCACTGCGGTGATTATAATTCCAACAGCGCGGTAGTCATGTCTCTGTCACTGCGGTGATTATAATCCTCTCGTTGTGGTAATAGTGTCTCTGTCACTGCGGTGATTATAGTCCTCACAATGCGTTAATAGTGTCTCTGTCACTGCGGTGATTATAATTCTCACACAGTGATCATAGTGTCTCTGTCACTGCGCGATTATAATTCTCACTCTGCGGTGATAGTGTCTCAGTCACTGAGCTGATTATAATTCTCAAACTGCGCTAGTATTGTCTCTGTCACTGAGGTGATTATAATTCTCACACTGTGATAATAGTGTCTCTGTCACTGCGGTGATTATAATTCTCACACTGCGGTAATAGTGTCTATGTCTCTTCAGTGATTATAATTCTCGTACAGCGGTAATAGTGTCTCAGTCACTTCAATGATTAAAATCCTCGCGCTGCTGTAATAGTGCGTCTATCATTGCAGTGATTATAATTCTCACACTACAGTAACAGTGTCTCCGTCACTGAGCTGATTATAATTCTCACACTGCGGTATTAGTGTCTCTGTCAATGTAGTGATTATAATCTTCACACTGTGATAATACTGTCTCTGTCACGGCGATGATTAAAATACTCTCATTGCGGTATTAGTGTCTCTGTCACTGCGGTGATTATAATTCTCACTCAGTGATAATAGTGTCTCTATCACTGCGGTGACTATAATTCTCAAACTGCGCTAATACTGTCTCTGTTACTTAAGTGATTATAATTCTCACTCTACTGTAATAGTGTCCATGTCACTGCGGTGATTATAATTCTCACACGGCGGTAATAGTGTCTCTGTCACTGCAGTGACTATAATTCTCACACTGCGTTAATAGTGTCTCTGTCACTGCGGTGATCATAATTCTCACACTTTGATAATAGGGACTCCCTCACTGCGGTGATTATAATTCACACACAGCGGTTAAAGTGTCTCCGTCACTGCGGTGATTATAATCCTCTCATTGCGGTAATAGTGTCTCAGTCATGTGGTGATTATAATTCTCACACTGCCTTAATAGTGTCTTTCTCACTGCACTGATTATAATTCTCACACTGCAGTAATAGTGTCTCTGTCACTGCATTGATTATAATTCTCTCACAGCGGCAATAGTGTCTCTGTCACTGCAGTGATTATAAATCTCACAGTGCAGTAATAGTGTCTCTGTCACTGCAGTGATTACAATTCTCACACTACGGTAATAGTGTCTCTGTCACTGAGCTGATTATAATTCTCACACTGCGCTAGTAGTGTCTCTGTCACTGAGGTGATTATAAACCTCACACTGTGATAATACTGTCTCTGTCACTGTGGTGACTATAATCCTCTTATTGCGTTAATAGTGCCTCTGTCACTGCAGTGATTATAATTCTCACACTGCGTTAATAGTGTCTCTGTCACTGTGGTGATTATAATTCTCACACTGTGATCATAGTGTCTGTGTCACTGCAGTGATTATAATTCTCGTACAGCGCTAATAGTGTCTCAGTCACTTCAGTGATTAAAATCCTCGCGCTGCGGTAAAAGTGCGTCTCTCATTGCGCTGATTATCATTCCCACACTACAGTAACAGTGTCTCCATCACTGAGCTGATTATAATTCTCACACTGCGGTATTAGTGTCTCTGTCAATGTAGTGATTATAATCCTCACACTGTGATAATACTGTCTCTGTCACGGCGATGATTAAAATCCTCTCATTGCGGTATTAGTGTCTCTGTCACTGCGGTGATTATAATCCTCTCCTTGCGGTAATAGTGTCTCAGTCACTGCGGTTATTAAAAACATGACACTGAGTTAATAGTGTCTCTGTCACTGTGATGATTATAATCCACAAACTGCGGTAATAGTGTCTCTGTCACTGCTGTGATTATAAATCTCACACCGCGCTAGTCGTTTCTCTGTCACTGTGGTGATTATAATTCTCACACTGCGGAAATAGTGTCTCTGTCAATGCAGTGATTATAATCCTCACACTGTTATAATACTGTCTCTGTCACGGCGATGATTAAAATCCTCTCATTGCGGTACTAGTGTCTCTGTCACTGCTGTGATTATAATTCTCACACAGTGATAATAGTGTCTCTGTCACTGCAGTGATTATAATCCTCACACTGCGTTAATTGTTTCTCTGTCACTGCGGTGATTATAATTCTCACTCAGTGATAATACTGGCTCTATCACTGAGGTGATTATAATTCTCACACTACTGTAATAGTGTCCATGTCACTGTAGTGATTATAATTCTCACACTGTGATAATAGTGTCTCTCCCACTGCGGTGATTATAATTCTCACACTGCGGTAATAGTGTCTCTGTCACTGCAGTGATTATACTTCCCACACTGCGCTAATACTGTCTCTGTTACTTCATTGATTATAATTCTCACTCGACTGTAATAGTGTCCATGTCACTGCAGTGATTATAATTCTCACACTGCGCTAATAGTATCTCTGTCACTGCAGTGACTATAATTCTCACACTGCGTTAATAGCGTCTCTGTCACTGCGGTCATTATAATTCTCACACATTGGTAATAGGGACTCCCTCACTGCGCCGATTATAATTCGCGCACAGCGGTACTAGTTTCTCTGTCACTGTGGTGATTATAATTCCAACACCGCGGTAGTCATGTCTCTGTCAGTGCGGTGATTCTAATCCTCTCGTTGTGGTAATAGTGTCTCTGTCACTGCGGTGATTATAATACTCTCATTGCGGTAGTAGTGTCTCTGTCTCTGAGGTGATTATAATTCTCAGTCAGTGATAATAGTGTCTCTATCACTGTGTTGAATATAATCCTCACACTGCGCTAATACTGTCTCTGTTACTTAATTGATTATAATTCTCACACTACTGTAATAGTGTACATGTCACTGCGGTGATTATAATCCTCACACTGCGGTAATAGAGTCTCTTTCATTGCAGTGACTATAATTCTCACACTGCGTTAATAGTGTCTCTGTCACTGCGGTGATTATAATTCTCATACTTTGATAATAGGGACTCCCTCACTGCGGCGATTATAATTCACACACAGCGGTAATAGTGTCTCTGTCACTGCGGTGATTATAATCCTCTCATTGCGGTAATAGTGTCTGTGGCACTGCGGTGATTATAATTCTCATACTTTGATAATAGGGACTCCCTCACTGCGGCGATTATAATTCACAAACAGCGGTAATAGTGTCTCTGTCACTGCGGTGATTATAATCCTCTCATTGCGGTAATAGTGTCTCTGTCACTGTGGTGATTATAATCCTCTCATTGCGGTAATAGTGTCTGTGGCACTGCGGTGATTATAATTCTCACACTGCGGTAATAGTGTCTCTGTCACTGAGCTGATTATAATTCTCACACTGGGCTAGTAGTGTCTCTGTCACTGAGGTGATTATAATCCTCACACTGTGTTAATACTGTCTCTCACTGCGGTGACTATAATCCTCTCATTGCGTTAATAGTGTCTCTGTCACTGCGCTGATTATAATTCTCACACTGCGGTATTAGTGCCTCTGTCACTGCAGTGATTATAATTCTCGTACAGCGGTAATAGTGACTCAGTCACTGCAGTGATTAAAATCCTTGCGCTGCGGTAAAAGTGCGTCTCTCATTGCGCTAATTATAATTCTCACACTACGGTAACAGTGTCTCTGTCACTGAGCTGATTATAATTCTCACACTGCGGTATTAGTGTTTCTGTCAATGTAGTGATTATAATCCTCACACTGTTATAATACTGTCTCTGTCACGGCGATTATTAAAATCCTCTCATTGCGGTACTAGTGTCTCTGTCATGCGGTGATTATAATCCTCACACAGTGATAATAGTGTCTCTGTCACTGTGGTGATTATAATCCTCACACTGCGTTAATTGTTTCTCTGTCACTGCGGTCATTATAATTCTCACTCAGTGATAATAGTGTCTCTGTTACTGAGGTGATTATAATCCTCACACTACTGTAATAGTGTCCATGTCACTGCGGTGATTATAATTCTCACACTGTGATAATAGTTCTCTCCCACTACGGTGATTATAATTCTCACAATGCGTTAATACTGTCTCTGTTACTTCATTGATTATAATTCTCACTCTACTGTAATAGTGTCCATGTCACTGCGGTGATTTTAATTCTCACACTGCGCTAATACTGTCTCTGTTACTTCATTGATTATAATTCTCACTCTACTGTAATAGTGTCCATGTCACTGCGGTGATTATAATTCTCACACTGCATTAGTAGCGTCTCTGTCACTGCGGTCATTATAATTCTCACACATTGATAATAGCGACTCCCTCACTGCGGCAATTATAATTCACGCACAGCGGTACTAGTGTCTCTGTCACTGCGGTGATTATAATCCTCACACTGTGATAATAGTGTCTCTGTCACTGCGGTGATTATGATCCTCACACTGCGCTAATACTGTCTCTGTTACTTCAGTGATTATAATTCTCACACTGCGGTAATAGCGTCTCTGTCACTGCAGTGACTATAATTCTCACTCTGCGTTAATAGTGTCTCTGTCACTGCGGTGATTATGATTTTCACACTATGGTAATAGTGTCTAGGTCACTACGGTGATTATAATTCTCACACTTTGATAACAGGTACTCCCTCAATGCAGCGATTAGAATTCGTACACAGCGGTAATAGTGTCTCTGTCACTGCGGTGATTATAATCCTCTCATTGCAATAATAGTGTCTCTGTCACTGTGGTGATTATAATTCTCACACTGAGTTAATGCTGTCTCTGTCTCTGAGATGCTTATAATACTCCTACTGTGACAATAATGTTTCTGTCACTGCGGTGATTATAATCCTCTCATTGCGGTAATAGTGTCTCAGTCACTGTGGTGATTATAATTCTCACACTGCCTTAATAGTGTCTTTCCCACTGCGCTGATTATAATTCTCACACTGCAGTAATAGTTTCTCTGTCACTGCATTGATTATAATTCTCTCACTGCGGCAATAGTGTCTCTATCACTGCAGTGATTATAAATCTCATACTGCAGTAATAGTGTCTCTGTCACTGCAGTGATTACAATTCTCACACTACGGTAATAGTGTCTCTGTCACTGAGCTGATTATAATTCTCACACTGCGCTAGTAGTGTCTCTGTCACTGAGGTGATTATAAACCTCACACTGTGATAATACTGTCTCTGTCACTGTGGTGACTATAATCCTCTTATTGCGTTAATAGTGCCTCTGTCACTGCAGTGATTATAATTCTCACACTGCGTTAATAGTGTCTCTGTCACTGTGGTGATTATAATTCTCACACTGTGATCATAGTGTCTGTGTCACTGCAGTGATTATAATTCTCGTACAGCGCTAATAGTGTCTCAGTCACTTCAGTGATTAAAATCCTCGCGCTGCGGTAAAAGTGCGTCTCTCATTGCGCTGATTATCATTCCCACACTACAGTAACAGTGTCTCCATCACTGAGCTGATTATAATTCTCACACTGCGGTATTAGTGTCTCTGTCAATGTAGTGATTATAATCCTCACACTGTGATAATACTGTCTCTGTCACGGCGATGATTAAAATCCTCTCATTGCGGTATTAGTGTCTCTGTCACTGCGGTGATTATAATCCTCTCCTTGCGGTAATAGTGTCTCAGTCACTGCGGTTATTAAAAACATGACACTGAGTTAATAGTGTCTCTGTCACTGTGATGATTATAATCCACAAACTGCGGTAATAGTGTCTCTGTCACTGCTGTGATTATAAATCTCACACCGCGCTAGTCGTTTCTCTGTCACTGTGGTGATTATAATTCTCACACTGCGGAAATAGTGTCTCTGTCAATGCAGTGATTATAATCCTCACACTGTTATAATACTGTCTCTGTCACGGCGATGATTAAAATCCTCTCATTGCGGTACTAGTGTCTCTGTCACTGCGGTGATTATAATTCTCACACAGTGATAATAGTGTCTCTGTCACTGCAGTGATTATAATCCTCACACTGCGTTAATTGTTTCTCTGTCACTGCGGTGATTATAATTCTCACTCAGTGATAATACTGGCTCTATCACTGAGGTGATTATAATTCTCACACTACTGTAATAGTGTCCATGTCACTGTAGTGATTATAATTCTCACACTGTGATAATAGTGTCTCTCCCACTGCGGTGATTATAATTCTCACACTGCGGTAATAGTGTCTCTGTCACTGCAGTGATTATACTTCCCACACTGCGCTAATACTGTCTCTGTTACTTCATTGATTATAATTCTCACTCGACTGTAATAGTGTCCATGTCACTGCAGTGATTATAATTCTCACACTGCGGTAATAGTATCTCTGTCACTGCAGTGACTATAATTCTCACACTGCGTTAATAGCGTCTCTGTCACTGCGGTCATTATAATTCTCACACATTGGTAATAGGGACTCCCTCACTGCGCCGATTATAATTCGCGCACAGCGGTACTAGTTTCTCTGTCACTGTGGTGATTATAATTCCAACACCGCGGTAGTCATGTCTCTGTCAGTGCGGTGATTCTAATCCTCTCGTTGTGGTAATAGTGTCTCTGTCACTGCGGTGATTATAATACTCTCATTGCGGTAGTAGTGTCTCTGTCTCTGAGGTGATTATAATTCTCAGTCAGTGATAATAGTGTCTCTATCACTGTGGTGAATATAATCCTCACACTGCGCTAATACTGTCTCTGTTACTTAATTGATTATAATTCTCACACTACTGTAATAGTGTACATGTCACTGCGGTGATTATAATCCTCACACTGCGGTAATAGAGTCTCTTTCATTGCAGTGACTATAATTCTCACACTGCGTTAATAGTGTCTCTGTCACTGCGGTGATTATAATTCTCATACTTTGATAATAGGGACTCCCTCACTGCGGCGATTATAATTCACACACAGCGGTAATAGTGTCTCTGTCACTGCGGTGATTATAATCCTCTCATTGCGGTAATAGTGTCTGTGGCACTGCGGTGATTATAATTCTCATACTTTGATAATAGGGACTCCCTCACTGCGGCGATTATAATTCACAAACAGCGGTAATAGTGTCTCTGTCACTGCGGTGATTATAATCCTCTCATTGCGGTAATAGTGTCTCTGTCACTGTGGTGATTATAATCCTCTCATTGCGGTAATAGTGTCTGTGGCACTGCGGTGATTATAATTCTCACACTGCGGTAATAGTGTCTCTGTCACTGAGCTGATTATAATTCTCACACTGGGCGAGTAGTGTCTCTGTCACTGAGGTGATTATAATCCTCACACTGTGTTAATACTGTCTCTCACTGCGGTGACTATAATCCTCTCATTGCGTTAATAGTGTCTCTGTCACTGCGCTGATTATAATTCTCACACTGCGGTATTAGTGCCTCTGTCACTGCAGTGATTATAATTCTCGTACAGCGGTAATAGTGACTCAGTCACTGCAGTGATTAAAATCCTTGCGCTGCGGTAAAAGTGCGTCTCTCATTGCGCTAATTATAATTCTCACACTACGGTAACAGTGTCTCTGTCACTGAGCTGATTATAATTCTCACACTGCGGTATTAGTGTTTCTGTCAATGTAGTGATTATAATCCTCACACTGTTATAATACTGTCTCTGTCACGGCGATTATTAAAATCCTCTCATTGCGGTACTAGTGTCTGTGTCATGCGGTGATTATAATCCTCACACAGTGATAATAGTGTCTCTGTCACTGTGGTGATTATAATCCTCACACTGCGTTAATTGTTTCTCTGTCACTGCGGTCATTATAATTCTCACTCAGTGATAATAGTGTCTCTGTTACTGAGGTGATTATAATCCTCACACTACTGTAATAGTGTCCATGTCACTGCGGTGATTATAATTCTCACACTGTGATAATAGTTCTCTCCCACTACGGTGATTATAATTCTCACAATGCGTTAATACTGTCTCTGTTACTTCATTGATTATAATTCTCACTCTACTGTAATAGTGTCCATGTCACTGCGGTGATTTTAATTCTCACACTGCGCTAATACTGTCTCTGTTACTTCATTGATTATAATTCTCACTCTACTGTAATAGTGTCCATGTCACTGCGGTGATTATAATTCTCACACTGCATTAGTAGCGTCTCTGTCACTGCGGTCATTATAATTCTCACACATTGATAATAGCGACTCCCTCACTGCGGCAATTATAATTCACGCACAGCGGTACTAGTGTCTCTGTCACTGCGGTGATTATAATCCTCACACTGTGATAATAGTGTCTCTGTCACTGCGGTGATTATGATCCTCACACTGCGCTAATACTGTCTCTGTTACTTCAGTGATTATAATTCTCACACTGCGGTAATATCGTCTCTGTCACTGCAGTGACTATAATTCTCACTCTGCGTTAATAGTGTCTCTGTCACTGCGGTGATTATGATTTTCACACTATGGTAATAGTGTCTAGGTCACTACGGTGATTATAATTCTCACACTTTGATAACAGGTACTCCCTCAATGCAGCGATTAGAATTCGTACACAGCGGTAATAGTGTCTCTGTCACTGCGGTGATTATAATCCTCTCATTGCAATAATAGTGTCTCTGTCACTGTGGTGATTATAATTCTCACACTGAGTTAATGCTGTCTCTGTCTCTGAGATGCTTATAATACTCCTACTGTGACAATAATGTTTCTGTCACTGCGGTGATTATAATCCTCTCATTGCGGTAATAGTGTCTCAGTCACTGTGGTGATTATAATTCTCACACTGCCTTAATAGTGTCTTTCCCACTGCGCTGATTATAATTCTCACACTGCAGTAATAGTTTCTCTGTCACTGCATTGATTATAATTCTCTCACTGCGGCAATAGTGTCTCTATCACTGCAGTGATTATAAATCTCATACTGCAGTAATAGTGTCTCTGTCACTGCAGTGATTACAATTCTCACACTACGGTAATAGTGTCTCTGTCACTGAGCTGATTATAATTCTCACACTGCGCTAGTAGTGTCTCTGTCACTGAGGTGATTTTAATCCAAACACTGTGATAATACTGTCTCTGTCACTGTGGTGACTATAATCCTCTCATTGCGGTAATAGTACCTCTGTCACTGCGGTGATTATAATTCTCACACTGCGTTAATAGTGTCTTTGTCACTTTGCTGATTATAATTCTCACACTGCGGTATTAGTGTCTGTGTCACTGCAGTGATTATAATTCTCGTACAGCGGTAATAGTGTCTCAGTCACTGGGGTGACTATAATTCTCACACTGCGCTAATACTGGCTCTGTTACTTAAGTGATTATAATTCTCACACTACTGTAATAGTGTCCATGTCACTGCGGTGATTATAATTCTCACACTGTGATAATAGTGTCTCTCCCACTGCGGTGATTATAATTCTCAGACTGCGGTAATAGTGTTTCTGTCAATGTAGTGATTATAATTCTCACACTGTTATAATACTGTCTCTGTCACGGCGATGATTAAAATCCTCTCATTGCGGTACTAGTGTCTCTGTCATGCGGTGATTATAATTCTCACACAGTGATAATAGTGTCTCTGTCACTGCGGTGATTATAATCCTCACACTGTGTTAATTGTTTCTCTGTCACTGCGGTGATTATAATTCTCTCTCAGTGATAATAGTGTCTCTATCACTGAGGTGATTATAAACCTCACACTACTGTAATAGTGTCCATGTCACTGCGGTGATTATAATTCTCACACTGCGTTAATAGTGTCTCTGTCACTGCAGTGATTATAATTCTCACACTGCGCTAATACTGTCTCTGTTACTTCATTGATTATAATTCTCACTCTACTGTAATAGTGTCCATGTCACTGCGGTGATTATAATTCTCACACTGCGGTAATAGTATCTCTGTCACTGCAGTGACCATAATTCTCACACTGCGTTAATAGCGTCTCTGTCACTGCGGTCATTATAATTCTCACACATTGATAATAGGGACTCCCTCACTGCGGCAATTATAATTCGCGCACAGCGGTACTAGTGTCTCTGTCACTGCGGTGATTATAATTCTCACACAGCGGCAATAGTATCTTGTCACTGCAGTGACTTTAAATCTCACACTGCATTAATAGTAGCTCTGTCACTGCGGTGATTATAATTCTCACACTGTGATAATAGTGTGTCTGTCACTGCAGTGATTATAGTCATCAAACTGTGATAATAGTGTCTCTGTCACTGCAGTGAGTATAATACTCGCACTGCTCTAATACTGTCTCTGTTCCTTCAGTGATTATAATTCTCACACTGCGGTAATAGCGTCTCTGTCACTGCAGTGACTATAATTCTCACTCAGCGTTAATAGTGTCTCTGTCACTGCGGTGATTATAATCCTCTCATTGCGATAATAGTGTCTCTGTCACTGTGGTGATTATAATTCTCACACTGAGTTAATGCTGTCTCTGTCACTGCGGTGATTATAATTCTCACACTGCGCTAGTAGTGTCTTTGTCACTGAGGTGATTTTAATCCTCACACTGTGATAATACTGTCTCTGTCACTGCGGTGACTATAATCCGCTCATTGCGGTAATAGTGCCTCTGTCACTGCGGTGATTATAATTCTCACACTGCGTTAATAGTATCTTTGTCACTATGCTGATTATAATTCTCACACTGCGGTATTAGTGTCTGTGTCACTGCAGTGATTATAATTCTCGTACAGCGGTAATAGTGTCTCAGTCACTGCGGTGACTATAATTCTCACACTGCGCTAATACTGTCTCTGTTTCTAAAGTGATTATAATTCTCACACTACTGTAATAGTGTCCATGTCACTGCGGTGATTATAATTCTCACACTGTGATAATAGTGTCTCTCCCACTGCGGTGATTATAATTCTCACACTGCGCTAATACTGTCTCTGTCACTGCCGTGATTATAATCCTCACACTGCGTTATTAGTGTCTGTGTCACTGAGCTGATTATAAGTCTCACACTGCGCTAGTAGTGTCTCTGTCACTGCAGTAGATTATAATCCTCACACGGTGATAATACTGTCTCTGTCACTGTGGTGATTATAATTCTCACTCAGTGATAATAGTGTCTCTATCACTGAGGTGATTATAATCCTCACACTACTGTAATAGTGTCCATGTCACTGCAGTGATTATAATTCTCACACTGTGATAATAGTGTCTCTCCCATTGCGGTGATTATAATTCTCACACTGCGTGAATTGTTTCTCTGTCACTGTGGTGATTATAATTCTCACTCAGTGATAATAGTGTCTCTATCACTGAGGTGATTATAATCCTCACACTACTGTAATAGTGTCTCTGTCACTGCAGTGATTATAATTCTCACACTGTGATAATAGTGTCTCTCCCATTGCGGTGATGATAATTCTCACACTGCGGTAATAGTGTCTCTGTCACTGCGGTGATTATATTCCTCTCTTTGCGGTAATAGTGTCTCTGTCACTGTGGTGATTATAATTCTCGCACTGAGTTAATGCTGTCTCTGTGTCTGCGATTTTTATAATACTCCTGCTGTGATAATAGTGTCTCTGTCACTGCGGTGATTATATTCCTCTCGTTGCGGTAATAGTGTCTCAGTCACTGTGGTGATTATAATTCTCACACTGCTCTAGTATTGTCTCTGTCACTGAGGTGATTATAATTCTCACACTACGGTAATAGTGTCTCTGTCTCTGAGGTGATTATAATTCTCACTCAGTGATAATAGTGTCTCTATCACTGCGGTGATTATAATCCTCACACTGCGCTAATACTGTCTCTGTTACTTAATTGATTATAATTCTCACACTACTGAAATAGTGTACATGTCATGCGGTGATTATAATTCTCACACTGTGATAATAGTGTCTCTATCACTGCAGTGATTATAATCCTCACACTGCGGTAATAGCGTCTCTGTCACTGCAGTGACTATAATTCTCACTCAGCGTTAATAGTGTCTCTGTCACTGCGGTGATTATAATTCTCACACTTTGATAACAGGTACTCCCTCAATGCGGCGATTAGAATTCGTACACAGCGGTAATAGTGTCTCTGTCACTGCGGTGATTATAATCCTCTCATTGCGATAATAGTGTCTCTGTCACTGTGGTGATTATAATTCTCACACTGAGTTAATGCTGTCTCTGTCACTGCGGTGATTATAATTCTCACACTGCGCTAGTAGTGTCTTTGTCACTGAGGTGATTTTAATCCTCACACTGTGATAATACTGTCTCTGTCACTGCGGTGACTATATTCCGCTCATTGCGGTAATAGTGCCTCTGTCACTGCGGTGATTATAATTCTCACACTGCGTTAATAGTATCTTTGTCACTATGCTGATTATAATTCTCACACTGCGGTATTAGTGTCTGTGTCACTGCAGTGATTATAATTCTCGTACAGCGGTAATAGTGTCTCAGTCACTGCGGTGACTATAATTCTCACACTGCGCTAATACTGTCTCTGTTTCTAAAGTGATTATAATTCTCACACTACTGTAATAGTGTCCATGTCACTGCGGTGATTATAATTCTCACACTGTGATAATAGTGTCTCTGTCACTGCGGTGATTATAATTCTCACACTTTGATAATAGGGACTCCCTCATTGCGGCGATTATAATTCACACACAGCGGTTATAGTGTCTCTGTCACTGCGGTGATTATAATCCTCTCAATACGGTAATAGTGTCTCAGTCACTGTGGTGATTATAATTCTCACACTGCCTTAATAGTGTCTTTCTCACTGCGGTGATTATAATTCTCACACTGCAGTAATAGTGTCTCTGTCACTGCATTGATTATAATTCTCTCACTGCGGCAATAGTGTCTCTGTCACTGCAGTGATTATAAATCTCACAGTGCAGTAATAGTGTCTCTGTCACTGCAGTGATTACAATTCTCACACTACGGTAATAGTGTCTCTGTCACTGAGCTGATTATAATTCTCACATTGCGCTAGTAGTGTCTCTGTCACTGAGGTGATTATAAACCTCACACTGTGATAATACTGTCTCTGTAACTGTGGTGACTATAATCCTCTTATTGTGTTAATAGTGCCTCTGTCACTGCGCTGATTATAATTCTCACACTGCTGTATTAGTGTCTGTGTCACTGCAGTGATTATAATTCTCGTGCAGCGCTAATAGTGTCTCAGTCACTTCAGTGATTAAAATCCTCGTGCTGCGGTAAAAGGGCGTCTCTCATTGCGCTGATTATCATTCTCACACTACAGTAACAGTGTCTCCATCACTGAGCTGATTATAATCCTCACACTGTGATAATACTGTCTCTGTCACGGCGATGATTAAAATACTCTCATTGCGGTATTAGTGTCTCTGTCACTGTGGTGATTATAATTCTCACTCAGTGATAATAGTGTCTCTATCACTGTGGTGATTATAATCCTCACACTGCAGTAATAGTGTCTCTGTCACTGCAGTGATTACAAATCTCACACTACGGTAATAGTGTCTCTGTCACTGAGCTGATTATAATTCTCACACTGCGGTAATAGTGTCTCTGTCACTGCAGTGATTATAATTCTCACACTGCGGTAATAGTGTCTTTGTCACTGCGGTGATTAAAATCCTCGCGCTGCGGTAAAAGTGCGTCTCTCATTGCGCTGATTATAATTCTCACACTACAGTAACAGTGTCTCTGTCACTGAGCTGCTTATAATTCTCACTCTGCGGTATTAGTGTTTCTGTCAATGTCGTGATTATAATCCTCACACTGTTATAATACTGTCTCTGTCACGGCGATGATTAAATCCTCTCATTGCAGTATTAGTGTCTCTGTCACTGCGGTGATTATAATTCTCACACAGTGATAATAGTGTCTCTGTCACTGGGGTGATTATAATCCTCACACTGAGTTAATTGTTTCTCTGTCACTGTGGTGATTATAATTCTCACTCAGTGATAATAGTGTCTCTATCACTGAGGTGATTATAATCCTCACACTACTGTAATAGTGTCCATGTCACTGCAGTGATTATAATTCTCACACTGTGATAATAGTGTCTCTCCCATTGTGGTGATTATAATTCTCACACTGCGTGAATTGTTTCTCTGTCACTGTGGTGATTATAATTCTCACTCAGTGATAATAGTGTCTCTATCACTGAGGTGATTATAATCCTCACACTACTGTAATAGTGTCTCTGTCACTGCAGTGATTATAATTCTCACACTGTGATAATAGTGTCTCTCCCATTGCGGTGATGATAATTCTCACACTGCGGTAATAGTGTCTCTGTCACTGCGGTGATTATATTCCTCTCTTTGCGGTAATAGTGTCTCTGTCACTGTGGTGATTATAATTCTCGCACTGAGTTAATGCTGTCTCTGTGTCTGCGATTTTTATAATACTCCTGCTGTGATAATAGTGTCTCTGTCACTGCGGTGATTATATTCCTCTCGTTGCGGTAATAGTGTCTCAGTCACTGTGGTGATTATAATTCTCACACTGCTCTAGTATTGTCTCTGTCACTGAGGTGATTATAATTCTCACACTACGGTAATAGTGTCTCTGTCTCTGAGGTGATTATAATTCTCACTCAGTGATAATAGTGTCTCTATCACTGCGGTGATTATAATCCTCACACTGCGCTAATACTGTCTCTGTTACTTAATTGATTATAATTCTCACACTACTGAAATAGTGTACATGTCATGCGGTGATTATAATTCTCACACTGTGATAATAGTGTCTCTATCACTGCAGTGATTATAATCCTCACACTGCGGTAATAGAGTCTCTTTCACTGCAGTGACTATAATTCTCACACTGCGTTAATAGTGACTCTGTCACTGCGGTGATTATAATCCTCTCATTGCGGTAATAGTGTCTGTGGCAATGCGGTGATTATAATTCTCACACTGCGGAAATAGTGTCTCTGTCACTGAGCTGATTGTAATTCTCACACTGGGCTAGTAGTGTCTCTGTCACTGAGGTGATTATAATCCTCACACTGTGATAATACTGTCTCTCACTGCGGTGATTATAATTCTCGCACTGAGTTAATGCTGTCACTGTCTCTGCGATTTTTATAATACTCCTACTGTGATAATAGTGTCTCTGTCACTGCGGTGATTATATTCCTCTCGTTGCGGTAATAGTGTCTCAGTCACTGTGGTGATTATAATTCTCATACTACGGTAATAGTGTCTCTGTCACTGAGCTGATTATAATTCTCACACTGCTCTAGTATTGTCTCTGTCACTGAGGTGATTATAATTCTCACACTGTGATAATAGTGTCTCTGTCACTGCGGTGATTATAATTCTCACACTGCGTTAATAGTGTCTCTGTCACTGCGCTGATTATAATTCTCACACTGCGGTAATAGTGTCTATGTCACTTCAGTGATTATAATTCTCGTACAGCGGTAATAGTGTCTCAGTCACTTCAGTGATTAAAATCCTCGCGCTGCTGTAATAGTGCGTCTATCATTGCGGTGATTATAATTCTCACACTGTGATAATAGTGTCTCTCTCACTGCGGTGATTATAATTCTCACACTGCGGTAATAGTGTCTCTGTCACTGAGGTGATTATAATTCTCACACTGTGATAATAGTGTCTCTCTCACTGCGGTGATTATAATTCTCACACTTCGGTAATAGTGTCTCTGTCACTGCAGTGACTATAATTCTCACACTGCGTTAATAGTGTCTAGGTCACTACGGTGATTATAATTCTCACACTTTGATAATAGGGACTCCCTCACTGCGGCCATTATAATTCACACACAGCGGTTATAGTGTCTCTGTCACTGCGGTGATTATAATCCTCTCATTGCGGTAAGAGTGTCTCAGTCACTGTGGTGATTATAATTCTCACACTGCCTTAATAGTGTCTTTCTCACTGCGGTGATTATAATTCTCACACTGCAGTAATAGTGTCTCTGTCACTGCATTGATTATAATTCTCTCACTGTGGCAATAGTGTCTCTGTCACTGCAGTGATTATTAATCTCACAGTGCAGTAATAGTGTCTCTGTCACTGCAGTGATTACAATTCTCACACTACGGTAATAGTGTCTCTGTCACTGAGCTGATTATAATTCTCACACTGCGCTAGTAGTGTCTCTGTCTCTGAGGTGATTATAATCCTCACACTGTGATAATACTGTGTCTGTCACTGCGGTACCTATAATCCTCTCATTGCGGTAATAGTGTCTCTGTCTCTGAGGTGATTATAATTCTCACTCAGTGATAATAGTGTCTCTATCACTGCGGTGATTATAATCCTCACACTGCGCTAATACTGTCTCTGTTACTTAATTGATTATAATTCTCACACTACTGAAATAGTGTACATGTCATGCGGTGATTATAATTCTCACACTGTGATAATAGTGTCTCTATCACTGCAGTGATTATAATCCTCACACTGCGGTAATAGAGTCTCTTTCACTGCAGTGACTATAATTCTCACACTGCGTTAATAGTGACTCTGTCACTGCGGTGATTATAATCCTCTCATTGCGGTAATAGTGTCTGTGGCACTGCGGTGATTATAATTCTCACACTGCGGAAATAGTGTCTCTGTCACTGAGCTGATTGTAATTTTCACACTGGGCTAGTAGTGTCTCTGTCACTGAGGTGATTATAAACCTCACACTGTGATAATACTGTCTCTCACTGCGCTGATTATAATTCTCACACTGCGGTATTAGTGCCTCTGTCACTGTGATTATAATTCTCGTACAGCGGTAATAGTGTCTCAGTCACTGCGGTGATTAAAATCCTTGCGCTGCGGTACAAGTGCGTCTCTCATTGCGCTGATTATAATTCTCACACAACGGTAACAGTGTCTCTGTCACTGAGCTGATTATAATTCTCACACTGCGGTAATAGTGTCTCTGTCACTGCGGTGATTATATTCCTCTCTTTGCGGTAATAGTGTCTCTGTCACTGTGGTGATTATAATTCTCGCACTGAGTTAATGCTGTCTCTGTGTCTGCGATTTTTATAATACTCCTGCTGTGATAATAGTGTCTCTGTCACTGCGGTGATTATATTCCTCTCGTTGCGGTAATAGTGTCTCAGTCACTGTGGTGATTATAATTCTCACACTGCTCTAGTATTGTCTCTGTCACTGAGGTGATTATAATTCTCACACTACGGTAATAGTGTCTCTGTCTCTGAGGTGATTATAATTCTCACTCAGTGATAATAGTGTCTCTATCACTGCGGTGATTATAATCCTCACACTGCGCTAATACTGTCTCTGTTACTTAATTGATTATAATTCTCACACTACTGAAATAGTGTACATGTCATGCGGTGATTATAATTCTCACACTGTGATAATAGTGTCTCTATCACTGCAGTGATTATAATCCTCACACTGCGGTAATAGAGTCTCTTTCACTGCAGTGACTATAATTCTCACACTGCGTTAATAGTGACTCTGTCACTGCGGTGATTATAATCCTCTCATTGCGGTAATAGTGTCTGTGGCAATGCGGTGATTATAATTCTCACACTGCGGAAATAGTGTCTCTGTCACTGAGCTGATTGTAATTCTCACACTGGGCTAGTAGTGTCTCTGTCACTGAGGTGATTATAATCCTCACACTGTGATAATACTGTCTCTCACTGCGGTGATTATAATTCTCGCACTGAGTTAATGCTGTCACTGTCTCTGCGATTTTTATAATACTCCTACTGTGATAATAGTGTCTCTGTCACTGCGGTGATTATATTCCTCTCGTTGCGGTAATAGTGTCTCAGTCACTGTGGTGATTATAATTCTCATACTACGGTAATAGTGTCTCTGTCACTGAGCTGATTATAATTCTCACACTGCTCTAGTATTGTCTCTGTCACTGAGGTGATTATAATTCTCACACTGTGATAATAGTGTCTCTGTCACTGCGGTGATTATAATTCTCACACTGCGTTAATAGTGTCTCTGTCACTGCGCTGATTATAATTCTCACACTGCGGTAATAGTGTCTATGTCACTTCAGTGATTATAATTCTCGTACAGCGGTAATAGTGTCTCAGTCACTTCAGTGATTAAAATCCTCGCGCTGCTGTAATAGTGCGTCTATCATTGCGGTGATTATAATTCTCACACTGTGATAATAGTGTCTCTCTCACTGCGGTGATTATAATTCTCACACTGCGGTAATAGTGTCTCTGTCACTGAGGTGATTATAATTCTCACACTGTGATAATAGTGTCTCTCTCACTGCGGTGATTATAATTCTCACACTTCGGTAATAGTGTCTCTGTCACTGCAGTGACTATAATTCTCACACTGCGTTAATAGTGTCTAGGTCACTACGGTGATTATAATTCTCACACTTTGATAATAGGGACTCCCTCACTGCGGCCATTATAATTCACACACAGCGGTTATAGTGTCTCTGTCACTGCGGTGATTATAATCCTCTCATTGCGGTAAGAGTGTCTCAGTCACTGTGGTGATTATAATTCTCACACTGCCTTAATAGTGTCTTTCTCACTGCGGTGATTATAATTCTCACACTGCAGTAATAGTGTCTCTGTCACTGCATTGATTATAATTCTCTCACTGTGGCAATAGTGTCTCTGTCACTGCAGTGATTATTAATCTCACAGTGCAGTAATAGTGTCTCTGTCACTGCAGTGATTACAATTCTCACACTACGGTAATAGTGTCTCTGTCACTGAGCTGATTATAATTCTCACACTGCGCTAGTAGTGTCTCTGTCTCTGAGGTGATTATAATCCTCACACTGTGATAATACTGTGTCTGTCACTGCGGTACCTATAATCCTCTCATTGCGGTAATAGTGTCTCTGTCTCTGAGGTGATTATAATTCTCACTCAGTGATAATAGTGTCTCTATCACTGCGGTGATTATAATCCTCACACTGCGCTAATACTGTCTCTGTTACTTAATTGATTATAATTCTCACACTACTGAAATAGTGTACATGTCATGCGGTGATTATAATTCTCACACTGTGATAATAGTGTCTCTATCACTGCAGTGATTATAATCCTCACACTGCGGTAATAGAGTCTCTTTCACTGCAGTGACTATAATTCTCACACTGCGTTAATAGTGACTCTGTCACTGCGGTGATTATAATCCTCTCATTGCGGTAATAGTGTCTGTGGCACTGCGGTGATTATAATTCTCACACTGCGGAAATAGTGTCTCTGTCACTGAGCTGATTGTAATTTTCACACTGGGCTAGTAGTGTCTCTGTCACTGAGGTGATTATAAACCTCACACTGTGATAATACTGTCTCTCACTGCGCTGATTATAATTCTCACACTGCGGTATTAGTGCCTCTGTCACTGTGATTATAATTCTCGTACAGCGGTAATAGTGTCTCAGTCACTGCGGTGATTAAAATCCTTGCGCTGCGGTACAAGTGCGTCTCTCATTGCGCTGATTATAATTCTCACACAACGGTAACAGTGTCTCTGTCACTGAGCTGATTATAATTCTCACACTGCGGTAATAGTGTCTCTGTCACTGCGGTGATTATATTCCTCTCTTTGCGGTAATAGTGTCTCTGTCACTGTGGTGATTATAATTCTCGCACTGAGTTAATGCTGTCTCTGTGTCTGCGATTTTTATAATACTCCTGCTGTGATAATAGTGTCTCTGTCACTGCGGTGATTATATTCCTCTCGTTGCGGTAATAGTGTCTCAGTCACTGTGGTGATTATAATTCTCACACTGCTCTAGTATTGTCTCTGTCACTGAGGTGATTATAATTCTCACACTACGGTAATAGTGTCTCTGTCTCTGAGGTGATTATAATTCTCACTCAGTGATAATAGTGTCTCTATCACTGCGGTGATTATAATCCTCACACTGCGCTAATACTGTCTCTGTTACTTAATTGATTATAATTCTCACACTACTGAAATAGTGTACATGTCATGCGGTGATTATAATTCTCACACTGTGATAATAGTGTCTCTATCACTGCAGTGATTATAATCCTCACACTGCGGTAATAGAGTCTCTTTCACTGCAGTGACTATAATTCTCACACTGCGTTAATAGTGACTCTGTCACTGCGGTGATTATAATCCTCTCATTGCGGTAATAGTGTCTGTGGCAATGCGGTGATTATAATTCTCACACTGCGGAAATAGTGTCTCTGTCACTGAGCTGATTGTAATTCTCACACTGGGCTAGTAGTGTCTCTGTCACTGAGGTGATTATAATCCTCACACTGTGATAATACTGTCTCTCACTGCGGTGATTATAATTCTCGCACTGAGTTAATGCTGTCACTGTCTCTGCGATTTTTATAATACTCCTACTGTGATAATAGTGTCTCTGTCACTGCGGTGATTATATTCCTCTCGTTGCGGTAATAGTGTCTCAGTCACTGTGGTGATTATAATTCTCATACTACGGTAATAGTGTCTCTGTCACTGAGCTGATTATAATTCTCACACTGCTCTAGTATTGTCTCTGTCACTGAGGTGATTATAATTCTCACACTGTGATAATAGTGTCTCTGTCACTGCGGTGATTATAATTCTCACACTGCGTTAATAGTGTCTCTGTCACTGCGCTGATTATAATTCTCACACTGCGGTAATAGTGTCTATGTCACTTCAGTGATTATAATTCTCGTACAGCGGTAATAGTGTCTCAGTCACTTCAGTGATTAAAATCCTCGCGCTGCTGTAATAGTGCGTCTATCATTGCGGTGATTATAATTCTCACACTGTGATAATAGTGTCTCTCTCACTGCGGTGATTATAATTCTCACACTGCGGTAATAGTGTCTCTGTCACTGAGGTGATTATAATTCTCACACTGTGATAATAGTGTCTCTCTCACTGCGGTGATTATAATTCTCACACTGCGGTAATAGTGTCTCTGTCACTGCAGTGACTATAATTCTCACACTGCGTTAATAGTGTCTAGGTCACTACGGTGATTATAATTCTCACACTTTGATAATAGGGACTCCCTCACTGCGGCCATTATAATTCACACACAGCGGTTATAGTGTCTCTGTCACTGCGGTGATTATAATCCTCTCATTGCGGTAAGAGTGTCTCAGTCACTGTGGTGATTATAATTCTCACACTGCCTTAATAGTGTCTTTCTCACTGCGGTGATTATAATTCTCACACTGCAGTAATAGTGTCTCTGTCACTGCATTGATTATAATTCTCTCACTGTGGCAATAGTGTCTCTGTCACTGCAGTGATTATAAATCTCACAGTGCAGTAATAGTGTCTCTGTCACTGCAGTGATTACAATTCTCACACTACGGTAATAGTGTCTCTGTCACTGAGCTGATTATAATTCTCACACTGCGCTAGTAGTGTCTCTGTCTCTGAGGTGATTATAATCCTCACACTGTGATAATACTGTGTCTGTCACTGCGGTACCTATAATCCTCTCATTGCGGTAATAGTGTCTCTGTCTCTGAGGTGATTATAATTCTCACTCAGTGATAATAGTGTCTCTATCACTGCGGTGATTATAATCCTCACACTGCGCTAATACTGTCTCTGTTACTTAATTGATTATAATTCTCACACTACTGAAATAGTGTACATGTCATGCGGTGATTATAATTCTCACACTGTGATAATAGTGTCTCTATCACTGCAGTGATTATAATCCTCACACTGCGGTAATAGAGTCTCTTTCACTGCAGTGACTATAATTCTCACACTGCGTTAATAGTGACTCTGTCACTGCGGTGATTATAATCCTCTCATTGCGGTAATAGTGTCTGTGGCACTGCGGTGATTATAATTCTCACACTGCGGAAATAGTGTCTCTGTCACTGAGCTGATTGTAATTTTCACACTGGGCTAGTAGTGTCTCTGTCACTGAGGTGATTATAAACCTCACACTGTGATAATACTGTCTCTCACTGCGCTGATTATAATTCTCACACTGCGGTATTAGTGCCTCTGTCACTGCAGTGATTATAATTCTCGTACAGCGGTAATAGTGTCTCAGTCACTGCGGTGATTAAAATCCTTGCGCTGCGGTACAAGTGCGTCTCTCATTGCGCTGATTATAATTCTCACACAACGGTAACAGTGTCTCTGTCACTGAGCTGATTATAATTCTCACACTGCGGTATTAGTGTTTCTGTCAATGTAGTGATTATAATCCTCACACTGTTATAATACTGTCTCTGTCACGGCGATGATTAAAATCCTCTCATTGCGGTACTAGTGTCTCTGTCATGCGGTGATTATAATTCTCTCACTGTGGCAATAGTGTCTCTGTCACTGCAGTGATTATAAATCTGACAGTGCAGTAATAGTGTCTCTGTCACTGCAGTGATTACAATTCTCACACTACGGTAATAGTGTCTCTGTCACTGAGCTGATTATAATTCTCACACTGCGCTAGTAGTGTCTCTGTCTCTGAGGTGATTATAATCCTCACACTGTGATAATACTGTCTCTGTCACTGCGGTACCTATAATCCTCTCATTGCGGTAATAGTGTCTCCGTCTCTGAGGTGATTATAATTCTCACTCAGTGATAATAGTGTCTCTATCACTGCGGTGATTATAATCCTCACACTGCGCTAATACTGTCTCTGTTACTTAATTGATTATAATTCTCACACTACTGAAATAGTGTACATGTCATGCGGTGATTATAATTCTCACACTGTGATAATAGTGTCTCTATCACTGCAGTGATTATAATCCTCACACTGCGGTAATAGAGTCTCTTTCACTGCAGTAACTATAATTCTCACACTGCGTTAATAGTGACTCTGTCACTGCGGTGATTATAATCCTCTCATTGCGGTAATAGTGTCTGTGGCACTGCGGTGATTATAATTCTCACACTGCGGAAATAGTGTCTCTGTCACTGAGCTGATTGTAATTCTCACACTGGGCTAGTAGTGTCTCTGTCACTGAGGTGATTATAATCCTCACACTGTGATAATACTGTCTCTCACTGCGCTGATTATAATTCTCACACTGCGGTATTAGTGCCTCTGTCACAGCAGTGATTATAATTCTCGTACAGCGGTAATAGTGTCTCAGTCACTGCGGTGATTAAAATCCTTGCGCTGCGGTACAAGTGCGTCTCTCATTGCGCTGATTATAATTCTCACACAACGGTAACAGTGTCTCTGTCACTGAGCTGATTATAATTCTCACACTGCGGTATTAGTGTTTCTGTCAATGTAGTGATTATAATCCTCACACTGTTATAATACTGTCTCTGTCACGGCGATGATTAAAATCCTCTCATTGCAATACTAGTGTCTCTGTCACTGCGGTGATTATAATTCTCACGCAGTGTTTATAGTGTCTCTGTCACTGTGGTGATTATAATTCTCACTCAGTGATAATAGTGTCTCTATCACTGAGGTGATTATAATTCTCACACTACTGTAATAGTGTCCATGTCACTGCGGTGATTATAATTCTCACACTGTGATAATAGTGTCTCTGTCACTGAGGTGATTATAAACCTCACACTGTGATAATACTGTCTCTGTAACTGTGGTGACTGTAATCCTCTTATTGTGTTAATAGTGCCTCTGTCACTGTGGTGATTATAATTCTCGCACTGAGTTAATGCTGTCTCTGTGTCTGCGATTTTTATAATACTCTTGCTGTGATAATAGTGTCTCTGTCACTGCGGTGATTATATTCCTCTCTTTGCTGTAATAGTGTCTCAGTCACTGTGGTGATTATAATTCTCACACTACGGTAATAGTGTCTCTGT
Organism: Isurus oxyrinchus; assembly: GCA_026770705.1. Taxonomy (NCBI): domain Eukaryota; kingdom Metazoa; phylum Chordata; class Chondrichthyes; order Lamniformes; family Lamnidae; genus Isurus; species Isurus oxyrinchus. Next base: position 237,015 of record JANJGN010000460.1, on the reverse strand, counting down.
CACTGAGCTGATTATAATTCTCACACTGCTCTAGTATTGTCTCTGTCACTGAGGTGATTATAATTCTCACACTGTGATAATAGTGTCTCTGTCACTGCGGTGATTATAATTCTTACACTGCGTTAATAGTGTCTCTGTCACTGCGCTGATCATAATTCTCACACTGCGGTAATAGTGTCTATGTCACTTCAGTGATTATAATTCTCGTACAGCGGTAATAGTGTCTCAGTCACTTCAGTGATTAAAATCCTCGCGCTGCTGTAATAGTGCGTCTATCATTGCGGTGATTATAATTCTCACACTGTAATAATAGTGTCTCTCTCACTGCGGTGATTATAATTCTCACACTGCGGTAATAGTGTCTCTGTCACTGCAGTGACTATAATTCTCACACTGCATTAATAGTGTCTAGGTCACTACGGTGATTATAATTCTCACACTTTGATAATAGGGACTCCCTCACTGCGGCCATTATAATTCACACACAGCGGTTATAGTGTCTCTGTCACTGTGGTGATTATAATCCTCTCATTGCAGTAAGAGTGTCTCAGTCACTGTGGTGATTATAATTCTCACACTGCCTTAATAGTGTCTTTCTCACTGCGGTGATTATAATCCTCACACTGCAGTAATAGTGTCTCTGTCACTGCATTGATTATAATTCTCTCACTGCGGCAATAGTGTCTCTGTCACTGCAGTGATTATAAATCTCACACTGCAGTAATAGTGTCTCTGTCACTGCAGTGATTACAATTCTCACACTACGGTAATAGTGTCTCTGTCACTGAGCTGATTATAATTCTCACACTGCGCTAGTAGTGTCTCTGTCTCTGAGGTGATTATAATCCTCACACTGTGATAATACTGTCTCTGTCACTGCGGTACCTATAATCCTCTCATTGCGGTAATAGTGCCTCTGTCACTGCGGTGATTATAATACTCTCATTGCGGTAATAGTGTCTCTGTCTCTGAGGTGATTATAATTCTCACTCAGTGATAATAGTGTCTCTATCACTGCGGTGATTATAATCCTCACACTGCGCTAATACTGTCTCTGTTACTTAATTGATTATAATTCTCACACTACTGAAATAGTGTACATGTCATGCGGTGATTATAATTCTCACACTGTGATAATAGTGTCTCTATCACTGCAGTGATTATAATCCTCACACTGCGGTAATAGAGTCTCTTTCACTGCAGTGACTATAATTCTCACACTGCGTTAATAGTGACTCTGTCACTGCGGTGATTATAATCCTCTCATTGCGGTAATAGTGTCTGTGGCACTGCGGTGATTATAATTCTCACACTGCGGAAATAGTGTCTCTGTCACTGAGCTGATTATAATTCTCACACTGGGCTAGTAGTGTCTCTGTCACTGAGGTGATTATAATCCTCACACTGTGATAATACTGTCTCTCACTGCGCTGATTATAATTCTCACACTGCGGTATTAGTGCCTCTGTCACAGCAGTGATTATAATTCTCGTACAGCGGTAATAGTGTCTCAGTCACTGCGGTGATTAAAATCCTTGCGCTGCGGTACAAGTGCGTCTCTCATTGCGCTGATTATAATTCTCACACAACGGTAACAGTGTCTCTGTCACTGAGCTGATTATAATTCTCACACTGCGGTATTAGTGTTTCTGTCAATGTAGTGATTATAATCCTCACACTGTTATAATACTGTCTCTGTCACGGCGATGATTAAAATCCTCTCATTGCGGTACTAGTGTCTCTGTCATGCGGTGATTATAATTCTCACACAGTGATAATAGTGTCTCTGTCACTGCGGTGATTATAATCCTCACACTGCGGTAATAGTGTCTCTGTCACTGCGGTGATTATAATCCTCACACTGTGTTAATTGTTTCTCTGTCACTGCGGTGATTATAATTCTCACTCAGTGATAATAGTGTCTCTATCACTGAGGTGATTATAATCCTCACACTACTGTAATAGTGTCCATGTCACTGCGGTGATTATAATTCTCACACTGTGATAATAATGTCTCTGTCACTGAGGTGATTATAAACCTCACACTGTGATAATACTGTCTCTGTAACTGTGGTGACTATAATCCTCTTATTGTGTTAACAGTGCCTCTGTCACTGCGGTGATTATAATTCTCACACTGCGTTAATAGTGTCTCTGTCACTGCGCTGATTATAATTCTCACACTGCTGTATTAGTGTCTGTGTCACTGCAGTGATTATAATTCTCGTACAGCGCTAATAGTGTCTCAGTCACTTCAGTGATTAAAATCCTCGTGCTGCGGTAAAAGTGCGTCTCTCATTGCGCTGATTATCATTCTCACACTACAGTAACAGTGTCTCCATCACTGAGCTGATTATAATTCTCACACTGCGGTATTAGTGTCTCTGTCAATGTAGTGATTATAATCCTCACACTGTGATAATACTGTCTCTGTCACGGCGATGATTAAAATACTCTCATTGCGGTATTAGTGTCTCTGTCACTGTGGTGATTATAATTCTCACTCAGAGATAATAGTGTCTCTATCACTGTGGTGATTATAATCCTCACACTGCAGTAATAGTGTCTCTGTCACTGCAGTGATTACAATTCTCACACTACGGTAATAGTGTCTCTGTCACTGAGCTGATTATAATTCTCACACTGCGGTAATAGTGTCTCTGTCACTGCAGTGATTATAATTCTCGTACAGCGGTAATAGTGTCTTTGTCACTGCGGTGATTAAAATCCTCGCGCTGCGGTAAAAGTGCGTCTCTCATTGCGCTGATTATAATTCTCACACTACAGTAACAGTGTCTCTGTCACTGAGCTGATTATAATTCTCACTCTGCGGTATTAGTGTTTCTGTCAATGTCATGATTATAATCCTCACACTGTTATAATACTGTCTCTGTCACGGCGATGATTAAAATCCTCTCATTGCGGTATTAGTGTCTCTGTCACTGCGGTGATTATAATTCTCACACAGTGATAATAGTGTCTCTGTCACTGGGGTGATTATAATCCTCACACTGCGTTAATTGTTTCTCTGTCACTGCGGTGATTATAATTCTCACTCAGTGATAATAGTGTCTCTATCACTGAGCTGATTATAATCCTCACACTACTGTAATAGTGTCCATGTCACTGCAGTGATTATAATTCTCACACTGTGATAATAGTGTCTCTCCCATTGCGGTGATGATAGTTCTCACACTGCGGTAATAGTGTCTCTGTCACTGCGGTGATTATATTCCTCTCATTGCGGTAATAGTGTCTCTGTCACTGTGGTGATTATAATTCTCGCACTGAGTTAATGCTGTCTCTGTGTCTGCGATTTTTATAATACTCCTACTGTGATAATAGTGTCTCTGTCACTGCGGTGATTATATTCCTCTCGTTGCGGTAATAGTGTCTCAGTCACTGTGGTGATTATAATTCTCACACTACGGTAATAGTGTCTCTGTCACTGAGCTGATTATAATTCTCACACTGCTCTAGTATTGTCTCTGTCACTGAGGTGATTATAATTCTCACACTGTGATAATAGTGTCTCTGTCACTGCGATGATTATAATTCTCACACTGCGTTAATAGTGTCTCTGTCACTGCGCTGATTATAATTCTCACACTGCGGTAATAGTGTCTATGTCACTTCAGTGATTATAATTCTCGTACAGCGGTAATAGTGTCTCAGTCACTTCAGTGATTAAAATCCTCGCGCTGCTGTAATAGTGCGTCTATCATTGCGGTGATTATAATTCTCACACTGTGATAATAGTGTCTCTCTCACTGCGGTGATTATAATTCTCACACTGCGGTAATAGTGTCTCTGTCACTGCAGTGACTATAATTCTCACACTGCGTTAATAGTGTCTAGGTCACTACGGTGATTATAATTCTCACACTTTGATAATAGGGACTCCCTCACTGCGGCCATTATAATTCACACACAGCGGTTATAGTGTCTCTGTCACTGCGGTGATTATAATCCTCTCATTGCGGTAAGAGTGTCTCAGTCACTGTGGTGATTATAATTCTCACACTGCCTTAATAGTGTCTTTCTCACTGCAGTGATTATAATTCTCACACTGCTCTAGTATTGTCTCTGTCACTGAGGTGATTATAATTCTCACACTGTGATAATAGTGTCTCTGTCACTGCGGTGATTATAATTCTCACACTGCGTTAATAGTGTCTCTGTCACTGCGCTGATTATAATTCTCACACTGCGGTAATAGTGTCTATGTCACTTCAGTGATTATAATTCTCGTACAGCGGTAATAGTGTCTCAGTCACTTCAGTGATTAAAATCCTCGCGCTGCTGTAATAGTGCGTCTATCATTGCGGTGATTATAATTCTCACACTGTGATAATAGTGTCTCTCTCACTGCGGTGATTATAATTCTCACACTGCGGTAATAGTGTCTCTGTCACTGCAGTGACTATAATTCTCACACTGCGTTAATAGTGTCTAGGTCACTACGGTGATTATAATTCTCACACTTTGATAATAGGGACTCCCTCACTGCGGCCATTATAATTCACACACAGCGGTTACAGTGTCTCTGTCACTGCGGTGATTATAATCCTCTCATTGCAGTAAGAGTGTCTCAGTCACTTTGGTGATTATAATTCTCACACTGCCTTAATAGTGTCTTTCTCACTGCAGTGATTATAAATCTCACAGTGCAGTAATAGTGTCTCTGTCACTGCAGTGATTACAATTCTCACACTACGGTAATAGTGTCTCTGTCACTGAGCTGATTATAATTCTCACACTGCGCTAGTAGTGTCTCTGTCTCTGAGGTGATTATAATCCTCACACTGTGATAATACTGTCTCTGTCACTGCGGTACCTATAATCCTCTCATTGCGGCAATAGTGCCTCTGTCACTGCGCTGATTATAATACTCCCTCAGTGATAATAGTGTCTCTATCACTGCGGTGATTATAATCCTCACACTGCGCTAATACTGTCTCTGTTACTTAATTGATTATAATTCTCACACTACTGAAATAGTGTACATGTCATGCGGTGATTATAATTCTCACACTGTGATAATAGTCTCTCTATCACTGCGGTGATTATAATCCTCACACTGCGCTAATACTGTCTCTGTTACTTAATTGATTATAATTCTCACACTACTGAAATAGTGTACATGTCATGCGGTGATTATAATTCTCACACTGTGATAATAGTGTCTCTATCACTGCATTGATTATAATCCTCACACTGCGGTAATAGAGTCTCTTTCACTGCAGTGACTATAATTCTCACACTGCGTTAATAGTGACTCTGTCACTGCGGTGATTATAATCCTTTCATTGCGGTAATAGTGTCTGTGGCACTGCGGTGATTATAATTCTCACACTGCGGAAATAGTGTCTCTGTCACTGAGCTGATTATAATTCTCACACTGGGCTAGTAGTGTCTCTGTCACTGAGGTGATTATAATCCTCACACTGTGATAATACTGTCTCTCACTGCGCTGATTATAATTCTCACACTGCGGTATTAGTGCCTCTGTCACTGCAGTGATTATAATTCTCGTACAGCGGTAATAGTGTCTCAGTCACTGCGGTGATTAAAATCCTTGCGCTGCGGTACAAGTGCGTCTCTCATTGCGCTGATTATAATTCTCACACAACGGTAACAGTGTCTCTGTCACTGAGCTGATTATAATTCTCACACTGCGGTATTAGTGTTTCTGTCAATGTAGTGATTATAATCCTCACACTGTTATAATACTGTCTCTGTCACGGCGATGATTAAAATCCTCTCATTGCGGTACTAGTGTCTCTGTCATGCGGTGATTATAATTCTCACACAGTGATAATAGTGTCTCTGTCACTGCGGTGATTATAATCCTCACACTGCGGTAATAGTGTCTCTGTCACTGCGGTGATTATAATCCTCACACTGTGTTAATTGTTTCTCTGTCACTGCGGTGATTATAATTCTCACTCAGTGATAATAGTGTCTCTATCACTGAGGTGATTATAATCCTCACACTACTGTAATAGTGTCCATGTGAGTGCGGTGATTATAATTCTCACACTGTGATAATAGTGTCTCTGTCACTGAGGTGATTATAAACCTCACACTGTGATAATACTGTCTCTGTAACTGTGGTGACTATAATCCTCTTATTGTGTTAATAGTGCCTCTGTCACTGCGCTGATTATAATTCTCACACTGCTGTATTAGTGTCTGTGTCACTGCAGTGATTATAATTCTCGTACAGCGCTAATAGTGTCTCAGTCACTTCAGTGATTAAAATCCTCGTGCTGCGGTAAAAGTGCGTCTCTCATTGCGCTGATTATCATTCTCACACTACAGTAACAGTGTCTCCATCACTGAGCTGATTATAATTCTCACACTGCGGTATTAGTGTCTCTGTCAATGTAGTGATTATAATCCTCACACTGTAATAATACTGTCTCTGTCACGGCGATGATTAAAATACTCTCAGTGCGGTATTACTGTCTCTGTCACTGTGGTGATTATAATTCTCACTCAGTGATAATAGTGTTTCTATCACTGTGGTGATTATAATCCTCACACTGCAGTAATAGTGTCTCTGTCACTGCAGTGATTACAATTCTCACACTACGGTAATAGTGTCTCTGTCACTGAGCTGATTATAATTCTCACACTGCGGTAATAGTGTCTCTGTCACTGCAGTGATTATAATTCTCGTACAGCCGTAATAGTGTCTTTGTCACTGCGGTGATTAAAATCCTCGCGCTGCGGTAAAAGTGCGTCTCTCATTGCGCTGATTATAATTCTCACACTACAGTAACAGTGTCTCTGTCACTGAGCTGATTATAATTCTCACTCTGCGGTATTAGTGTTTCTGTCAATGTCGTGATTATAATCCTCACACTGTTATAATACTGTCTCTGTCATGGCGATGATTAAAATCCTCTCATTGCGGTATTAGTGCCTCTGTCACTGCGGTGATTATAATTCTCACACAGTGATAATAGTGTCTCTGTCACTGGGGTGATTATAATCCTCACACTGCGTTAATTGTTTCTCTGTCACTGCGGTGATTATAATTCTCACTCAGTGATAATAGTGTCTCTATCACTGAGGTGATTATAATCCTCACACTACTGTAATAGTGTCCATGTCACTGCAGTGATTATAATTCTCACACTGTGATAATAGTGTCTCTCCCATTGCGGTGATGATAATTCTCACACTGCGGTAATAGTGTCTCTGTCACTGCGGTGATTATATTACTCTCATTGCGGTAATAGTGTCTCTGTCACTGTGGTGATTATAATTCTCGCACTGAGTTAATGCTGCCTCTGTGTCTGCGATTTTTATAATACTCCTACTGTGATAATAGTGTCTCTGTCACTGCGGTGATTATAATCCTCTCGTTGCGGTAATAGTGTCTCAGTCACTGTGGTGATTATAATTCTCACACTACGGTAATAGTGTCTCTGTCACTGAGCTGATTATAATTCTCACACTGCTCTAGTATTGTCTCTGTCACTGAGGTGATTATAATTCTCACACTGTGATAATAGTGTCTCTGTCACTGCGGTGATTATAATTCTCACACTGCGTTAATAGTGTCTCTGTCACTGCACTGATTATAATTCTCACACTGCGGTAATAGTGTCTATGTCACTTCAGTGATTATAATTCTCGTACAGCGGTAATAGTGTCTCAGTCACTTCAGTGATTAAAATCCTCGCGCTGCTGTAATAGTGCGTCTATCATTGCGGTGATTATAATTCTCACACTGTGATAATAGTGTCTCTGTCACTGCAGTGACTATAATTCTCACACTGCGTTAATAGTGTCTAGGTCACTACGGTGATTATAATTCTCACACTTTGATAATAGGGACTCCCTCACTGCGGCCATTATAATTCACACACAGCGGTTATAGTGTCTCTGTCACTGCGGTGATTATAATCCTCTCATTGCGGTAAGAGTGTCTCAGTCACTGTGGTGATTATAATTCTCACACTGCCTTAATAGTGTCTTTCTCACTGCAGTGATTATAATTCTCACACTGCAGTAATAGTGTCTCTGTCCCTGCATTGATTATAATTCTCTCACTGCGGCAATAGTGTCTCTGTCACTGCAGTGATTATAAATCTCACACTGCAGTAATAGTGTCTCTGTCACTGCAGTGATTACAATTCTCACACTACGGTAATAGTGTCTCTGTCACTGAGCTGATTATAATTCTCACACTGCGCTAGTAGTGTCTCTGTCTCTGAGGTGATTATAATCCTCACACTGTGATAATACTGTCTCTGTCACTGCGGGACCTATAATCCTCTCATTGCGGTAATAGTGCCTCTGTCACTGCGGTGATTATAATACTCTCATTGCGGTAATAGTGTCTCTATCTCTGAGGTGATTATAATTCTCACTCAGTGATAATAGTGTCTCTATCACTGCGGTGATTATAATCCTCACACTGCGCTAATACTATCTCTGTTACTTAATTGATTATAATTCTCACACTACTGAAATAGTGTACATGTCATGCGGTGATTATAATTCTCACACTGTGATAATAGTGTCTCTATCACTGCAGTGATTATAATCCTCACACTGCGGTAATAGAGTCTCTTTCACTGCAGTGACTATAATTCTCACACTGCGTTAATAGTGACTCTGTCACTACGGTGATTATAATCCTCTCATTGCGGTATAGTGTCTGTGGCACTGCGGTGATTATAATTCTCACACTGCGGAAATAGTGTCTCTGTCACTGAGCTGATTATAATTCTCACACTGGGCTAGTAGTGTCTCTGTCACTGAGGTGATTATAATCCTCACACTGTGATAATACTGTCTCTCACTGCGCTGATTATAATTCTCACACTGCGGTATTAGTGCCTCTGTCACTGCAGTGATTATAATTCTCGTACAGCGGTAATAGTGTCTCAGTCACTGCGGTGATTAAAATCCTTGCGCTGCGGTACAAGTGCGTCTCTCATTGCGCTGATTATAATTCTCACACAACGGTAACAGTGTCTCTGTCACTGAGCTGATTATAATTCTCACACTGCGGTATTAGTGTTTCTGTCAATGTAGTGATTATAATCCTCACACTGTTATAATACTGTCTCTGTCACGGCGATGATTAAAATCCTCTCATTGCGGTACTAGTGTCTCTGTCATGCGGTGATTATAATTCTCACACAGTGATAATAGTGTCTCTGTCACTGCGGTGATTATAATCCTCACACTGCGGTAATAGTGTCTCTGTCACTGCAGTGATTATAATCCTCACACTGTGTTAATTGTTTCTCTGTCACTGCGGTGATTATAATTCTCACTCAGTGATAATAGTGTCTCTATCACTGAGGTGATTATAATCCTCACACTACTGTAATAGTGTCCATGTCACTGCGGTGATTATAATTCTCACACTGTGATAATAGTGTCTCTGTCACTGCAGTGATTATAATTCTCACACTGCGCTAATACTGTCTCTGTTACTTCATTGATTATAATTCTCACTCTACTGTAATAGTGTCCATGTCACTGCGGTGATTATCATTCTCACACTGCGGTAATAGTATCTCTGTCACTGCAGTGACTATAATTCTCACACTGCGTTAATAGCATCTCTGTCACTGCGGTCATTATAATTCTCACACATTGATAATAGGGACTCCCTCACTGCGGCAATTATAATTCGCGCACAGCGGTACTAGTGTCTCTGTCACTGCGGTGATTATAATTCTCACACAGCAGCAATAGTATCTTGTCACTGCAATGACTTTAATTCTCACACTGTGTTAATAATGTCTCTGTCACTGCGGTGATTATAATGCTCACACTGTGATAATAGTGTCTCTGTCACTGCAGTGATTATAGTCATCACACTGTGATAATAGTGTCTCTGTCACTGCAGTGAGTATAATACTCGCACTGCTGTAATACTGTCTCTGTTACTTCAGTGATTATAATTCTCACACTGCGGTAATAGCGTCTCTGTCACTGCAGTGACTATAATTCTCACTCTGCGTTAATAGTGTCTCTGTCACTGCGGTGATTATAATCCTCTCATTGTGATAATAGTGTCTCTGTCACTGTGGTGATTATAATTCTCACACTGAGTTAATGCTGTCTCTGTCTCTGAGATGCTTATAATACTCCTACTGTGACAATAGTGTCTCTGTCATTGCGGTGATTATAATCCTCTCATTGCGGTAATAGTGTCTCAGTCACTGTGGTGATTATAATTCTCAAACTGCCTTAACAGTGACTTTCTCACTGCGGTGATTATAATTCTCACACTGCAGTAATAGTTTCTCTGTCACTGCATTGATTATAATTCTCTCATTGCAGCAATAGTGTCTCTGTCACTGCAGTGATTATAAATCTCATACTGCAGTAATAGTGTCTCTGTCACTGCAGTGATTACAATTCTCACACTACGGTAATAGTGTCTCTGTCACTGAGCTGATTATAATTCTCACACTGCGCTAGTAGTATCTCTGTCACTGAGGTGATTTTAATCCTCACTTGGTGATAATACTGTCTCTGTCACTGCGGTGACTATAATCCTCTCATTGCGGTAATAGTGCCTCTGTCACTGCGGTGATTATAATTCTCACACTGCGTTAATAGTGTCTTTGTCACTATGCTGATTATAATTCTCACACTGCGGTATTAGTGTCTGGGTCACTGCAGTGATTATAATTCTCGTACAGCGGTAATAGTGTCTCAGTCACTGCGGTGATTAAAATCCTCGCGCGGCGGTAAAAGTGCGTCTGTCATTGCGCTGATTATAATTCTCACACTACGGTAACAGTGTCTCTGTCACTGAGCTGATTATAATTCTCACACTGCGGTATTAGTGTTTCTGTCAATGTAGTGATTATAATCCTCACACTGTTATAATACTGTCTCTGTCACGGCGATGATTAAAATCCTCTCATTGCGGTACTAGTGTCTCTGTCACTGCAGTGATTATAATTCTCACACAGTGATAAAATTGTCTCTGTCACTGGGTTGATTATAATCCTCACACTGCGTTAATTGTTTCTCTGTCACTGCAGTGGCTATAATTCTCACACTGCGTTAATAGTGTCTCTCTCACTGCAGTCATTATAATTCTCACACTTTGATAATAGGCACTCCCTCACTGCGATGATTATAATTCGTGCACAGCGGTACTAGTGTCTCTGTCACTGCGGCGATTATAATTCGTACACAGCGGTAATAGTGTCTCTGTCACTGCGGTGATTATAATTCTCCATCAGTGATAATAGTTTCTCTATCACTGCAGTGAATATAATACTCACACTGCGGTAATAGTGTCTGTGTCACTGCAGTGATTATAAATCTCTCACTGCGCTAATACTGTCTCTGTTACTTCATTGATTATAATTCGCACACTACTGTAATAGTGTCTCTCCCACTGCAGTGATTATAATTCTCACACTGCGATAATAGTGTCTCTTTCACTGCGGTGATTATAATTCTCTCACTGCGCTAATACTGTCTCTGTTACTTCATTGATTATAATTCTCACTCTACTGTAATAGTATCCATGTCACTGCGGTGATTATAATTCTCACACTCCGGTAATAGTATCTTTGTCACTGCAGTGACTATAATTCTCACACTGCGTTCATAGTGTCTCTGTCACTGCGGTGATTATAATTCTCACACTTTGATAATAGGGACTCCCTCACTGCAGCGATTATAATTCACACACAGCGGTAATAGTTTCTCTGTCACTGCGTTGATTATAATCCTCTCATTGCGGTAAGAGTGTCTGTGGCACTGCGGTGATTATAATTCTCACACTGCGGTAATAGTGTCTCTGTCACTGAGCTGATTATAATTCTCACACTGCGCTAGTAGTGTCTCTGTCACTGAGGTGATTATAATCCTCACACGGTGATAATACTGTCTCTGTCACTGTAGTGACTATAATCCTCTCATTGCGGTATTATTGCCTCTGTCACTGCGGTGATTATAATTCTCACACTGATAATAGTGTCTCTGTCACTGCACTGATTATAATTCTCACACTGCGTTAATAGTGTCTTTGTCACTGCGGTCATTATAATTCTCACACTGCGGTAATAGTGTCTCTGTCACTGCAGTGATTATAATTCTCACACTGTGGTAATAGTGTCTCTGTCACTGCGCTGATTATAATTCTCACACTGCGTTAATAGTGTCTTTGTCACTGCGGTCATTATAATTCTCACACTGCGGTAATAGCGTCTCTGTCACTGCAGTGATTATAATTCTCACACAGCGGTAATCGTGTCTCTGTCACTGCAGTGATTATAATCCTCTCATTGTGATAATAGTGTCTCTGTCACTGTGGTGATTATAATTCTCACACTGAGTTAATGCTGTCTCTGTCTCTGAGATGCTTATAATACTCCTACTGTGAGAATAGTGTCTCTGTCATTGCGGTGATTATAATCCTCTCATTGCGGTAATTGTGTCTCAGTCACTGTGGTGATTATAATTCTCAAACTGCCTTAATAGTGTCTTTCTCACTGCGGTGATTATAATTCTCACACTGCAGTAATAGTTTCTCTGTCACTGCATTGATTATAATTCTCTCATTGCAGCAATGGTGTCTCTGTCACTGCAGTGATTATAAATCTCATACTGCAGTAATAGTGTCTCTGTCACTGCAGTGTTTACAATTCTCACACTACGGTAATAGTGTCTCTGTCACTGAGCTGATTATAATTCTCACACTGCGCTAGTAGTGTCTCTGTCACTGAGGTGATTTTAATCCTCACACTGTGATAATACTGTCTCTGTCACTGCGGTGACTATAATCCTCTCATTGCGGTAATAGTGCCTCTGTCACTGCGGTGATTATAATTCTCACACTGCGTTAATAGTGTCTTTGTCACTATGCTGATTATAATTCTCACACTGCGGTATTAGTGTCTGTGCCACTGCAGTGATTATAATTCTCGTACAGCGGTAATAGTGTCTCAGTCACTGCGGTGATTAAAATCCTCACGCTGCGGTAAAAGTGCGTCTGTCATTGCGCTGATTATAATTCTCACACTACGGTAACAGTGTCTCTGTCACTGAGCTGATTATAATTCTCACACTGCGGTATTAGTGTTTCTGTCAATGTAGTGATTATAATCCTCACACTGTTATAATACTGCCTCTGTCACGGCGATGATTAAAATCCTCTCATTGCGGTACTAGTGTCTCTGTCACTGCGGTGATTATAATTCTCACACAGTGATAAAAGTGTCTCTGTCACTGGGGTGATTATAATCCTCACACTGCGTTAATTGTTTCTCTGTCACTGTGGTGATTATAATTCTCACACTGCGGTAATAGTATCTCTGTCACTGCAGTGACTATAATTCTCACACTGCGTTAATAGTGTCTCTCTCACTGCAGTCATTATAATTCTCACACTTTGATAATAGGCACTCCCTCACTGCGGTGATTATAATTCGCGCACAGCGGTACTAGTGTCTCTGTCACTGCGGCGATTATAATTCGTACACGGCGGTAATAGTGTCTCTGTCACTGCGGTGATTATAATTCTCACTCAGTGATAATAGTTTCTCTATCACTGCACTGATTATAATACTCACACTGCGGTAATAGTGTCTGTGTCACTGCAGTGATTATAAATCTCTCACTGCGCTAATACTGTCTCTGTTACTTCATTGATTATAATTCGCACACTACTGTAATAGTGTCCATGTCACTGCGGTGATTATAATTCTCACACTGTTATAATAGTGTCTCTCCCACTGTGGTGATTATAATTCTCACACTGCGATAATAGTGTCTCTTTCACTGCGGTGATTATAATTCTCTCACTGCGCTAATACTGTCTCTGTTACTTCATTGATTATAATTCTCACTCTACTGTAATAGTATCCATGTCACTGCGGTGATTATAATTCTCACACTCCGGTAATAGTATCTTTGTCACTGCAGTGACTATAATTCGCACACTGCGTTAATAGTGTCTCTGTCACTGCGTTGATTATAATCCTCTCATTGCGGTAAGAGTGTCTGTGGCACTGCGGTGATTATAATTCTCACACTGCGGTGATAGTGTCTCTGTCACTGAGCTGATTATAATTCTCACACTGCGCTAGTAGTGTCTCTGTCACTGAGGTGATTATAATCCTCACACGGTGATAATACTGTCTCTGTCACTGTGGTGACTATAATCCTCTCATTGCGGTAATATTGCCTCTGTCACTGCGGTGATTATAATTCTCACACTGATAATAGTGTCTCTGTCACTGCGCTGATTATAATTCTCACACTGCGTTAATAGTGTCTTTGTCACTGCGGTCATTATAATTCTCACACTGCGGTAATAGTGTCTCTGTCACTGCAGTGATTATAATTCTCACACTGTGGTAATAGTGTCTCTGTCACTGCGCTGATTATAATTCTCACACTGCGTTAATAGTGTCTTTGTCACTGCGGTCATTATAATTCTCACACTGCGGTAATAGCGTCTCTGTCACTGCAGTGATTATAATTCTCACACAGCGGTAATCGTGTCTCAGTCACTGTGGTGATTATAATCCTCTCATTGCGGTAATAGTATCTCTGTCACTGTGGTGATTATAATTCTCACACTGAGTTAATGCTATCTCTGTCTCTGCGATGCTTATAATACTCCTACTGTGATAATAGTGTCTCTGTCACTGCGGTGATTATTATCCTCTCATTGCGGTAATAGTGTCTCAGTCACTGTGGTGATTATAATTCTCACACTACGGTAATAGTGTTTCTGTCACTGAGCTGATTATAATTCTCACACTGTGCTAGTATTGTCTCTATCACTGAGGAGATTATAATCCTTACACTGTGATAATACTGTCTCTGTCACTGCGGTGACTATAATCCTCTCATTGCAGTAATAGTGTCTCTGTCACTGCGGTGATTATAATTCTCACACTGCGATAATAGTGTCTCTTTCACTGCGGTGATTATAATTCTCACTCTGCGGTAATAGTGTCTCTGTCACTGCACTGATTATAATTCTCACACTGCGGTAATAGTGTCTCTGTCACTGCAGTGATTATAATTCTCGTACAGCTGTAATAGTGTCTCAGTCACTTCGGTGATTAAAATCCTCGCGCTGCGGTAAAAGTGCGTCTATCATTGCGGTGATTATAATTCTCACACTACGGTAACAGTGTCTCTGTCACTGAGCTGATTATAATTCTTATACTGCGGTATTAGTGTCTCTGTCGATGTAGTGATTATAATCCTCACACTGTGAGAATACTGACTCCGTCACGGCGATGATTACAATCCTCTCATTGTGGTATTTGTGTCTCTGTCACTGAGGTGATTATAATTCTCACACAGTGCTAATAGTGTCTCTGTCTCTGCGGTGATTATAATCCTCACACTGCGTTAATTGTTTCTCTGTCACTGCGGTGATTATAATTCTCACTCAGTGATAATAGTGTCTCTATCACTGCGGTGATTATAATTCTCACACAGCGGTAATCGTGTCTCAGTCACTGTGGTGATTATAATCCTCTCATTGCGGTAATAGTATCTCTGTCATTGTGGTGATTATAATTCTCGCACTGAGTTAATGCTGTCACTGTCTCTGCGATTTTTATAATACTCCTACTGTGATAATAGTGTCTCTGTCACTGCGGTGATTATTATCCTCTCATTGCGGTAATAGTGTCTCAGTCACTGTGGTGATTATAATTCTCACACTACGGTAATAGTGTTTCTGTCACTGAGCTGATTATAATTCTCACACTGTGCTAGTATTGTCTCTACCACTGAGGAGATTATAATCCTCACACTGTGATAATACTGTCTCTGTCACTGCGGTGACTATAATCCTCTCATTGCAGTAATAGTGTCTCTGTCACTGCGGTGATTATAATTCTCACACTGCGATAATAGTGTCTCTTTCACTGCAGTGATTATAATTCTCACTCTGCGGTAATAGTGTCTCTGTCACTGCACTGATTATAATTCTCACACTGCGGTAATAGTGTCTCTGTCACTGCAGTGATTATAATTCTCGTACAGCTGTAATAGTGTCTCAGTCACTTCGGTGATTAAAATCCTCGCGCTGCGGTAAAAGTGCGTCTATCATTGCGGTGATTATAATTCTCACACTACGGTAACAGTGTCTCTGTCGCTGAGCTGATTATAATTCTTATACTGCGGTATTAGTGTCTCTGTCGATGTAGTGATTATAATCCTCACACTGTGAGAATACTGACTCCGTCACGGCGATGATTACAATCCTCTCATTGTGGTATTTGTGTCTCTGTCACTGAGGTGATTATAATTCTCACACAGTGCTAATAGTGTCTCTGTCTCTGCGGTGATTATAATCCTCACACTGCGTTAATTGTTTCTCTGTCACTGCGGTGATTATAATTCTCACTCAGTGATAATAGTGTCTCTATCACTGCGGTGATTATAATCCTCACACTGCGGTAATACTGTCTCTGTCACTGCGGTGATTATAATCCTCACACTGCGGTAATAGTGTCTCTGTCACTGCAGTGATTATAATTCTCACACTGCGCTAATACTGTCTCTGTTACTTCATTGATTATAATTCTCACACTACTGTAATAGTGTCTCTGTCACTGCGGTGATTATACTTCTGACACCTTGATAATAGTGTCTCTCCCACTGCGGTGATTATAATTCTCACACTGCGGTAATAGTGTCTCTGTCACTGCAGTGACTGTAATTCTCTCACTGCGTCAATAGTGTGTCTGTCACTGCGGTGATTATAATTCTCACACTTTGATAATAGGGACTCCCTCATTGCAGCGATTATAATTCACACACAGCGGTAATAGTGTCTCGGTCACTGAGCTGATTATAATTCTCACACTGCGGTATTAGTGTTTCTGTCAATGTAGTGATTATAATTCTCACACTGCGATAATAGTGTCTCTTTCACTGCGGTGATTATAATTCTCACTCTGCGGTAATAGTGTCTCTGTCACTGCACTGATTATAATTCTCACACTGCGGTAATAGTGTCTCTGTCACTGCAGTGATTATAATTCTCGTACAGCTGTAATAGTGTCTCAGTCACTTCGGTGATTAAAATCCTCGCGCTGCGGTAAAAGTGCGTCTATCATTGCGGTGATTATAATTCTCACACTACGGTAACAGTGTCTCTGTCACTGAGCTGATTATAATTCTTATACTGCGGTATTAGTGTCTCTGTCGATGTAGTGATTATAATCCTCACACTGTGAGAATACTGACTCCGTCACGGCGATGATTACAATCCTCTCATTGTGGTATTTGTGTCTCTGTCACTGAGGTGATTATAATTCTCACACAGTGCTAATAGTGTCTCTGTCTCTGCGGTGATTATAATCCTCACACTGCGTTAATTGTTTCTCTGTCACTGCGGTGATTATAATTCTCACTCAGTGATAATAGTGTCTCTATCACTGCGGTGATTATAATCCTCACACTGCGGTAATACTGTCTCTGTCACTGCGGTGATTATAATCCTCACACTGCGGTAATAGTGTCTCTGTCACTGCAGTGATTATAATTCTCACACTGCGCTAATACTGTCTCTGTTACTTCATTGATTATAATTCTCACACTACTGTAATAGTGTCCATGTCACTGCGGTGATTATAATTCTGACACCTTGATAATAGTGTCTCTCCCACTGCGGTGATTATAATTCTCACACTGCGGTAATAGTGTCTCTGTCACTGCGGTGATTAAATTCCTCTCTTTGCGGTAATAGTGTCTCTGTCACTGCAGTGATTATAATTCTCACACTGTGATAATAGTGTCTCTCCCACTGCGGTGATTATTTATCTCACACTGCGGTAATAGTGTCTCTGTCACTGCAGTGACTGTAATTCTCTCACTGCGTCAATAGTGTGTCTGTCACTGCGGTGATTATAATTCTCACACTTTGATAATAGGGACTCCCTCATTGCAGCGATTATAATTCACACACAGCGGTAATAGTGTCTCGGTCACTGCGGTGATTATAATCCACTCATTGCGGTAATAGTGTCTCTGGCACTGCGGTGATTATAATTCTCACACTGCGGTAATAGGGTCTCTGTCACTGAGCTGATTATAATTCTCACACTGCGCTAGTAGTTTCTCTGTCACTGAGGTGATTATAATCCTCACACTGTGATAATACTGTCTCTGTCACTGCGGTGACTACAATCCTCTCATTACAGTAATAGTGCCTATGTCACTGCTTTGATTATAATTCTCACACCGATAATATTGTCGCTGTCACTGCGGTGATTATTATTCTCACACAATGCTAATAGTGTCTCCGTCACTGCAGTGATTATTATTCTCACACTACGGTAATAGTGTCTCCGTCACTGAGTGGATTATAATTCTCACACTGCGGTTTAGTGTCTCTGTCACTGCGGTGATTATAATTCTCACGCTGAGTTTTGAGGGTCTCTGTCACTGCGGTGACTATAATCCTCACACTGCGGTAATTGTGTCTCAGTCACTGTGGTGATTATAATTCTCACACTGTGATAATAGTGTCTCTCACTGCGGTGATTATAATTCTCACACAGCGGTAATAGTATCTCTGTCACTGCAGTGACTTTAATTGTCATACTGCGTTAATAGTGTATCTCTCACTGCGGTGATTATAATTCTCACACAAGCTTAATTGTGTCTCCGTCACTGCGGTGATTAAAATTCTCACACTGTGATAATAGTGTCTCTGTCACTGCGGTGATTATCATCCTCACACTGCGGTAATAGAGTTTCTGTCACTGCCGTGATTATATTTCTCACACTGCACGAATACTGTCTCTGTGACTTCAGTGATTATAATTCTCACTCTGTGATAATAGTGTCTCTCACTGCGGTGATTATAATTCTCACACTGCGGTAATAGTATCTCCGTCACTGCAGTGACTTTAATTGTCATACTGCGTTAATAGTGCCTCTTTCACTGCGGTGATTATAATTCTCACACTGCATTAATAGTGTCTTTGTCACAGCGGTCATTATAATTCTCACACTGCGGTAATAGTGTCTCTGTCACTGTGGTGATTATAATTCTCACACTGCGGTAATAGTGTCTTTGTCACAGCAGTCATTATAATTCTCACACTGTGGTAATAGGGTCTCTGTCACTGCAGTGATTATAATTCTCACACTGTGATAATAGTGTCTCTCTCACTGCGGTGATTATAATTCTCACACTGCGGTAATAGTATCTCTGTCACTGCAGTGACTATAATTCTCACACTGCGTTAATAGTGTCTCTCTCACTGCGGTGATTATAATTCTCACACTGCGGTAATAGTATCTCTGTCACTGCAGTGACTATAATTCACACACTGCGTTAATAGTGTCTCCCTCACTGCGGCGATTATAATTCACACACTGCGGTAATAGTGTCTCTGTCACTGCGGTGATTATAATCCACTCATTGCGGTGATAGTGTCTCTGTCACTCGGTGATTATAATTCTCACACTGCGCTAGTAGTGTCTCTGTCACTGAGGTGATTATAATCCTCACACGGTGATAATACTGTCTCTGTCACTGTGGTGACTATAATCCTCTCATTGCGGTAATATTGCCTCTGTCACTGCGGTGATTATTATTCTCACTCCGATAATATTGTCGCTGTTACTGCAGTGATTATAATTCTCACACTGCATTAATAGTGTCTTTGTCACTGCTGTCATTATAATTCTCACACTGCGGTAATAGTGTCTCTGTCACTGCAGTGATTATAATTCTCACACTGAGTTAATAGTGTCTCTGTTACTGCAGTGATTATAAATCTCACACTGCGGTAATAGTGTCTCTGTCACTGCAGTGATTATAATTCTCACTCAGTGATAATAGTTTCTCTATCACTGCGGTGATTATAATCCTCACACTGCGGTAATAGTGTCTCTGTCACTGCAGTAATTATAATTCTCACACTGCGCTAATACTGTCTCTGTTACTTCATTGATTATAATTCTCACACTACTGTAATAGTGTCCATATCACTGCCGTGATTATAATTCTCACACTGTGATAATAGTGTCTCTCCCACTGCGGTGATTATAATTCTCACACTGCGGTAATAGTATCTCTGTCACTGCAGTGACTGTAATTCTCTCACTGCGTCAACAGTGTGTCTGTCACTGCGGTGATTATAATTCTCACACTGTGATAATAGGGACTCCCTCATTGCGGCGATTATAATTCACACACAGCGGTAATAGTGTCTCAGTCACTGCGGTTATTATAATCCACTCATTGCGGTAATATTGTCTCTGGCACTGCGGTGATTATAATTCTCACACTGCGGTAATAGTGTCTTTGTCACTGAGCTGATTATAATTATCACACTGCGCTAGTAGTTTCTCTGTCACTGAGGTGATTATAATCCTCACACTGTGATAATACTGTCTCTGTCACTGCGGTGACTACAATCCTCTCATTACAGTAATAGTGCCTATGTCACTGCTTTGATTATAATTCTCACACCGATAATATTGTCGCTGTCACTGCGGTGATTATTATTCTCACACAATGCTAATAGTGTCTCCGTCACTGCAGTGATTATTATTCTCACACTACGGTAATCGTGTCTCCGTCACTGAGCGGATTATAATTCTCACACTGCGGTTTAGTGTCTCTGTCACTGCGGTGATTATAATTCTCACGCTGAGTTTTGAGGGTCTCTGTCACTGCGGTGACTATAATCCTCACACTGCGGTAATTGTGTCTCAGTCACTGTGGTGATTATAATTCTCATACTGTGATAATAGTGTCTCTCACTGCGGTGATTATAATTCTCACACAGCAGTAATAGTATCTCTGTCACTGCAGTTACTTTAATTGTCATACTGCGTTAATAGTGTCTCTCTCACTGCAGTGATTATAATTCTCACACTAGCTTAATTGTGTCTCCGTCACTGCGGTGATTATAATTCTCACACTGTGATAATAGTGTCTCTGTCACTGCGGTGATTATCATCCTCACAATGCGGTAATAGTGTCTCTGTTACTGCAGTGATTATAATTCTCACAGTGTGGTAATATTGTCTCTGTCACTGCGGTGATTATAATTCTCACACTGCGGTAACAGTGTCTCTGTCACTGCGGTGATTATATTTCTCACACTGCGGTAACAGTGTCTCTGTCACTGCGGTGATTATATTTCTCACACTACGGTAATAGTGTCTCCGTCACTGAGCTGATTATAATTCTCACAATGCGGTATTAGTGTCTCTTTCACTGCGGTGATTATAATCCTCACACTGTGATAATACTGTCTCTGTCACTGCGGTGATTATAATTCTCACACACGGTATTAGTGTCTAGGTCACTGCAGTGATTATAATTCTCACACTTTGATAACAGGGAATGCCTCACTGCGGCGATTATATTTCGTACACATCGATAATAGTGTCTCTGTCACTGCAGTGATTATAATTCTCACTCAGTGATAATAGTGTCTCTATCTTTTCGGTGATTATAATCCTGAAACTACTGTAATAGTGTCCATGTCACTGCGGTGATTATAATTCTCACACTGTGATAATTGTGTCTCCCCCACTGCGGTGATTATAATTCGCACAATGCAGTAATAGTATCTCTGTCACTGCAGTGACTATAATTCTCACACTGCGTTAATAGTGTCTCTGTCACTGCGGCGATTATAATTCACACACTGAGTTAATAGTGTCTCTGTCACTGCGGTGATTATAATTCACACACTGCGCTAGTAGTGACTCTGTCACTGAGGTGATTATAATCCTCACACGGTGATAATACTCTCCCTGTCACTGTGGTGACTATAATCCTCTCATTGCGGTAATATTGCCTCTGTCACTGCGGTGATTATAATTCTCACACTTTGATAATAGGGACTCCTGATTATAATTCACACACAGCGGTAATAGTGTCTCTGTTACTGCGGTGATTATAATTCTCACACTGCGATAGTAGTGTCTTTGTCACTGCAGTGACTATAATCCTCTCATTGCGGTAATAGTGTCTCTGTCACTGTGGTGATTAAAATTCTCACACTGCGGTAATAGTTTCTCTGTCACTGAGCTGATTATAATTCTCAAACTGCCCTAGTAGTGTATCTGTCACTGAGGTGATTATAATCCTCACACAGTTATAACACTGTCTCTGTCACTGTGGTGACTATAATCCTCTCATTGCGGTAATAGTGCCTCTGTCACTGCAGTGATTATAATTCTCACACTGAGATAATAGTGGCTCTGTCACTGCGGTGATCATAATTCTCACACTGCGGTAATAGTGTCTCTGTCACAGAAGTGATTATAATTCTCGTACAGCGGTAATAGTCTCTCAGTCACTGCGGTGATTAAAATCCTCGCGCTGCAGTAAAAGTGCGTATATATTTGCGGTGATTATAATTCTCACACTACGGAAACAGTGTCTCCGTCACTGAGCTGATTATAATTCTCACACTGCGGTAATAGTTTCTCTGTCACTGCAGTGTTTATAATCCTCAAACTGTGATAATAGTGTCTCTGTCACTGCAGTGATTATAATTCTCACGCTGCCGTAACAGTGTCTCAGTCACTTCGGTGATTATAATCCTCACTCTGCGGTAATAGTGTCTCTCTCACTGCGGTGATTATAATTCCACGCTGCGGTAATTGTGTCTCTGTCACTGAAGCGATTAGAATTCTCACAATGTGTTAATAGATTCTCTATCGCTGCAGTGATTATAATCCTTACACTGCGGTAATAGTTTCTCTGTCGCGGCGTTGATTAAAATCCTCACGCTGTGGTAATTGTTTCTCCCTCACTGCGGTGATTATATATCTCACACTGCGGTTATAGTGTCTCTGTCACTGCGGTGATTATGATCCTCACACTCCGGTAATAGAGTCTGTATCACTGCGGTGATCGTGTTTTGTTCACTTCCCCGCAGTGACATTAATCCTCAAAATGCGTTAATACTGTCTCTCTCACTGCGGTGATTATAATTCTCACATTGATGTAATAGCGTCTCTCTCACTGCAGTGATTATAATTCTCACACTTTGATAAAAGTGTCTCTGTCATTGTGGTGATTATAATCCTCACTCTGCAGTAATATTGTTTTTTGTCACTACACTGATTATAATCCTCACTCTGCGGTCACAGTGTCTCTGTCACTGCGGTGATTATAATTCTCAGGCTGTGGTAATAGTGTCTCTCTCACTGCAGTGATTATAATTCTCACATTGCGGTAACAGTGTCTCAGTCACTGCGGTGATTATACTCTTCACATTGCCGTAATAGTGTCTCTCTCACTGCGGTGATTATAATTCTGACACTGCGGTAATAGTGTCTCTTACTGCAGTGATTATAATTCTCACACTTCGGTAGTATTTTCTCTGTCACTGAAGTGATTAGAATTCTCACAATGCGGTAATAGTTTCTCTATCGCTGCAGTGATTATAATCCTCACACTGCGGTAATAGTTTCTCTGTCAGTGCGGTGATAATAATCTATAATTCTCACACTGCGTTAATAGTGTCTCTGTCACAGCGGTGATTATAATTCTCACACTTTGATAATAGGGACTCCCTCACTGCGGCGATTATAATTCAGAGACAGCGGTAATAGAGTCTCTGTCACTGCGGTGATTTTAATACTCACACAGCGGTAATAGTGTCTCTGTCATTGCCGTGATTATATCCTCTCATTGCGGTAATAGTGTCCCTGTCATTGTGGTGATTATAATTCTCACACTGCGGTAATAGTGTCTCTGTCACTGAGCTGATTATAATTCTCACACTGCGCTCGTAGTGTCTCTGTCATTGCAGTAGAATATAATCCTCACACGGTGATAATACTGTCTCTGTCACTGCGGTGACTATAATCCTCTCATTGCGGTAATAGTACCTTTGTCACTGCGGTGATTATAATTCTCACACTGCCCGAGTAGTGTCTCTGTCACTGAGGTGATTATAATCCTCACACGGTGATAATACTGTCTCTGTCACTGCGGTGACTATAATCGTCTCATTGCGGTAATAGTGCCTCTGTCACTGCGGTGATTATAATTCTCACACTGAGATAATAGTGTCTCTGTCACTGCGGTGATCATAATTCTCACACTGCGCTAATAGTGCCTCGGTCACTGCGTTGATTATAATCCTCAAACTGCGTTAATAGTGTCTCTGTCACAGAAGTGATTATAATTCTCGTACAGCGGTAATAGTGTCTCAGTCACTGCGGTGATTAAAATCCTCGCGCTGCAGTAAAAGTGCGTCTATATTTGCGGTGATTATAATTCTCACACTACGGTAACAGTGTCTCCGTCACTGAGCTGATTATAATTCTCACTCTGCGCTAGTAGTGTCTCTGTCACTGAGGTGATTATGATCCTCACACGGTGATAATACTGTCTCTGTCACTGTGGTGACTATAATCCTCTCATTGCGGTAAAATTGCCTCTGTCACTGCGGTGATTATAATTCTCACACTGATAATAGTGTCTCTTTCACTGCGGTGATTATAATTCTCACACTGCGTTAATAGTGTCTTTCTCACAGCGGTCATTATAATTCTCACACTGCGGTAATAGTGTCTTTGTCACAGCGGTCATTATAATTCTCACACTGCGGTAATAGTGTCTCTGTTACTGCAGTGATTATAATTCTCACACTGCGGTAATAGAGTCTTTCTCACAGCGGTTATTATAATTCTCACACTGCGGTAATAGTGTCTCTGTCACTGCAGTGTTTATAATTCTCACACTGCGTTAATAGTGTCTTTGTCACAGCGGTCATTATAATTCTCACACTGCGGTAATGGTGTCTCTGTCACTGCAGTGATTATAATTTTCACACTGCGGTAATAGTGTCTTTGTCACAGCGATCATTATAATTCTCACACTGCGGTAATAGTGTCTCTGTTACTGCAGTGATTATAATTCTCACACTGCGGTAATAGAGTCTTTCTCACAGCGGTTATTATAATTCTCACACTGCGGTAATAGTGTCTCTGTCACTGCAGTGTTTATAATTCTCACACTGCGTTAATAGTGTCTTTGTCATAGCGGTCATTATAATTCTCACACTGCGGTAATGGTGTCTCTGTCACTGCAGTGATTATAATTTTCACACTGCGGTAATAGTGTCTTTGTCACAGTGCTCATTATAATTCTCACACTGCGGTAATAGTGTCTCTGTCACTGCAGTGATTATACTCTTCACATTGCCGTAATAGTGTCTCTCTCACTGCGGTGATTATAATTCTGACACTGCGATAATAGTGTCTCTTACTGCAGTGAGTATAATTCTCACACTTCGGTAATAGTTTCTCTGTCACTGAAGTGATTAGAATTCTCACAATGCGGTAATAGTTTCTCTATCGCTGCAGTGATTATAATCCTCACACTGCGGTAATAGTGTCTCTGTCACTGCAGTAATTATAATTCTCACACTGCGCTAATACTGTCTCTGTTACTTCATTGATTATAATTCTCACACTACTGTAATAGTGTCCATATCACTGCGGTGATTATAATTCTCACACTGTGATAATAGTGTCTCTCCCACTGCGGTGATTATAATTCTCAAACTGCGGTAATAGTATCTCTGTCACTGCAGTGACTATAATTCTCACACTGCGTTAATAGTGTCTCTGTCACTGCGGTGATTATAATTCTCACACTTTGATAATAGGGACTCCCTCACTTGGCGATTATAATTCACACACAGCGGTAATAGTTTCTCTGTCACTGCGATGATTCTAATCCTCTCATTGCGGTAATAGTTTCTGTGGCACTGCGGTGATTATAATTCTCACACTGCGGTAATAGTATCTCTGTCACTGAGCTGATTATAATTCTCACACTGCGCTAGTAGTGTCTCTGTCACAGAGGTGATTATAATCCTCACACGGTCATAATACTGTCTCTGTCCCTGTGGTGACTATAATCCTCTCAATGCGGTAATATTGCCTCTGTCACTGCGGTGATTATAATTCTCACATTGATAATAGTGTCTCTTTCACTGCGGTGATTATAATTCTCACACTGCGTTAATAGTGTCTTTGTCACAGCGGTCATTATAATTCTCACACTGCGGTAATAGTGTCTCTGTCACTGCAGTGACTATAATTCTCACACTGCGTCAATAGTGTCTTTGTCACAGCGGTCATTATAATTCTCACACTGCGGTAATAGTGTCTCTGTCACTGCAGTGATTAGAATTCTCACAATGCGGTAATAGTTTCTCTATCGCTGCAGTGATTATAATCCTCACACTTTGGTAATAGTGTCTCTGTCACTGCAGTAATTATATTTCTCACACTGCGCTAATACTGTCTTTGTTACTTCATTGATTATAATTCTCACACTACTATAATAGTGTCCATATCACTGCGGTGATTATAATTCTCACACTGTGATAATAGTGTCTCTCCCACTGCGGTGATTATAACTCTCACACTGCGTTAATAGTGTCTCTGTCACTGCGGTGATTATAATTCTCACACTTTGATAATAGGGACTCCCTCACTGCGGCGATTATAATTCACACACAGCGGTAATAGTTTCTCTGTCACTGCGGTGATTCTAATCCTCTCATTGCGATAATAGTGTCTGTGGCACTGCAGTGATTATAATTCTCACACTGCGGTAATAATGTCTCTGTCACTGAGCTGATTATAATTCTCGCACTGCGCTAGTAGTGTCTCTGTCACTGAGATGATTATAATCCTCACACGGTGATAATACTGTCTCTGTCACTGTGGTGATTATAATTCTCACATTGCGTTAATAGTGTCTTTGTCACTGCTGTCACTATAATTCTCACACTGCGGTAATAGTGTCTCTGTCACTGCCGTGATTATAATTCTCACACTGAGTTAATAGTGTCTCTGTTACTGCAGTGATTATAAATCTCACACTGCGGTAATAGTGTCTCTGTCACTGCAGTGATTATAATTCTCACTCAGTGATAATAGTTTCTCTATCACTGCGTGATTTTCATCCTCACACTGCGGTAATAGTGTCTCTGTCACTGCAGTAATTATAATTCTCACACTGCGCTAATACTGTCTCTGTTACTTCATTGATTATAATTCTCACACTACTGTAATAGTGTCCATATCACTGCGGTGATTATAATTCTCACACTGTGATAATAGTGTCTCTCCCACTGCGGTGATTATAATTCTCAAACGGCGTTAATAGTGTCTTTCTCACAGCGGTCATTATAATTCTCACACTGCGGTAATAGTGTCTTTGTCACAGCGGTCATTATAATTCTCACACTGCGGTAATAGTGTCTCTGTCACTGAGCTGATTATAATTCTCGCACTGCGCTAGTAGTGTCTCTGTCACTGAGGTGATTATAATCCTCACACGGTGATAATACTGTCTCTGTCACTGTGGTGACTATAATCCTCTCATTGCGGTAATATTGCCTCTGTCACTGCGGTTATTATAATTCTCACCCTGCGTTAATAGTGTCTTTGTCACTGCTGTCATTATTATTCTCACACTGCAGTAATAGTGTCTCTGTCACTGCAGTGATTATAATTCTCACTCAGTGATAATAGTTTCTCTATCACTGCGGTGATTATGATCCTCACACTGCGGTAATAGTGTCTCTGTCACTGCAGTAATTATAATTCTCACACTGCGCTAATACTGTCTCTGTTACTTCATTGATTATAATTCTCACACTACTGTAATAGTGTCCATATCACTGTGGTGATTATAATTCTCACACTGTGATAATGGTGTCTCTCCCACTGCGGTGATTATAATTCTCAAACTGCGGTAATAGTATCTCTGTCACTGCAGTGACTATAATTCTCACACTGCGTTAATAGTGTCTCTGTCACTGCGGTGATTATAATTCTCACACTTTGATAATAGGGACTCCCTCACTGCGGCGATTATAATTCACACACAGCGGTAATAGTTTCTCTGTCACTGCGGTGATTCTAATCCTCTCATTGCGGTAATAGTGTCTGTGGCACTGCGGTGATTATAATTCTCACACTGCGGTAATAGTATCTCTGTCACTGAGCTGATTATAATTCTCACACTGCGCTAGTAGTGTCTCTGTCACTGAGGTGATTATAATCCTCACACGGTGATAATACTGTCTCTGTCCCTGTGGTGACTATAATCCTCTCATTGCGGTAATATTGCCTCTGTCACTGCGGTGATTATAATTCTCACACTGATAATAGTGTCTCTTTCACTGCGGTGATTATAATTCTCACACTGCGTTAATAGTGTCTTTGTCACAGCGGTCATTATAATTCTCACACTGCGGTAATAGTGTCTCTGTCACTGCAGTGATTATAATTCTCACACTGCGTTAATAGTGTCTTTGTCACAGCGGTCATTATAATTCTCACACTGCGGTAATAGTGTCTCTGAAACTGCAGTGATTATAATTCTAACACTGCCGTAATAGTGTCTTTGTCACAGCGGTTATTATAATTCTCACACTGCGGTAATAGTGTCTCTGTCACTGCAGTGATTATAATTCTCACACTGCGTTAATAGTGTCTTTGTCACAGCGGTCATTATAATTCTCACACTGCGGTAATAATTGTCACTGTCACTGCAGTGATTATAATTCTCACACTGCGGTAATAGTGTCTTTGTCACAGCGGTCATTATAATTCTCACACTGCGGTAATAGTGTCTCTGTCACTGCAGTGATTATACTCTTCACATTGCCGTAATAGTGTCTCTCTCACTGTGGTGATTATAATTCTGACACTGCGGTAATAGTGTCTCTTACTGCACTGATTATAATTCTCACACTTCGGTAATAGTTTCTCTGTCACTGAAGTGATTAGAATTCTCACAATGCGGTAATAGTTTCTCTATCGCTGCAGTGATTATAATCCTCACACTGCGGTAATAGTTTCTCTGTCAGTGCGGTGATAATAATCTATAATTCTCACACTGCGTTAATAGTGTCTCTGTCACTGCGGTGATTATAATTCTCACACTTTGATAATAGGGACTCCCTCACTGCGGCGATTATAATTCACACACAGCGGTAATAGTTTCTCTGTCACTGCGGTGATTCTAATCCTCTCATTGCGGTAACAGTGTCTCTGGCACTGCGGTGATTATAATTCTCACACTGATAATAGTGTCTCTTTCACTGCGGTGAATATAATTCTCACACTGCGTTAATAGTGTCTTTGTCACAGCGGTCATTATAATTCTCACACTGCGGTAATAGTGTCTCTGTCACTGCAGTGATTATAATTCTCACACTGCGTTAATAGTGTCTTTGTCACAGCGGTCATTATAATTCTCACACTGCGGTAATAGTGTCTCTGAAACTGCAGTGATTATAATTCTAACACTGCTGTAATAGTGTCTTTGTCACAGCGGTTATTATAATTCTCACACTGCGGTAATAGTTTCTCTGTCAGTGCGGTGATAATAATCTATAATTCTCACACTGCGTTAATAGTGTCTCTGTCACTGCGGTGATTATAATTCTCACACTTTGATAATAGGGACTCCCTCACTGCGGCGATTATAATTCACACACAGCGGTAATAGTTTCTCTGTCACTGCGCTGATTCTAATCCTCTCATTGCGGTAATAGTGTCTGTGGCACAGCGGTGGTTATAATTCTCACACTGCGGTAATAGTCAATCTGTCACTGAGCTGATTATAATTCTCACACTGCGCTAGTAGTGTCTCTGTCACTGAGGTGATTATGATCCTCACACGGTGATAATACTGTCTCTGTCACTGTGGTGACTATAATCCTCTCATTGCGGTAAAATTGCCTCTGTCACTGCGGTGATTATAATTCTCACACTGATAATAGTGTCTCTTTCACTGCGGTGATTATAATTCTCACACTGCGTTAATAGTGTCTTTCTCACAGCGGTCATTATAATTCTCACACTGCGGTAATAGTGTCTTTGTCACAGCGGTCATTATAATTCTCACACTGCGGTAATAGTGTCTCTGTTACTGCAGTGATTATAATTCTCACACTGCGGTAATAGAGTCTTTCTCACAGCGGTTATTATAATTCTCACACTGCGGTAATAGTGTCTCTGTCACTGCAGTGTTTATAATTCTCACACTGCGTTAATAGTGTCTTTGTCACAGCGGTCATTATAATTCTCACACTGCGGTAATGGTGTCTCTGTCACTGCAGTGATTATAATTTTCACACTGCGGTAATAGTGTCTTTGTCACAGTGCTCATTATAATTCTCACACTGCGGTAATAGTGTCTCTGTCACTGCAGTGATTATACTCTTCACATTGCCGTAATAGTGTCTCTCTCACTGCGGTGATTATAATTCTGACACTGCGATAATAGTGTCTCTTACTGCAGTGAGTATAATTCTCACACTTCGGTAATAGTTTCTCTGTCACTGAAGTGATTTGAATTCTCACAATGCGGTAATAGTTTCTCTATCGCTGCAGTGATTATAATCCTCACACTGCGGTAATAGTGTCTCTGTCACTGCAGTAATTATAATTCTCACACTGCGCTAATACTGTCTCTGTTACTTCATTGATTATAATTCTCACACTACTGTAATAGTGTCCATATCACTGTGGTGATTATAATTCTCACACTGTGATAATAGTGTCTCTCCCACTGCGGTAATTATAATTCTCAAACTGCGGTAATAGTATCTCTGTCACTGCAGTGACTATAATTCTCACACTGCGTTAATAGTGTCTCTGTCACTGCGGTGATTATAATTCTCACACTGCGCTAGTAGTGTCTCTGTCACAGAGGTGATTATAATCCTCACACGGTCATAATACTGTCTCTGTCCCTGTGGTGACTATAATCCTCTCAATGCGGTAATATTGCCTCTGTCACTGCGGTGATTATAATTCTCACATTGATAATAGTGTCTCTTTCACTGCGGTGATCATAATTCTCACACTGCGTTAATAGTGTCTTTGTCACAGCGGTCATTATAATTCTCACACTGCGGTAATAGTGTCTCTGTCACTGCAGTGACTATAATTCTCACACTGCGTCAATAGTGTCTTTGTCACAGCGGTCATTATAATTCTCACACTGCGGTAATAGTGTCTCTGTCACTGCAGTGATTAGAATTCTCACAATGCGGTAATAGTTTCTCTATCGCTGCAGTGATTATAATCCTCACACTTTGGTAATAGTGTCTCTGTCACTGCAGTAATTATATTTCTCACACTGCGCTAATACTGTCTCTGTTACTTCATTGATTATAATTCTCACACTACTATAATAGTGTCCATATCACTGCGGTGATTATAATTCTCACACTGTGATAATAGTGTCTCTCCCACTGCGGTGATTATAACTCTCACACTGCGTTAATAGTGTCTCTGTCACAGCGGTGATTATAATTCTCACACTTTGATAATAGGGACTCCCTCACTGCGGCGATTATAATTCACACACAGCGGTAATAGTTTCTCTGTCACTGCGGTGATTCTAATCCTCTCATTGCGATAATAGTGTCTGTGGCACTGCAGTGATTATAATTCTCACACTGCGGTAATAGTGTCTCTGTCACTGAGCTGATTATAATTCTCGCACTGCGCTAGTAGTGTCTCTGTCACTGAGATGATTATAATCCTCACACGGTGATAATACTGTCTCTGTCACTGTGGTGACTATAATCCTCTCATTGCGGTAATAGTGCCTCTGTCACTGCGGTGATTATAATTCTCACACTGCGTTAATAGTGTCTTTGTCACTGCTGTCATTATAATTCTCACACTGCGGTAAGAGGGTCTCTGTCACTGCCGTGATTATAATTCTCACACTGAGTTAATAGTGTCTCTGTTACTGCAGTGATTATAAATCTCACACTGCGGTAATAGTGTCTCTGTCACTGCAGTGATTATAATTCTCACTCAGTGATAATAGTTTCTCTATCACTGCGTGATTTTCATCCTCACACTGCGGTAATAGTGTCTCTGTCACTGCAGTAATTATAATTCTCACACTGCGCTAATACTGTCTCTGTTACTTCATTGATTATAATTCTCACACTACTGTAATAGTGTCCATATCACTGCGGTGATTATAATTCTCACACTGTGATAATAGTGTCTCTCCCACTGCGGTGATTATAATTCTCAAACGGCGTTAATAGTGTCTTTCTCACAGCGGTCATTATAATTCTCACACTGCGGTAATAGTGTCTTTGTCACAGCGGTCATTATAATTCTCACACTGCGGTAATAGTGTCTCTGTCACTGAGCTGATTATAATTCTCGCACTGCGCTAGTAGTGTCTCTGTCACTGAGGTGATTATAATCCTCACACGGTGATAATACTGTCTCTGTCACTGTGGTGACTATAATCCTCTCATTGCGGTAATATTGCCTCTGTCACTGCGGTTATTATAATTCTCACCCTGCGTTAATAGTGTCTTTGTCACTGCTGTCATTATTATTCTCACACTGCAGTAATAGTGTCTCTGTCACTGCAGTGATTATAATTCTCACTCAGTGATAATAGTTTCTCTATCACTGCGGTGATTATAATCCTCACACTGCGGTAATAGTGTCTCTGTCACTGCAGTAATTATAATTCTCACACTGCGCTAATACTGTCTCTGTTACTTCATTGATTATAATTCTCACACTACTGTAATAGTGTCCATATCACTGTGGTGATTATAATTCTCACACAGTGATAATGGTGTCTCTCCCACTGCGGTGATTATAATTCTCAAACTGCGGTAATAGTATCTCTGTCACTGCAGTGACTATAATTCTCACACTGCGTTAATAGTGTCTCTGTCACTGCGGTGATTATAATTCTCACACTTTGATAATAGGGACTCCCTCACTGCGGCGATTATAATTCACACACAGCGGTAATAGTTTCTCTGTCACTGCGGTGATTCTAATCCTCTCATTGCGGTAATAGTGTCTGTGGCACTGCGGTGATTATAATTCTCACACTGCGGTAATAGTATCTCTGTCACTGAGCTGATTATAATTCTCACACTGCGCTAGTAGTGTCTCTGTCACTGAGGTGATTATAATCCTCACACGGTGATAATACTGTCTCTGTCCCTGTGGTGACTATAATCCTCTCATTGCGGTAATATTGCCTCTGTCACTGCGGTGATTATAATTCTCACACTGATAATAGTGTCTCTTTCACTGCGGTGATTATAATTCTCACACTGCGTTAATAGTGTCTTTGTCACAGCGGTCATTATAATTCTCACACTGCGGTAATAGTGTCTCTGTCACTGCAGTGATTATAATTCTCACACTGCGTTAATAGTGTCTTTGTCACAGCGGTCATTATAATTCTCACACTGCGGTAATAGTGTCTCTGAAACTGCAGTGATTATAATTCTAACACTGCCGTAATAGTGTCTTTGTCACAGCGGTTATTATAATTCTCACACTGCGGTAATAGTGTCTCTGTCACTGCAGTGATTATAATTCTCACACTGCGTTAATAGTGTCTTTGTCACAGCGGTCATTATAATTCTCACACTGCGGTAATAATTGTCACTGTCACTGCAGTGATTATAATTCTCACACTGCGGTAATAGTGTCTTTGTCACAGCGGTCATTATAATTCTCACACTGCGGTAATAGTGTCTCCGTCACTGCAGTGATTATACTCTTCACATTGCCGTAATAGTGTCTCTCTCACTGTGGTGATTATAATTCTGACACTGCGGTAATAGTGTCTCTTACTGCACTGATTATAATTCTCACACTTCGGTAATAGTTTCTCTGTCACTGAAGTGATTAGAATTCTCACAATGCGGTAATAGTTTCTCTATCGCTGCAGTGATTATAATCCTCACACTGCGGTAATAGTTTCTCTGTCAGTGCGGTGATAATAATCTATAATTCTCACACTGCGTTAATAGTGTCTCTGTCACTGCGGTGATTATAATTCTCACACTTTGATAATAGGGACTCCCTCACTGCGGCGATTATAATTCACACACAGCGGTAATAGTTTCTCTGTCACTGCGGTGATTCTAATCCTCTCATTGCGGTAACAGTGTCTCTGGCACTGCGGTGATTATAATTCTCACACTGATAATAGTGTCTCTTTCACTGCGGTGATTATAATTCTCACACTGCGTTAATAGTGTCTTTGTCACAGCGGTCATTATAATTCTCGCACTGCGGTAATAGTGTCTCTGTCACTGCAGTGATTATAATTCTCACACTGCGTTAATAGTGTCTTTGTCACAGCGGTCATTATAATTCTCACACTGCGGTAATAGTGTCTCTGAAACTGCAGTGATTATAATTCTAACACTGCTGTAATAGTGTCTTTGTCACAGCGGTTATTATAATTCTCACACTGCGGTAATAGTTTCTCTGTCAGTGCGGTGATAATAATCTATAATTCTCACACTGCGTTAATAGTGTCTCTGTCACTGCGGTGATTATAATTCTCACACTTTGATAATAGGGACTCCCTCACTGCAGCGATTATAATTCACACACAGCGGTAATAGTTTCTCTGTCACTGCGCTGATTCTAATCCTCTCATTGCGGTAATAGTGTCTGTGGCACAGCGGTGGTTATAATTCTCACACTGCGGTAATAGTCAATCTGTCACTGAGCTGATTATAATTCTCACACTGCGCTAGTAGTGTCTCTGTCACTGAGGTGATTATGATCCTCACACGGTGATAATACTGTCTCTGTCACTGTGGTGACTATAATCCTCTCATTGCGGTAAAATTGCATCTGTCACTGCGGTGATTATAATTCTCACACTGATAATAGTGTCTCTTTCACTGCGGTGATTATAATTCTCACACTGCGTTAATAGTGTCTTTCTCACAGCGGTCATTATAATTCTCACACTGCGGTAATAGTGTCTTTGTCACAGCGGTCATTATAATTCTCACACTGCGGTAATAGTGTCTCTGTTACTGCAGTGATTATAATTCTCACACTGCGGTAATAGAGTCTTTCTCACAGCGGTTATTATAATTCTCACACTGCGGTAATAGTGTCTCTGTCACTGCAGTGTTTATAATTCTCACACTGCGTTAATAGTGTCTTTGTCACAGCGGTCATTATAATTCTCACACTGCGGTAATGGTGTCTCTGTCACTGCAGTGATTATAATTTTCACACTGCGGTAATAGTGTCTTTGTCACAGTGCTCATTATAATTCTCACACTGCGGTAATAGTGTCTCTGTCACTGCAGTGATTATACTCTTCACATTGCCGTAATAGTGTCTCTCTCACTGCGGTGATTATAATTCTGACACTGCGATAATAGTGTCTCTTACTGCAGTGAGTATAATTCTCACACTTCGGTAATAGTGTCTCTGTCACTGAAGTGATTTGAATTCTCACAATGCGGTAATAGTTTCTCTATCGCTGCAGTGATTATAATCCTCACACTGCGGTAATAGTGTCTCTGTCACTGCAGTAATTATAATTCTCACACTGCGCTAATACTGTCTCTGTTACTTCATTGATTATAATTCTCACACTACTGTAATAGTGTCCATATCACTGTGGTGATTATAATTCTCACACTGTGATAATAGTGTCTCTCCCACTGCGGTGATTATAATTCTCAAACTGCGGTAATAGTATCTCTGTCACTGCAGTGACTATAATTCTCACACTGCGTTAATAGTGTCTCTGTCACTGCGGTGATTATAATTCTCACACTGCGCTAGTAGTGTCTCTGTCACAGAGGTGATTATAATCCTCACACGGTCATAATACTGTCTCTGTCCCTGTGGTGACTATAATCCTCTCAATGCGGTAATATTGCCTCTGTCACTGCGGTGATTATAATTCTCACATTGATAATAGTGTCTCTTTCACTGCGGTGATCATAATTCTCACACTGCGTTAATAGTGTCTTTGTCACAGCGGTCATTATAATTCTCACACTGCGGTAATAGTGTCTCTGTCACTGCAGTGATTATAATTTTCACACTGCGGTAATAGTGTCTTTGTCACAGTGCTCATTATAATTCTCACACTGCGGTAATAGTGTCTCTGTCACTGCAGTGATTATACTCTTCACATTGCCGTAATAGTGTCTCTCTCACTGCGGTGATTATAATTCTGACACTGCGGTAATAGTGTCTCTTACTGCAGTGAGTATAATTCTCACACTTCGGTAATAGTTTCTCTGTCACTGAAGTGATTAGAATTCTCACAATGCGGTAATAGTTTCTCTATCGCTGCAGTGATTATAATACTCACACTTCGGTAATAGTGTCTCTGTCACTGCAGTAATTATAATTCTCACACTGCGCTAATACTGTCTCTGTTACTTCATTGATTATAATTCTCACACTACTGTAATAATGTCCATATCACTGCGGTGATTATAATTCTCACACTGTGATAATAGTGTCTCTACCACTGCGGTGATTATAACTCTCACACTGCGTTAATAGTGTCTCTGTCACAGCGGTGATTATAATTCTCACACTTTGATAATAGGGACTCCCTCACTGTGGCGATTATAATTCACACACAGCGGTAATAGTTTCTCTGTCACTGCGGTGATTCTAATCCTCTCATTGCGATAATAGTGTCTGTGGCACTGCGGTGATTATAATTCTCACACTGCGGTAATAGTGTCTCTGTCACTGAGCTGATTATAATTCTCGCACTGCGCTAGTAGTGTCTCTGTCACTGAGGTGATTATAATCCTCACACGGTGATAATACTGTCTCTGTCACTGTGGTGACTATAATCCTCTCATTGCGGTAATATTGCTTCTGTCACTGCGGTTATTATAATTCTCACACTGCGTTAATAGTGTCTTTGTCACTGCTGTCATTATAATTCTCACACTGCGGTAATAGTGTCTCTGTCACTGCAGTGATTATAATTCTCACTCAGTGATAATAGTTTCTCTATCACTGCGGTGATTATAATCCTCACACTGCGGTAATAGTGTCTCTGTCACTGCAGTAATTATAATTCTCACACTGCGCTAATACTGTCTCTGTTACTTCATTGATTATAATTCTCACACTACTTTAATAGTGTCCATATCACTGCGGTGATTATAATTCTCACACTGTGATAATAGTGTCTCTCCCACTGCGGTGATTATAATTCTCAAACTGCGGTAATAGTATCTCTGTCACTGCAGTGACTATAATTCTCACACTGCGTTAATAGTGTCTCTGTCACTGCGGTGATTATAATTCTCACACTTTGATAATAGGGACTCCCTCACTGCGGCGATTATAATTCACACACAGCGGTAATAGTTTCTCTGTCACTGCGGTGATTCTAATCCTCTCATTGTGGTAACAGTGTCTCTGGCACTGCGGTGATTATAATTCTCACACTGATAATAGTGTCTCTTTCACTGCGGTGATTATAATTCTCACACTGCGTTAATAGTGTCTTTGTCACAGCGGTCATTATAATTCTCACACTGCGGTAATAGTGTCTCTGTCACTGAGCTGATTATAATTCTCACACTGCGCTAGTAGTGTCTCTGTCACTGAGGTGATTATAATCCTCACACGGTGATAATACTGTATCTGTCACTGTGGTGACTATCATCCTTTCATTGCGGTAATATTGCCTCTGTCACTGCGGTGATTATAATTCTCACACTGATAATAGTGTCTCTTTCACTGCGGAGATTATAATTCTCACACTGCGTTAATAGTGTCTCTGTCACTGCAGTGATTATAATTCTCACACTGCGGTAATTGTGTCTTTGTCACAGCGGTCATTATAATTCTCACACTGCGGTAATAGTGTCTCTGTCACTGCAGTGATTATAAATCTCACACTGCGGTAATAGTGTCTCTGTCACTGCAGTGATTATAATTCTCACTCAATGATAATAGTTTCTCTATCACTGCGGTGATTATAATCCTCACACTGCGGTAATAGTGTCTCTGTCACTGCAGTAATTATAATTCTCACACTGCGCTAATACTGTCTCTGTTACTTCATTGATTATAATTCTCACAGTACTGTAATAGTGTCCATATCACTGCCGTGATTATAATTCTCACACTGTGATAATAGTGTCTCTCCCACTGCGGTGATTATAATTCTCACACTGCGTAATAGTATCTCTGTCACTGCAGTGACTGTAATTCTCTCACTGCTTTAATAGTGTCTCTGTCACTGCGGTGATTATAATTCTCACACTTTGATAATAGGGACTCCCTCATTGCGGCGATTATAATTCACACACAGCGGTGATAGTGTCTCGGTCACTGCGGTGATTATAATCCACTCATTGCGGTAATAGTGTCTCTGTCACTGAGCTGATTATAATTCTCACACTGGGCTAGTAGTGTCTCTGTCACTGAGGTGATTATAATCCTCACACTGTGATAATACTGTCTCTCACTGCGCTGATTATAATTTTCACACTGCGGTATTAGTGCCTCTGTCACTGCAGTGATTATAATTCTCGTACAGCGGTAATAGTGTCTCAGTCACTGCGGTGATTAAAATCCTTGCGCTGCGGTACAAGTGCGTCTCTCATTGCGCTGATTATAATTCTCACACTACGGTAACAGTGTCTCTGTCACTGAGCTGATTATAATTCTCACACTGCGGTGTTAGTGTTTCTGTCAATGTAGTGATTATAATCCTCACACTGTTATAATACTGTCTCTGTCACGGCAATGATTAAAATCCTCTCATTGCGGTACTAGTGTCTGTGTCATGCGGTGATTATAATTCTCACACAGTGATAATAGTGTCTGTGTCACTGCGGTGATTATAATCCTCACACTGCTGTAATAGTGTCTCTGTCACTGCAGTGATTATAATCCTCACACTGTGTTAATTGTTTCTCTGTCACTGCGGTGATTATAATTCTCACTCAGTGATAATAGTGTCTCTATCACTGAGTTGATTATAATCCTCACACTACTATAATAGTGTCCATGTCACTGCGGTGATTATAATTCTCACACTGTGATAATAGTGTCTCTGTCACTGCAGTGATTATAATTCTCACACTGCGCTAATACTGTCTCTGTTACTTCATTGATTATAATTCTCACTCTACTTTAATACTGTCCATGTCACTGCGGTGATTATAATTCTCACACTGCGGTAATAGTATCTCTGTCACTGCAGTGACTATAATTCTCACAGTGCGTTAATAGCGTCTCTGTCACTGCGGTCATTATAATTCTCACACATTGATAATAGGGACTCCCTCACTGCGGCAATTATAATTCGCGCACAGCGGTACTAGTGTCTCTGTCACTGCGGTGATTATAATTCTCACACAGCGGCAATAGTATCTTGTCACTGCAGTGACTTTAATTCTCACACTGCGTTAATAATGTCTCTGTCACTGCGGTGATTATAATGCTCACACAGCGGTAATTGTGTCTCTGTCAATGCGGTGATTATAATTCTCACACTGTGATAATAGTGTCTCTGTCACTGCAGTGATTATAGTCATCACACTGTGATAATAGTGTCTCTGTCACTGCAGTGAGTATAATACTCGCACTGCTGTAATACTGTCTCTGTTACTTCAGTGATTATAATTCTCACACTGGGGTAATAGTATCTCTGTCACTGCAGTGACTTTAATTGTCATACTGCGTTAATAGTGTCTCTTTCACTGCGGTGATTATAATTCTCACACTGCGTTAATAGTGTCTTTGTCACAGCGGTCATTATAATTCTCACACTGCGGTAATAGTGTCTCTGTCACTGCAGTGATTATAATTCTCGTACAGCGGTAATAGTGTCTCAGTCACTGCGGTGATTAAAATCCTTGCGCTGCGGTACAAGTGCGTCTCTCATTGCGCTGATTATAATTCTCACACTACGGTAACAGTGTCTCTGTCACTGAGCTGATTATAATTCTCACACTGCGGTGTTAGTGTTTCTGTCAATGTAGTGATTATAATCCTCACACAGTTATAATACTGTCTCTGTCACGGCAATGATTAAAATCCTCTCATTGCGGTACTAGTGTCTGTGTCATGCGGTGATTTTAATTCTCACACAGTGATAATAGTGTCTGTGTCACTGCGGTGATTATAATCCTCACACTGCTGTAATAGTGTCTCTGTCACTGCGGTGATTATAATCCTCACACTGTGTTAATTGTTTCTCTGTCACTGCGGTGATTATAATTCTCACTCAGTGATAATAGTGTCTCTATCACTGAGTTGATTATAATCCTCACACTACTATAATAGTGTCCATGTCACTGCGGTGATTATAAATCTCACACTGTGATAATAGTGTCTATGTCACTGCAGTGATTATAATTCTCACACTGCGCTAATACTGTCTCTGTTACTTCATTGATTATAATTCTCACTCTACTTTAATACTGTCCATGTCACTGCGGTGATTATAATTCTCACACTGCGGTAATAGTATCTCTGTCACTGCAGTGACTATAATTCTCACAGTGCGTTAATAGCGTCTCTGTCACTGCGGTCATTATAATTCTCACACATTGATAATAGGGACTCCCTCACTGCGGCAATTATAATTCGCGCACAGCGGTACTAGTGTCTCTGTCACTGCGGTGATTATAATTCTCACACAGCGGCAATAGTATCTTGTCCCTGCAGTGACTTTAATTCTCACACTGCGTTAATAATGTCTCTGTCACTGCGGTGATTATAATGCTCACACAGCGGTAATTGTGTCTCTGTCAATGCGGTGATTATAATTCTCACACTGTGATAATAGTGTCTCTGTCACTGCAGTGATTATAGTCATCACACTGTGATAATAGTGTCTCTGTCACTGCAGTGAGTATAATACTCGCACTGCTGTAATACTGTCTCTGTTACTTCAGTGATTATAATTCTCACACTGCGGTAATAGCGTCTCTGTCACTGCAGTGACTATAATTCTCACTCTGCGTTAATAGTGTCTCTGTCACTGCGGTGATTATAATTCTCACACAGCGGCAATAGTATCTTGTCCCTGCAGTGACTTTAATTCTCACACTGCGTTAATAATGTCTCTGTCACTGCGGTGATTATAATGCTCACACAGCGGTAATTGTGTCTCTGTCAATGCGGTGATTATAATTCTCACACTGTGATAATAGTGTCTCTGTCACTGCAGTGATTATAGTCATCACACTGTGATAATAGTGTCTCTGTCACTGCAGTGAGTATAATACTCGCACTGCTGTAATACTGTCTCTGTTACTTCAGTGATTATAATTCTCACACTGCGGTAATAGCGTCTCTGTCACTGCAGTGACTATAATTCTCACTCTGCGTTAATAGTGTCTCTGTCACTGCGGTGATTATAATCCTCTATTTGCGATAATAGTGTCTCTGTCACTGTGGTGATTATAATTCTCACACTGAGTTAA
Organism: Isurus oxyrinchus; assembly: GCA_026770705.1. NCBI lineage: Eukaryota > Metazoa > Chordata > Chondrichthyes > Lamniformes > Lamnidae > Isurus > Isurus oxyrinchus. Next base: position 195,748 of record JANJGN010000460.1, on the reverse strand, counting down.
TGCTGTCTCTGTCTCTGAGATGCTTATAATACTCCTACTGTGACAATAGTGTATCTTTCACTGCGGTGATTATAATCCTCTCATTGCGGTAATAGTGTCTCAGTCACTGTGGTGATTATAATTCTCAAACTGCCTTAATAGTGTCTTTCTCACTGCGGTGATTATAATTCTCACACTGCAGTAATAGTTTCTGGGTCACTGCATTGATTATAATTCTCTCACTGCAGCAATAGTGTCTCTGTCACTGCAGTGATTATAAATCTCATACTGCAGTAATAGTGTCTCTGTCACTGCAGTGATTACAATTCTCACACTACGGTAATAGTGTCTCTGTAACTGAGGTGATTATAATTCTCACACTGCACTAGTAGTGTCTCTGTCACTGAGGTGATTTTAATCCTCACACTGTGATAATACTGTCTCTGTCACTGCGGTGACTATAATCCTCTCATTGCGGTAATAGTGCCTCTGTCACTGCGGTGATTATAATTCTCACACTGCGTTAATAGTGTCTTTGTCACTATGCTGATTATAATTCTCACACTGCGGTATTAGTGTCTGTGTCACTGCAGTGATTATAATTCTCGTACAGCGGTAATAGTGTCTCAGTCACTGCAGTGATTAAAATCCTCGCGCTGCGGTAAAAGTGCGTCTGTCATTGCGCTGATTATAATTCTCACACTACGGTAACAGTGTCTCTGTCACTGAGCTGATTATAATTCTCACACTGCGGTATTAGTGTTTCTGTCAATGTAGTGATTATAATCCTCACACTGTTATAATACTGTCTCTGTCACGGCGATGATTAAAATCCTCTCATTGCGGTACTAGTGTCTCTGTCACTGCGGTGATTATAATTCTCACACAGTGATAATAGTGTCTCTGTCACTGCGGTGATTATAATCCTCACACTGCGTTAATTGTTTCTCTGTCACTGTGGTGATTATAATTCTCACACTGCGGTAATAGTATCTCTGTCACTGCAGTGACTATAATTCTCACACTGCGTTAATAGTGTCTCTCTCACTGCAGTCATTATAATTCTCACACTTTGATAATAGGCACTCCCTCACTGCGGTGATTATAATTCGCGCACAGCGGTACTTGTGTCTCTGTCACTGCGGCGATTATAATTCGTACACAGCGGTAATAGTGTCTCTGTCACTGCGGTGATTATAATTCTCACTCAGTGATAATAGTTTCTCTATCACTGCAATGATTATAATACTCACACTGCGGTAATAATGTCTGTGTCACTGCAGTGATTATAAATCTCTCACTGCGCTAATACTGTCTCTGTTACTTCATTGATAATAATTCGCACACTACTGTAATAGTGTCCATGTCACTGCGGTGATTATAATTCTCACACTGTTATAATAGTGTCTCTCCCGCTGCGGTGATTATAATTCTCACACTGCGATAATAGTGTCTCTTTCACTGCGGTGATTATAATTCTCTCACTGCGCTAATACTGTCTCTGTTACTTCATTGATTATAATTCTCACTCTACTGTAATAGTATCCATGTCACTGCGGTGATTATAATTCTCACACTCCGGTAATAGTATCTTTGTCACTGCAGTGACTATAATTCTCACACTGCGTTCATAGTGTCTCTGTCACTGCGGTGATTATAATTCTCACACTTTGATAATAGGGACTCCCTCACTGCAGCGATTATAATTCACACACAGTGGTAATAGTTTCTCTGTCACTGCGGTGATTCTAATCCTCTCATTGCGGTAAGAGTGTCTGTGGCACTGCGGTGATTATAATTCTCACACTGCGGTAATAGTGTCTCTGTCACTGAGCTGATTATAATTCTCACACTGCACTAGTAGTGTCTCTGTCACTGAGGTGATTATAAACCTCACACTGTGATAATACTGTCTCTGTCACTGTGGTGACTATAATCCTCTTATTGCGTTAATAGTGCCTCTGTCACTGCGGTGATTATAATTCTCACACTGCGTTAATAGTGTCTCTGTCACTGCGCTGATTATAATTCTCACACTGCTGTATTAGTGTCTGTGTCACTGCAGTGATTATAATTCTTGTACAGCGCTAATAGTGTCTCAGTCACTTCAGTGATTAAAATCCTCGCGCTGCGGTAAAAGTGCGTCTCTCATTGCGCTGATTATCATTCTCACACTACAGTAACAGTGTCTCCATCACTGAGCTGATTATAATTCTCACACTGCGGTATTAGCGTCTCTGTCAATGTAGTGATTATAATCCTCACACTGTAATAATACTGTCTCTGTCACGGCGATGATTAAAATACTCTCATTGCGGTATTAGTGTCTCTGTCACTGCGGTGATTATAATCCTCTCCTTGTGGTAATAGTGTCTCAGTCACTGCGGTTATTATAAACATGACACTGAGCTAATAGTGTCTCTGTCACTGTGATGATTATAATCCACAAACTGCGGTAATAGTGTCTCTGTCACTGCTGTGATTATAAACCTCACACCGCGCTAGTCGTTTCTCTGTCACTGTGGTGATTATAATTCTCACACTGCGGAAATAGTGTCTCTGTCAATGCAGTGATTATAATACTCACACTGTTATAATACTGTCTCTGTCACGGCGATGATTAAAATCCTCTCATTGCGGTACTAGTGTCTCTGTCACTGCGGTGATTATAATTCTCACACAGTGATAATAGTGTCTCTGTCACTGCAGTGATTATAATCCTCAGACTGCGTTAATTGTTTCTCTGTCACTGCGGTGATTATAATTCTCACTCAGTGATAATAGTGTCTCTATCACTGAGGTGATTATAATCCTCACACTACTGTAATAGTGTCCATGTCACTGCAGTGATTATAATTCTCACACTGTGATAATAGTGTCTCTCCCACTGCGGTGATTATAATTCTCACACTGCGGTAATAGTATCTTTGTCACTGCAGTGACTATAATTCTCACACTGCGTTAATAGTGTCTCTGTCACTGCGGTGATTATAATTCTCACACTTTGATAATAGGGACTCCCTCACTGCCGCGATTATAATTCACACAAAGCGGTAATAGTTTCTCTGTCACTGCGGTGATTCTAATCCTCTCATTGTGGTAACAGTGTCTCTGGCACTGCGGTGATTATAATTCTCACACTGCGCTAATACTGTCTCTGTTACTTCATTGATTATAATTCTCACACTACTGTAATAGTGTCCATGTCACTGCGGTGATTATAATTCTCACACCTTGATAATAGTGTCTCTCCCACTGCGGTGATTATAATTCTCACACTGCGGTAAAAGTATCTCTGTCACTGCAGTGACTGTAATTCTCTCACTGCGTCAATAGTGTGTCTGTCACTGCGGTGATTATAATTCTCACACTTTGATAATAGGGACTCCCTCATTGCGGCGATTATAACTCTGACACTGCGTTAATAGTGTCTTTGTCACTGCTGTCATTATAATTCTCACACTGCGGTAATAGTGTCTCTGTCACTGCAGTGATTATAATTCTCACACTGAGTTAATAGTGTCTCTGTTACTGCAGTGATTATAAATCTCACACTGCGGTAATAGTGTCTCTGTCACTGCAGTGATTATAATTCTCACTCAATGATAATAGTTTCTCTATCACTGCGGTGATTATAATCCTCACACTGCGGTAATAGTGTCTCTGTCACTGCAGTAATTATAATTCTCACACTGTGCTAATACTGTCTCTGTTACTTCAGTGATTATAATTCTCACACTACTGTAATAGTGTCCATATCACTGCAGTGATTATAATTCTCACACTGTGATAATAGTGTCTCTCCCACTGCGGTGATTATAATTCTCACACTGCGGTAATAGTATCTCTGTCACTGCAGTGACTGTAATTCTCTCACTGCGTCAATAGTGTGTCTGTCACTGCGGTGATTATAATTCTCACACTTTGATAATAGGGACTCCCTCATTGCGGCGATTATAATTCACACACAGCGGTAATAGTGTCTCGGTCACTGCGGTGATTATAATCCACTCATTGCGGTAATAGTGTCTCTGGCACTGCGGTGATTATAATTCTCACACTGCGGTAATAGTGTCTCTGTCACTGAGCTGATTATAATTCTCACACTGCGCTAGTAGTTTCTCTGTCACTGAGGTGATTATAATCCTCACACTGTGATAATACTGTCTCTGTCACTGCGGTGACTACAATCCTCTCATTACAGTAATAGTGCCTATGTCACTGCTTTGATTATAATTCTCACACCGATAATTTTGTCGCTGTCACAGCGGTGATTATTATTCTCACACAATGCTAATAGTGTCTCCGTCACTGCAGTGATTATTATTCTCACACTACGGTAATAGTGTCTCCGTCACTGAGCGGATTATAATTCTCACACTGCGGTTTAGTGTCTCTGTCACTGCGGTGATTATAATTCTCACGCTGAGTTTTTAGGGTCTCTGTCACTGCGGTGACTATAATCCTCACACTGCGGTAATTGTGTCTCAGTCACTGTGGTGATTATAATTCTCACACTGTGATAATAGTGTCTCTCACTGCGGTGATTATAATTCTCACACAGCGGTAATAGTATCTCTGTCACTGCAGTGACTTTAATTGTCATACTGCGTTAATAGTGTCTCTCTCACTGCGGTGATTATAATTCTCACACTAGCTTAATTGTGTCTCCGTCACTGCGGTGATTATACTTCTCACACTGTGATAATAGTGTCTCTGTCACTGCGGTGATTATCATCCTCACACTGCGGTAATAGAGTTTCTGTCACTGCTATGATTATATTTCTCACACTGCACGAATACTGTCTCTGTGACTTCAGTGATTATAATTCTCACTCTGTGATAATAGTGTCTCTCACTGCGGTGATTATAATTCTCACACTGGGGTAATAGTATCTCTGTCACTGCAGTGACTTTAATTGTCATACTGCGTTAATAGTGTCTCTTTCACTGCGGTGATTATAATTCTCACACTGCGTTAATAGTGTCTTTGTCACTGCTGTCATTATAATTCTCACACTGCGGTAATAGTGTCTCTGTCACTGCAGTGATTATAATTCTCACACTGAGTTAATAGTGTCTCTGTTACTGCAGTGATTATAAATCTCACACTGCGGTAATAGTGTCTCTGTCACTGCAGTGATTATAATTCTCACTCAATGATAATAGTTTCTCTATCACTGCGGTGATTATAATCCTCACACTGCGGTAATAGTGTCTCTGTCACTGAGCGGATTATAATTCTCACACTGCGGTTTAGTGTCTCTGTCACTGCGGTGATTATAATTCTCACGCTGAGTTTTTAGGGTCTCTGTCACTGCGGTGACTATAATCCTCACACTGCGGTAATTGTGTCTCAGTCACTGTGGTGATTATAATTCTCACACTGTGATAATATTGTCTCTCACTGCGGTGATTATAATTCTCACACAGCGGTAATAGTATCTCTGTCACTGCAGTGACTTTAATTGTCATACTGCGTTAATAGTGTCTCTCTCACTGCGGTGATTATAATTCTCACACTAGCTTAATTGTGTCTCCGTCACTGCGGTGATTATAATTCTCACACTGTGATAATAGTGTCTCTGTCACTGCGGTGATTATCATCCTCACACTGCGGTAAAAGAGTTTCTGTCACTGCCATGATTATATTTCTCACACTGCACGAATACTGTCTCTGTGACTTCAGTGATTATAATTCTCACTCTGTGATAATAGTGTCTCTCACTGCGGTGATTATAATTCTCACACTGGGGTAATAGTATCTCTGTCACTGCAGTGACTTTAATTGTCATACTGCGTTAATAGTGTCTCTTTCACTGCGGTGATTATAATTCTCACACTGCGTTAATAGTGTCTTTGTCACAGCGGTCATTATAATTCTCACACTGCGGTAATAGTGTCTCTGTCACTGCAGTGATTATAATTCTCACACTGCGGTAATAGTGTCTTTGTCACAGCAGTCATTATAATTCTCACACTGCGGTAATAGTGTCTCTGTCACTGCAGTGATTATAATTCTCACACTGTGATAATAGTGTCTCTCTCACTGCGGTGATTATAATTCTCACACTGCGGTAATAGTATCTCTGTCACTGCAGTGACTATAATTCTCACACTGCGTTAATAGTGTCTCTCTCACTGCGGTGATTATAATTCTCACACTGCGGTAATAGTGTCTCTGTCACTGCGGTGATTATAATCCACTCATTGCGGTGATAGTGTCTCTGTCACTCGGTGATTATAATTCTCACACTGCGGTAGTAGTGTCTCTGTCACTGAGGTGATTATAATCCTCACACGGTGATAATACTGTCTCTGTCACTGTGGTGACTATAATGCTCTCATTGCGGTAATATTGCCTCGGTCACTGCGGTGATTATTATTCTCACTCCGATAATATTGTCGCTGTTACTGCAGTGATTATAATTCTCACACGGCGTTAATAGTGTCTTTGTCACTGCTGTCATTATAATTCTCACACTGCGGTAATAGTGTCTCTGTCACTGCAGTGATTATAATTCTCACACTGAGTTAATAGTGTCTCTGTTACTGCAGTGATTATAAATCTCACACTGCGGTAATAGTGTCTCTGTCACTGCAGTGATTATAATTCTCACTCAATGATAATAGTTTCTCTATCACTGCGGTGATTATAATCCTCACACTGCGGTAATAGTGTCTCTGTCACTGAGCGGATTATAATTCTCACACTGCGGTTTAGTGTCTCTGTCACTGCGGTGATTATAATTCTCACGCTGAGTTTTTAGGGTCTCTGTCACTGCGGTGACTATAATCCTCACACTGCGGTAATTGTGTCTCAGTCACTGTGGTGATTATAATTCTCACACTGTGATAATAGTGTCTCTCACTGCGGTGATTATAATTCTCACACAGCGGTAATAGTATCTCTGTCACTGCAGTGACTTTAATTGTCATACTGCGTTAATAGTGTCTCTCTCACTGCAGTGATTATAATTCTCACACTAGCTTAATTGTGTCTCCGTCACTGCGGTGATTATAATTCTCACACTGTGATAATAGTGTCTCTGTCACTGCGGTGATTATCATCCTCACACTGCGGTAATAGAGTTTCTGTCACTGCCATGATTATATTTCTCACACTGCACGAATACTGTCTCTGTGACCTCAGTGATTATAATTCTCACTCTGTGATAATAGTGTCTCTCACTGCGGTGATTATAATTCTCACACTGGGGTAATAGTATCTCTGTCACTGCAGTGACTTTAATTGTCATACTACGTTAATAGTGTCTCTTTCACTGCGGTGATTATAATTCTCACACTGCGTTAATAGTGTCTTTGTCACAGCGGTCATTATAATTCTCACACTGCGGTAATAGTGTCTCTGTCACTGCAGTCATTATAATTCTCACACTGCGGTAATAGTGTCTCTGTCACTGCAGTGATTATAATTCTCACACTGTGATAATAGTGTCTCTCTCACTGCGGTGATTATAATTCTCACACTGCGGTAATAGTATCTCTGTCACTGCAGTGACTATAATTCTCACACTGCGTTAATAGTGTCTCTCTCACTGCGGTGATTATAATTCACACACTGCGGTAATAGTGTCTCTGTCACTGCGGTGATTATAATCCACTCATTGCGGTGATAGTGTCTCTGTCACTCGGTGATTATAATTCTCACACTGCGGTAGTAGTGTCTCTGTCACTGAGGTGATTATAATCCTCACACGGTGATAATACTGTCTCTGTCACTGTGGTGACTATAATGCTCTCATTGCGGTAATATTGCCTCGGTCACTGCGGTGATTATTATTCTCACTCCGATAATATTGTCGCTGTTACTGCAGTGATTATAATTCTCACACGGCATTAATAGTGTCTTTGTCACTGCTGTCATTATAATTCTCACACTGCGGTAATAGTGTCTCTGTCACTGCAGTGATTATAATTCTCACACTGAGTTAATAGTGTCTCTGTTACTGCAGTGATTATAAATCTCACACTGCGGTAATAGTGTCTCTGTCACTGCAGTGATTATAATTCTCACTCAATGATAATAGTTTCTCTATCACTGCGGTGATTATAATCCTCACACTGCGGTAATAGTGTCTCTGTCACTGCAGTAATTATAATTCTCACACTGCGCTAATACTGTCTCTGTTACTTCAGTGATTATAATTCTCACACTACTGTAATAGTGTCCATATCACTGCAGTGAGTATAATTCTCACACTGTGATAATAGTGTCTCTCCCACTGCGGTGATTATAATTCTCACACTGCGGTAATAGTATCTCTGTCAATGCAGTGACTGTAATTCTCTCACTGCGTCAATAGTGTGTCTGTCACTGCGGTGATTATAATTCTCACACTTTGATAATAGGGACTCCCTCATTGCGGCGATTATAATTCACACACAGCGGTAATAGTGTCTCGGTCACTGCGGTGATTATAATCCACTCATTGCGGTAATAGTGTCTCTGTCACTGAGCTGATTACAATTCTCACACTGCGCTAGTAGTTTCTCTGTCACTGAGGTTTTTATAATCCTCACACTGTGATAATACTGTCTCTGTCACTGCGGTGACTACAATCCTCTCATTACAGTAATAGTGCCTATGTCACTTCTTTGATTATAATTCTCACACCGATAATATTGTCGCTGTCACTGCGGTGATTATTATACTCACACAATGCTAATAGTGTCTCCGTCACTGCAGTGATTATTATTCTCACACTACGGTAATAGTGTCTCCGTCACTGAGCGGATTATAATTCTCACACTGCGGTTTAGTGTCTCTGTCACTGCGGTGATTATAATCCTCACACTGTGATAATACTGTCTCTCACTGCGCTGATTATAATTCTCACACTGCGGTATTAGTGCCTCTGTCACTGCAGTGATTATAATTCTCGTACAGCGGTAATAGTGTCTCAGTCACTGCGGTGATTAAAATCCTTGCGCTGCGGTACAAGTGCGTCTCTCATTGCGCTGATTATAATTCTCACAGCACGGTAACAGTGTCTCTGTCACTGAGCTGATTATAATTCTCACACTGCGGTGTTAGTGTTTCTGTCAATGTAGTGATTGTAATCCTCACTCTGTTATAATACTGTCTCTGTCACGGCGATGATTAAAATTCTCTCATTGCGGTACTAGTGTCTGTGTCATGCGGTGATTATAATTCTCACACAGTGATAATAGTGTCTGTGTCACTGCGGTGATTATAATCCTCACACTGCTGTAATAGTGTCTCTGTCACTGCGGTGATTATAATCCTCACACTGTGTTAGTTGTTTCTCTGTCACTGCGGTGATTATAATTCTCACTCAGTGATAATAGTGTCTCTATCACTGAGTTGATTATAATCCTCACACTACTATAATAGTGTCCATGTCACTGCGGTGATTATAATTCTCACACTGTGATAATAGTGTCTCTGTCACTGCAGTGATTATAATTCTCACACTGCACTAATACTGTCTCTGTTACTTCATTGATTATAATTCTCACTCTACTTTAATACTGTCCATGTCACTGCGGTGATTATAATTCTCACACTGCGGTAATACTGTCTCTGTTACTTCAGTGATTATAATTCTCACACTACTGTAATAGTGTCCATATCACTGCAGTGATTATAATTCTCACACTGTGATAATAGTCTCTCTCCCACTGCGGCAATTATAATTCTCACACTGCGGTAATAGTATCTCTGTCACTGCAGTGACTGTAATTCTCTCACTGCGTCAATAGTGTGTCTGTCACGGCGGTGATTATAATTCTCACACTTTGATAATAGGGACTCCCTCATTGCGGCGATTATAATTCACACACAGCGGTAATAGTGTCTCGGTCACTGCGGTGATTATAATCCACTCATTGCGGTAATAGTGTCTCTGGCACTGCGGTGATTATAATTCTCACACTGCGGTAATAATGTCTCTGTCACTAAGCTGATTATAATTCTCACACTGCGCTAGTAGTTTCTCTGTCACTGAGGTGATTATAATCCTCACACTGTGATAATACTGTCTCTGTCACTGCGGTGACTACAATCCTCTCATTACAGTAATAGTGCCTATGTCACTTCTTTGATTATAATTCTCACACCGATAATATTGTCGCTGTCACTGCGGTGATTATTATTCTCACACAATGCTAATAGTGTCTCCGTCACTGCAGTGATTATTATTCTCACACTACGGTAATAGTGTCTCCGTCACTGAGCGGATTATAATTCTCACACTGCGGTTTAGTGTCTCTGTCACTGCGGTGATTATAATGCTCACACTGTGATAATACTGTCTCTCACTGCGCTGATTATAATTCTCACACTGCGGTATTAGTGCCTCTGTCACTGCAGTGATTATAATTCTCGTACAGCGGTAATAGTGTCTCAGTCACTGCGGTGATTAAAATCCTTGCGCTGCGGTACAAGTGCGTATCTCATTGTGCTGATTATAATTCTCACACTACGGTAACAGTGTCTCTGTCACTGAGCTGATTATAATTCTCACACTGCGGTGTTAGTGTTTCTGTCAATGTAGTGATTATAATCCTCACACAGTTATAATACTGTCTCTGTCACGGCGATGATTAAAATCCTCTCATTGCGGTACTAGTGTCTGTGTCATGCGGTGATTATAATTCTCACACAGTGATAATAGTGTCTGTGTCACTGCGGTGATTATAATCCTCACACTGCTGTAATAGTGTCTCTGTCACTGCGGTGATTATAATCCTCACACTGTGTTAATTGTTTCTCTGTCACTGCGGTGATTATAATTCTCACTCAGTGATAATAGTGTCTCTATCACTGAGTTGATTATAATCCTCACACTACTATAATAGTGTCCATGTCACTGCGGTGATTATAATTCTCACACTGTGATAATAGTGTCTCTGTCACTGCAGTGATTATAATTCTCACACTGCGCTAATACTGTCTCTGTTACTTCATTGATTATAATTCTCATTCTACTTTAATACTGTCCATGTCACTGCGGTGATTATAATTCTCACACTGCGGTAATAGTATCTCTGTCACTGCAGTGACTATAATTCTCACAGTGCGTTAATAGCGTCTCTGTCACTGCGGTCATTATAATTCTCACACATTGATAATAGGGACTCCCTCACTGCGGCAATTATAATTTGCGCACAGCGGTACTAGTGTCTCTGTCACTGCGGTGATTATAATTCTCACACAGCGGCAATAGTATCTTGTCACTGCAGTGACTTTAATTCTCACACTGCGTTAATAATGTCTCTGTCACTGCGGTGATTATAATGCTCACACAGCGGTAATTGTGTCTCTGTCAATGCGGTGATTATAATTCTCACACTGTGATAATAGTGTCTCTGTCACTGCAGTGATTATAGTCATCACACTGTGATAATAGTGTCTCTGTCACTGCAGTGATTATAGTCATCACACTGTTATAATAGTGTCTCTGTCACTGCAGTGAGTATAATACTCGCACTGCTGTAATACTGTCTCTGTTACTTCAGTGATTATAATTCTCACACTGCGGTAATAGCGTCTCTGTCACTGCAGTGACTATAATTCTCACTCTGCGTTAATAGTGTCTCTGTCACTGCGGTGATTATAATCCTCTCATTGCGATAATAGTGTCTCTGTCACTGTGGTGATTATAATTCTCACACTGAGTTAATGCTGTCTCTGTCTCTGAGATGCTTATAATACTCCTACTGTGACAATAGTGTCTCTGTCACTGCGGTGATTATAATCCTCTCATTGCGGTAATAGTGTCTCAGTCACTGTGGTGATTATAATTCTCAAACTGCCTTAATAGTGTCTTTCTCACTGCGGTGATTATAATTCTCACACTGCAGTAATAGTTTCTGGGTCACTGCATTGATTATAATTCTCTCACTGCAGCAATAGTGTCTCTGTCACTGCAGTGATTATAAATCTCATACTGCAGTAATAGTGTCTCTGTCACTGCAGTGATTACAATTCTCACACTACGGTAATAGTGTCTCTGTAACTGAGGTGATTATAATTCTCACACTGCACTAGTAGTGTCTCTGTCACTGAGGTGATTTTAATCCTCACACTGTGATAATACTGTCTCTGTCACTGCGGTGACTATAATCCTCTCATTGCGGTAATAGTGCCTCTGTCACTGTGGTGATTATAATTCTCACACTGCGTTAATAGTGTCTTTGTCACTATGCTGATTATAATTCTCACACTGCGGTATTAGTGTCTCTGTCACTGCAGTGACTATAATTCTCACAGTGCGTTAATAGCGTCTCTGTCACTGCGGTCATTATAATTCTCACACATTGATAATAGGGACACCCTCACTGCGGCAATTATAATTCGCGCACAGCGGAACTAGTGTCTCTGTCACTGCGGTGATTATAATTCTCACACAGCGGCAATAGTATCTTGTCACCGCAGTGACTTTAATTCTCACACTGCGTTAATAATGTCTCTGTCACTGCGGTGAGTATAATGCTCACACAGCGGTAATTGTGTCTCTGTCAATGCGGTGATTATAATTCTCACACTGTGATAATAGTGTCTCTGTCACTGCAGTGATTATAGTCATCACACTGTGATAATAGTGTCTCTGTCACTGCAGTGATTATAGTCATCACACTGTTATAATAGTGTCTCTGTCACTGCAGTGAGTATAATACTCGCACTGCTGTAATACTGTCTCTGTTACTTCAGTGATTATAATTCTCACACTGCGGTAATAGCGTCTCTGTCACTGCAGTGACTATAATTCTCACTCTGCGTTAATAGTGTCTCTGTCACTGCGGTGATTATAATCCTCTCATTGCGATAATAGTGTCTCTGTCACTGTGGTGATTATAATTCTCACACTGAGTTAATGCTGTCTCTGTCTCTGAGATGCTTATAATACTCCTACTGTGACAATAGTGTCTCTGTCACTGCGGTGATTATAATCCTCTCATTGCGGTAATAGTGTCTCAGTCACTGTGGTGATTATAATTCTCAAACTGCCTTAATAGTGTCTTTCTCACTGCGGTGATTATAATTCTCACACTGCAGTAATAGTTTCTGGGTCACTGCATTGATTATAATTCTCTCACTGCAGCAATAGTGTCTCTGTCACTGCAGTGATTATAAATCTCATACTGCAGTAATAGTGTCTCTGTCACTGCAGTGATTACAATTCTCACACTACGGTAATAGTGTCTCTGTAACTGAGGTGATTATAATTCTCACACTGCACTAGTAGTGTCTCTGTCACTGAGGTGATTTTAATCCTCACACTGTGATAATACTGTCTCTGTCACTGCGGTGACTATAATCCTCTCATTGCGGTAATAGTGCCTCTGTCACTGCGGTGATTATAATTCTCACACTGCGTTAATATTGTCTTTGTCACTATGCTGATTATAATTCTCACACTGCGGTATTAGTGTCTGTGTCACTGCAGTGATTATAATTCTCGTACAGCGGTAATAGTGTCTCAGTCACTGCAGTGATTAAAATCCTCGCGCTGCGGTAAAAGTGCGTCTGTCATTGCGCTGATTATAATTCTCACACTACGGTAACAGTGTCTCTGTCACTGAGCTGATTATAATTCTCACACTGCGGTATTAGTGTTTCTGTCAATGTAGTGATTATAATCCTCACACTGTTATAATACTGTCTCTGTCACGGCGATGATTAAAATCCTCTCATTGCGGTACTAGTGTCTCTGTCACTGCAGTGATTATAATTCTCACACAGTGATAATAGTGTCTCTGTCACTGCGGTGATTATAATCCTCACACTGCGTTAATTGTTTCTCTGTCACTGTGGTGATTATAATTCTCACACTGCGGTAATAGTATCTCTGTCACTGCAGTGACTATAATTCTCACACTGCGTTAATAGTGTCTCTCTCACTGCAGTCATTATAATTCTCACACTTTGATAATAGGCATTCCCTCACTGCGGTGATTATAATTCGCGCACAGCGGTACTAGTGTCTCTGTCACTGCGGCGATTATAATTCGTACACAGCGGTAATAGTGTCTCTGTCACTGCGGTGATTATAATTCTCACTCAGTGATAATAGTTTCTCTATCACTGCAATGATTATAATACTCACACTGCGGTAATAATGTCTGTGTCACTGCAGTGATTATAAATCTCTCACTGCGCTAATACTGTCTCTGTTACTTCATTGATAATAATTCGCACACTACTGTAATAGTGTCCATGTCACTGCGGTGATTATAATTCTCACACTGTTATAATAGTGTCTCTCCCACTGCGGTGATTATAATTCTCACACTGCGATAATAGTGTCTCTTTCACTGCGGTGATTATAATTCTCTCACTGCGCTAATACTGTCTCTGTTACTTCATTGATTATAATTCTCACTCTACTGTAATAGTATCCATGTCACTGCGGTGATTATAATTCTCACACTCCGGTAATAGTATCTTTGTCACTGCAGTGACTATAATTCTCACACTGCGTTCATAGTGTCTCTGTCACTGCGGTGATTATAATTCTCACACTTTGATAATAGGGACTCCCTCACTGCAGCGATTATAATTCACACACAGCGGTAATAGTTTCTCTGTCACTGCGGTGATTATAATCCTCTCATTGCGGTAAGAGTGTCTGTGGCACTGCGGTGATTATAATTCTCACACTGCGGTAAAAGTATCTCTGTCACTGCAGTGACTGTAATTCTCTCACTGCGTCAATAGTGTGTCTGTCACTGCGGTGATTATAATTCTCACACTTTGATAATAGGGACTCCCTCATTGCGGCGATTATAACTCTGACACTGCGTTAATAGTGTCTTTGTCACTGCTGTCATTATAATTCTCACACTGCGGTAATAGTGTCTCTGTCACTGCAGTGATTATAATTCTCACACTGAGTTAATAGTGTCTCTGTTACTGCAGTGATTATAAATCTCACACTGCGGTAATAGTGTCTCTGTCACTGCAGTGATTATAATTCTCACTCAATGTTAATAGTTTCTCTATCACTGCGGTGATTATAATCCTCACACTGCGGTAATAGTGTCTCTGTCACTGCAGTAATTATAATTCTCACACTGTGCTAATACTGTCTCTGTTACTTCAGTGATTATAATTCTCACACTACTGTAATAGTGTCCATATCACTGCAGTGATTATAATTCTCACACTGTGATAATAGTGTCTCTCCCACTGCGGTGATTATAATTCTCACACTGCGGTAATAGTATCTCTGTCACTGCAGTGACTGTAATTCTCTCACTGCGTCAATAGTGTGTCTGTCACTGCGGTGATTATAATTCTCACACTTTGATAATAGGGACTCCCTCATTGCGGCGATTATAATTCACACACAGCGGTAATAGTGTCTCGGTCACTGCGGTGATTATAATCCACTCATTGCGGTAATAGTGTCTCTGGCACTGCGGTGATTATAATTCTCACACTGCGGTAATAGTGTCTCTGTCACTGAGCTGATTATAATTCTCACACTGCGCTAGTAGTTTCTCTGTCACTGAGGTGATTATAATCCTCACACTGTGATAATACTGTCTCTGTCACTGCGGTGACTACAATCCTCTCATTACAGTAATAGTGCCTATGTCACTGCTTTGATTATATTTCTCACACCGATAATTTTGTCGCTGTCACTGCGGTGATTATTATTCTCACACAATGCTAATAGTGTCTCCATCACTGCAGTGATTATTATTCTCACACTACGGTAATAGTGTCTCTGTCACTGCGGTGATTATAATTCTCACACTGAGTTTTTAGGGTCTCTGTCACTGCGGTGACTATAATCCTCACACTGCGGTAATGGTGTCTCAGTCACTGTGGTGATTATAATTCTCACACTGTGATAATAGTGTCTCTCACTGCGGTGATTATAATTCTCACACAGCGGTAATAGTATCTCTGTCACTGCAGTGACTTTAATTGTCATACTGCGTTAATAGTGTCTCTCTCACTGCGGTGATTATAATTCTCACACTAGCTTAATTGTGTCTCCGTCACTGCGGTGATTATAATTCTCACACTGTGATAATAGTGTCTCTGTCACTGCGGTGATTATCATCCTCACACTGCGGTAATAGAGTTTCTGTCACTGCCATGATTATATTTCTCACACTGCACGAATACTGTCTCTGTGACTTCAGTGATTATAATTCTCACTCTGTGATAATAGTGTCTCTCACTGCGGTGATTATAATTCTCACACTGGGGTAATAGTATCTCTGTCACTGCAGTGACTTTAATTGTCATACTGCGTTAATAGTGTCTCTTTCACTGCGGTGATTATAATTCTCACACTGCGTTAATAGTGTCTTTGTCACAGCGGTCATTATAATTCTCACACTGCGGTAATAGTGTCTCTGTCACTGCAGTGATTATAATTCTCACACTGCGGTAATAGTATCTTTGTCACTGCAGTGACTATAATTCTCACACTGCGTTAATAGTGTCTCTGTCACTGCGGTGATTATAATTCTCACACTTTGATAATAGGGACTCCCTCACTGCCGCGATTATAATTCACACACAGCGGTAATAGTTTCTCTGTCACTGCGGTGATTCTAATCCTCTCATTGCGGTAAGAGTATCTGTGGCACTGCGGTGATTATAATTCTCACACTGCGCTAATACTGTCTCTGTTACTTCATTGATTATAATTCTCACACTACTGTAATAGTGTCCATGTCACTGCGGTGATTATAATTCTCACACCTTGATAATAGTGTCTCTCCCACTGCGGTGATTATAATTCTCACACTGCGGTAAAGGTATCTCTGTCACTGCAGTGACTGTAATTCTCTCACTGCGTCAATAGTGTGTCTGTCACTGCGGTGATTATAATTCTCACACTTTGATAATAGGGACTCCCTCATTGCGGCGATTATAACTCTGACACTGCGTTAATAGTGTCTTTGTCACTGCTGTCATTATAATTCTCACACTGCGGTAATAGTGTCTCTGTCACTGCAGTGATTATAATTCTCACACTGAGTTAATAGTGTCTCTGTTACTGCAGTGATTATAAATCTCACACTGCGGTAATAGTGTCTCTGTCACTGCAGTGATTATAATTCTCACTCAATGATAATAGTTTCTCTATCACTGCGGTGATTATAATCCTCACACTGCGGTAATAGTGTCTCTGTCACTGCAGTAATTATAATTCTCACACTGTGCTAATACTGTCTCTGTTACTTCAGTGATTATAATTCTCACACTACTGTAATAGTGTCCATATCACTGCAGTGATTATAATTCTCACACTGTGATAATAGTGGCTCTCCCACTGCGGTGATTATAATTCTCACACTGCGGTAATAGTATCTCTGTCACTGCAGTGACTGTAATTCTCCCACTGCGTCAATAGTGTGTCTGTCACTGCGGTGATTATAATTCTCACACTTTGATAATAGGGACTCCCTCATTGCGGCGATTATAATTCACACACAGCGGTAATAGTGTCTCGGTCACTGCGGTGATTATAATCCACTCATTGCGGTAATAGTGTCTCTGGCACTGCGGTGATTATAATTCTCACACTGCGGTAATAGTGTCTCTGTCACTGAGCTGATTATAATTCTCACACTGCGCTAGTAGTTTCTCTGTCACTGAGGTGATTATAATCCTCACACTGTGATAATACTGTCTCTGTCACTGCGGTGACTACAATCCTCTCATTACAGTAATAGTGCCTATGTCACTGCTTTGATTATATTTCTCACACCGATAATTTTGTCGCTGTCACTGCGGTGATTATTATTCTCACACAATGCTAATAGTGTCTCCATCACTGCAGTGATTATTATTCTCACACTACGGTAATAGTGTCTCCGTCACTGAGCGGATTATAATTCTCACACTGCGGTTTAGTGTCTCTGTCACTGCGGTGATTATAATTCTCACACTGTGATAATAGTGTCTCTCACTGCGGTGATTATAATTCTCACACAGCGGTAATAGTATCTCTGTCACTGCAGTGACTTTAATTGTCATACTGCGTTAATAGTGTCTCTCTCACTGCGGTGATTATAATTCTCACACTAGCTTAATTGTGTCTCCGTCACTGCGGTGATTATAATTCTCACACTGTGATAATAGTGTCTCTGTCACTGCGGTGATTATCATCCTCACACTGCGGTAATAGAGTTTCTGTCACTGCCATGATTATATTTCTCACACTGCACGAATACTGTCTCTGTGACTTCAGTGATTATAATTCTCACTCTGTGATAATAGTGTCTCTCACTGCGGTGATTATAATTCTCACACTGGGGTAATAGTATCTCTGTCACTGCAGTGACTTTAATTGTCATACTGCGTTAATAGTGTCTCTTTCACTGCGGTGATTATAATTCTCACACTGCGTTAATAGTGTCTTTGTCACAGCGGTCATTATAATTCTCACACTGCGGTAATAGTGTCTCTGTCACTGCAGTGATTATAATTCTCACACTGCGGTAATAGTGTCTTTGTCACAGCAGTCATTATAATTCTCACACTGCGGTAATAGTGTCTCTGTCACTGCAGTGATTATAATTCTCACACTGTGATAATAGTGTCTCTCTCACTGCGGTGATTATAATTCTCACACTGCGGTAATAGTATCTCTGTCACTGCAGTGACTATAATTCTCACACTGCGTTAATAGTGTCTCTCTCACTGCGGTGATTATAATTCTCACACTGCAGTAATAGTGTCTCTGTCACTGCGGTGATTATAATCCACTCATTGCGGTGATAGTGTCTCTGTCACTCGGTGATTATAATTCTCACACTGCGCTAGTAGTGTCTCTGTCACTGAGGTGATTATAATCCTCACACGGTGATAATACTGTCTCTGTCACTGTGGTGACTATAATGCTCTCATTGCGGTAATATTGCCTCGGTCACTGCGGGGATTATTATTCTCACTCCGATAATATTGTCGCTGTTACTGCAGTGATTATAATTCTCACACTGCGTTAATAGTGTCTTTGTCACTGCTGTCATTATAATTCTCACACTGCGGTAATAGTGTCTCTGTCACTGCAGTGATTATAATTCTCACACTGAGTTAATAGTGTCTCTGTTACTGCAGTGATTATAAATCTCACACTGCGGTAATAGTGTCTCTGTCACTGCAGTGATTATAATTCTCACTCAATGATAATAGTTTCTCTATCACTGCGGTGATTATAATCCTCACACTGCGGTAATAGTGTCTCTGTCACTGCAGTAATTATAATTCTCACACTGTGCTAATACTGTCTCTGTTACTTCAGTGATTATAATTCTCACACTACTGTAATAGTGTCCATATCACTGCAGTGATTATAATTCTCACACTGTGATAATAGTGTCTCTCCCACTGCTGTGATTATAATTCTCACACTGCGGTAATAGTATCTCTGTCACTGCAGTGACTATAATTCTCTCACTGCGTCAATAGTGTGTCTGTCACTGCGGTGATTATAATTCTCACACTTTGATAATAGGGACTCCCTCATTGCGGCGATTATAATTCACACACAGCGGTAATAGTGTCTCGGTCACTGCGGTGATTATAATCCACTCATTGCTGTAATAGTGTCTCTGGCACTGCGGTGATCATAATTCTCACACTGCGGTAATAGTGTCTCTGTCACTGAGCTGATTATAATTCTCACACTGCGCTAGTAGTTTCTCTGTCACTGAGGTGATTATAATCCTCACACTGTGATAATACTGTCTCTGTCACTGCGGTGACTACAATCCTCTCATTACAGTAATAGTGCCTATGTCACTGCTTTGATTATAATTCTCACACCGATAATATTGTCGCTGTCACTGCGGTGATTATTATTCTCACACAATGCTAATAGTGTCTCCGTCACTGCAGTGATTATTATTCTCACACTACGGTAATAGTGTCTCCGTCACTGAGCGGATTATAATTCTCACACTGCGGTTTAGTGTCTCTGTCACTGCGGTGATTATAATTCTCACGCTGAGTTTTTAGGGTCTTTGTCACTGCGGTGACTATAATCCTCACACTGCGGTAATTGTGTCTCAGTCACTGTGGTGATTATAATTCTCACACTGTGATAATAGTGTCTCTCACTGCGGTGATTATAATTCTCACACTGCGGTAATAGTATCTCTGTCACTGCAGTGACTTTAATTGTCATACTGCGTTAATAGTGTCTCTTTCACTGCGGTAATTATAATTCTCACACTGCGTTAATAGTGTCTTTGTCACAGCGGTGATTATAATTCTCACACTGCGGTAATAGTGTCTCTGTCACTGCAGTGATTATAATTCTCACACTGCGGTAATAGTGTCTCTGTCACTGAGCTGATTATAATTCTCACACTGCGCTAGTAGTTTCTCTGTCACTGCAGTGATTATAATCCTCACACTGTGATAATACTGTCTCTGTC
Organism: Isurus oxyrinchus; assembly: GCA_026770705.1. Lineage (NCBI taxonomy): Eukaryota > Metazoa > Chordata > Chondrichthyes > Lamniformes > Lamnidae > Isurus > Isurus oxyrinchus. The sequence goes on along the minus strand of JANJGN010000460.1, from coordinate 175,369 downwards.
ACTGCGGTGACTACAATCCTCTCATTACAGTAATAGTGCCTATGTCACTTCTTTGATTATAATTCTCACACCGATAATATTGTCGCTGTCACTGCGGTGATTATTATTCTCACACAATGCTAATAGTGTCTCCGTCACTGCAGTGATTATTATTCTCACACTACGGTAATAGTGTCTCCGTCACTGAGCGGATTATAATTCTCACACTGCGGTTTAGTGTCTCTGTCACTGCGGTGATTATAATCCTCACACTGTGATAATACTGTCTCTCACTGCGCTGATTATAATTCTCACACTGCGGTATTAGTGCCTCTGTCACTGCAGTGATTATAATTCTCGTACAGCGGTAATAGTGTCTCAGTCACTGCAGTGATTAAAATCCTTGCGCTGCGGTACAAGTGCGTCTCTCATTGCGCTGATTATAATTCTCACAGTACGGTAACAGTGTCTCTGTCACTGAGCTGATTATAATTCTCACACTGCGGTGTTAGTGTTTCTGTCAATGTAGTGATTATAATCCTCACACTGTTATAATACTGTCTCTGTCACGGCGATGATTAAAATCCTCTCATTGCGGTACTAGTGTCTGTGTCATGCGGTGATTATAATTCTCACACAGTGATAATAGTGTCTGTGTCACTGCGGTGATTATAATCCTCACACTGCTGTAATAGTGTCTCTGTCACTGCGGTGATTATAATCCTCACACTGTGTTAATTGTTTCTCTGTCACTGCGGTGATTATAATTCTCACTCAGTGATAATAGTGTCTCTATCATTGAGTTGATTATAATCCTCACACTACTATAATAGTGTCCATGTCACTGCGGTGATTATAATTCTCACACTGTGATAATAGTGTCTCTGTCACTGCAGTGATTATAATTCTCACACTGCGCTAATACTGTCTCTGTTACTTCATTGATTATAATTCACACTCTACTTTAATACTGTCCATGTCACTGCGGTGATTATAATCCTCACACTGCGGTAATAGTGTCTCTGTCACTGCAGTAATTATAATTCTCACACTGCGCTAATACTGTCTCTGTTACTTCAGTGATTATAATTCTCACACTACTGTAATAGTGTCCATATCACTGCAGTGATTATAATTCTCACACTGTGATAATAGTGTCTCTCCCACTGCGGTGATTATAATTCTCACACTGCGGTAATAGTATCTCTGTCACTGCAGTGACTGTAATTCTCTCACTGCGTCAATAGTGTGTCTGTCACTGCGGTGATTATAATTCTCACACTTTGATAATAGGGACTCCCTCATTGCGGCGATTATAATTCACACACAGCGGTAATAGTGTCTCGGTCACTGCGGTGATTATAATCCACTCATTGCGGTAATAGTGTCTCTGGCACTGCGGTGATTATAATTCTCACACTGCGGTAATAGTGTCTCTGTCACTGAGCTGATTATAATTCTCACACTGCGCTAGTAGTTTCTCTGTCACTGAGGTGATTATAATCCTCACACTGTGATAATACTGTCTCTGTCACTGCGATGACTACAATCCTCTCATTACAGTAATAGTGCCTATGTCACTTCTTTGATTTTAATTCTCACACCGATAATATTGTCGCTGTCACTGCGGTGATTATTATTCTCACACAATGCTAATAGTGTCTCCGTCACTGCAGTGATTATTATTCTCACACTACGGTAATAGTGTCTCCGTCACTGAGCGGATTATAATTCTCACACTGCGGTTTAGTGTCTCTGTCACTGCGGTGATTATAATTCTCACGCTGAGTTTTTAGGGTCTCTGTCACTGCAGTGACTTTAATTGTCATACAGCATTAATAGTGTCTCTTTCACTGCGGTGATTATAATTCTCACACTGCGTTAATAGTGTCTTTGTCACAGCGGTCATTATAATTCTCACACTGCGGTAATAGTGTCTCTGTCACTGCAGTGATTATAATTCTCACACTGCGGTAATAGTGTCTTTGTCACAGCAGTCATTATAATTCTCACACTGCGGTAATAGTGTCTCTGTCACTGCAGTGATTATAGTTCTCACACTGTGATAATAGTGTCTCTCTCACTGCGGTGATTATAATTCTCACACTGCAGTAATAGTATCTCTGTCACTGCAGTGACTATAATTCTCACACTGCGTTAATAGTGTCTCTGTCACTGCGGCGATTATAATTCACACACTGCGGTAATAGTGTCTCTGTCACTGCGGTGATTATAATCCACTCATTGCGGTGATAGTGTCTCTGTCACTCGGTGATTATAATTCTCACACTGCGCTAGTAGTGTCTCTGTCACTGAGGTGATTATAATCCTCACACGGTGATAATACTGTCTCTGTCACTGTGGTGACTATAATCCTCTCATTGTGGTAATATTGCCTCTGTCACTGCGGTGATTATTATTCTCACTCCGATAATATTGTCGCTGTTACTGCAGTGATTATAATTCTCACACTGCGTTAATTGTGTCTTTGTCACTGCTGTCATTATAATTCTCACACTGCGGTAATAGAGTCTCTGTCACTGCAGTGATTATAATTCTCACACTGAGTTCATAGTGTCTCTGTTACTGCAGTGATTATAAATCTCACACTGCGGTAATAGTGTCTCTGTCACTGCAGTGATTATAATTCTCACTCAGTGATAATAGTGTCTCTGTTACTGCAGTGATTATAAATCTCACACTGCGGTAATAGTGTCTCTGTCACTGCAGTGATTATAATTCTCACTCAGTGATAATAGTTTCTCTATCACTGCGGTGATTATAATCCTCACACTGCGGTAATAGTGTCTCTGTCACTGCAGTAATTATAATTCTCACACTGCGCTAATACTGTCTCTGTTACTTCATTGATTATAATTCTCACACTACTGTAATAGTGTCCATATCACTGCAGTGATTATAATTCTCACACTGTGATAATAGTGTCTCTCGCACTGCGGTGATTATAATTCTCAAACTGCGGTAATAGTATCTCTGTCACTGCAGTGACTATAATTCTCACACTGCTTTAATAGTGTCTCTGTCACTGCGGTGATTATAATTCTCACACTTTGATAATAGGGACTCCCTCACTGCGGCGATTATAATTCAATCACAGCGGTAATAGTTTCTCTGTCACTGCGGTGATTCTAATGCTCTCATTGCGGTAATAGTGTCTGTGGCACTGCGGTGATTATCATTCTCACACTGCGGTAATAGTGTCTCTGTCACTGAGCTGATTATAATTCTCACACTGCGCAAGTAGTGTCTCTGTCACTGAGGTGATTATAATCCTCACACGGTGATAATACTGTCTCTGTCACTGTGATCACTATAATCCTCTCATTGCGGTAATATTGCCTCTGTCACTGTGGTGATGATAAATCTCACACTGATAATAGTGTCTCTTTCACTGCGGTGATTATAATTCTCACACTGCGTTAATGGTGTCTCTGTCACTGCAGTGATTATAATTCTCACACTGCGGTAATAGTGTCTTTGTCACAGCAGTCATTATAATTCTCACACTGCGGTAATAGTGTCTCTGTCACTGCAGTGATTATAATTCTCACACTGTGATAATAGTGTCTCTCTCACTGCGGTGATTATAATTCTCACACTGCGGTAATAGTATCTCTGTCACTGCAGTGACTATAATTGTCACACTGCGTTAATAGTGTCTCTCTCACTGCGGTGATTATAATTCTCACACTGCGGTAATAGTATCTCTGTCACTGCAGTGACCATAATTCTCACACTGCGTTAATAGTGTCTCCCTCACTACGGCGATAATAATTCACACACTGCGGTATTAGTGTCTCTGTCACTGCGGTGATTATAATCCACTCATTGCAGTGATAGTGTCTCTGTCACTCGGTGATTATAATTCTCACACTGCGCTAGTAGTGTCTCTGTCACTGAGGTGATTATAATCCTCACACGGTGATAAAACTGTCTCTGTCACTGTGGTGACTATAATCCTCTCATTGCGGTAATATTGCCTTGGTCACTGCGGTGATTATTATTCTCACTCCGATAATATTGTCGCTGTTACTGCAGTGATTATAATTCTCACACTGCGTTAATAGTGTCTTTGTCACTGCTGTCATTATAATTCTCACACTGCGGTAATAGTGTCTCTGTCACTGCAGTGATTATAATTCTCACACTGAGTTAATAGTGTCTCTGTTACTGCAGTGATAATAAATCTCACACTGCGGTAATAGTGTCTCTGTCACTGCAGTGATTATAATTCTCACTCAATGATAATAGTTTCTCTATCACTGCGGTGATTATAATCCTCACACTGCGGTAATAGTGTCTCTGTCACTGCAGTAATTATAATTCTCACACTGCGCTAATACTGTCTCTGTTACTTCAGTGATTATAATTCTCACACTACTGTAATAGTGTCCATATCACTGCAGTGATTATAATTCTCACACTGTGATAATAGTGTCTCTCCCACTGCGGTGATTATAATTCTCACACTGCGGTAATAGTATCTCTGTCACTGCAGTGACTGTAATTCTCTCACTGCGTCAATAGTGTGTCTGTCACTGCGGTGATTATAATTCTCACACTTTGATAATAGGGACTCCCTCATTGCGGCGATTATAATTCACACACAGCGGTAATAGTGTCTCGGTCACTGCGGTGATTATAATCCACTCATTGCGGTAATAGTGTCTCTGGCACTGCGGTGATTATAATTCTCACACTGCGGTAATAGTGTCTCTGTCACTGAGCTGATTATAATTCTCACACTGCGCTAGTAGTTTCTCTGTCACTGAGGTGATTATAATCCTCACACTGTGATAATACTGTCTCTGTCACTGCGGTGACTACAATCCTCTCATTACAGTAATAGTGCCTATGTCACTTCTTTGATTATAATTCTCACACCGATAATATTGTCGCTGTCACTGCGGTGATTATTATTCTCACACAATGCTAATAGTGTCTCCGTCACTGCAGTGATTATTATTCTCACACTACGGTAATAGTGTCTCCGTCACTGAGCGGATTATAATTCTCAAACTGCGGTTTAGTGTCTCTGTCACTGCGGTGATTATAATTCTCACGCTGAGTTTTTAGGGTCTCTGTCACTGCGGTGACTATAATCCTCACACTGCGGTAATTGTGTCTCAGTCACTGTGGTGATTATAATTCTCACACTGTGATAATAGTGTCTCTCACTGCGGTGATTATAATTCTCACACTGCGGTAATAGTATCTCTGTCACTGCAGTGACTTTAATTGTCATACAGCGTTAATAGTGTCTCTTTCACTGCGGTGATTATAATTCTCACACTGCGTTAATAGTGTCTTTGTCACAGCGGTCATTATAATTCTCACACTGCGGTAATAGTGTCTCTGTCACTGCAGTGACTATAATTCTCACACTGCGTTAATAGTGTCTCTGTCACTGCGGCGATTATAATTCACACACTGCGGTAATAGTGTCTCTGTCACTGCGGTGATTATAATCCACTCATTGCGGTGATCGTGTCTCTGTCACTCGGTGATTATAATTCTCACACTGCGCTAGTAGTGTCTCTGTCACTGAGGTGATTATAATCCTCACACGGTGATAATACTGTCTCTGTCACTGTGGTGACTATAATCCTCTCATTGCGGTAATATTGCCTCTGTCACTGCGGTGATTATTATTCTCACTCTGATAATATTGTCGCTGTTACTGCAGTGATTATAATTCTCACACTGCGTTAATTGTGTCTTTGTCACTGCTGTCATTATAATTCTCACACTGCGGTAATAGAGTCTCTGTCACTGCAGTGATTATAATTCTCACACTGAGTTCATAGTGTCTCTGTTACTGCAGTGATTATTAATCTCTCACTGCGGTAATAGTGTCTCTGTCACTGCAGTGATTATAATTCTCACTCAGTGATAATAGTGTCTCTGTTACTGCAGTGATTATAAATCTCACACTGCGGTAATAGTGTCTCTGTCACTGCAGTGATTATAATTCTCACTCAGTGATAATAGTTTCTCTATCACTGCAGTGATTATAATCCTCACACTGCGGTAATAGTGTCTCTGTCACTGCAGTAATTATAATTCTCACACTGCGCTAATACTGTCTCTGTTACTTCATTGATTATAATTCTCACACTACTGTAATAGTGTCCATATCACTGCAGTGATTATAATTCTCACACTGTGATAATAGTGTCTCTCCCACTGCGGTGATTATAATTCTCAAACTGCGGTAATAGTATCTCTGTCACTGCAGTGACTATAATTCTCACACTGCTTTAATAGTGTCTCTGTCACTGCGGTGATTATAATTCTCACACTTTGATAATAGGGACTCCCTCACTGCGGCGATTATAATTCAATCACAGCGGTAATAGTTTCTCTGTCACTGCGGTGATTCTAATGCTCTCATTGCGGTAATAGTGTCTCTGTCACTGAGCTGATTATAATTCTCACACTGCGCAAGTAGTGTCTCTGTCACTGAGGTGATTATAATCCTCACACGGTGATAATACTGTCTCTGTCACTGTGATCACTATAATCCTCTCATTGCGGTAATATTGCCTCTGTCACTGTGGTGATGATAAATCTCACACTGATAATAGTGTCTCTTTCACTGCGGTGATTATAATTCTCACACTGCGTTAATGGTGTCTCTGTCACTGCAGTGATTATAATTCTCACACTGTGATAATAGTGTCTCTCTCACTGCGGTGATTATAATTCTCACACTGCGGTAATAGTATCTCTGTCACTGCAGTGACTATAATTGTCACACTGCGTTAATAGTGTCTCTCTCACTGCGGTGATTATAATTCTCACACTGCGGTAATAGTATCTCTGTCACTGCAGTGACCATAATTCTCACACTGCGTTAATAGTGTCTCCCTCACTACGGCGATAATAATTCACACACTGCGGTATTAGTGTCTCTGTCACTGCGGTGATTATAATCCACTCATTGCGGTGATAGTGTCTCTGTCACTCGGTGATTATAATTCTCACACTGCGCTAGTAGTGTCTCTGTCACTGAGGTGATTATAATCCTCACACGGTGATAATACTGTCTCTGTCACTGTGGTGACTATAATCCTCTCATTGCGGTAATATTCCCTCGGTCACTGCGGTGATTATTATTCTCACTCCGATAATATTGTCGCTGTTACTACAGTGATTATAATTCTCACACTGCGTTAATAGTGTCTTTGTCACTGCTGTCATTATAATTCTCACACTGCGGTAATAGTGTCTCTGTCACTGCAGTGATTATAATTCTCACACTGAGTTAATAGTGTCTCTGTTACTGCAGTGATTATAAATCTCACACTGCGGTAATAGTGTCTCTGTCACTGCAGTGATTATAATTCTCACTCAATGATAATAGTTTCTCTATCACTGCGGTGATTATAATCCTCACACTGCGGTAATAGTGTCTCTGTCACTGCAGTAATTATAATTCTCACACTGCGCTAATACTGTCTCTGTTACTTCAGTGATTATAATTCTCACACTACTGTAATAGTGTCCATATCACTGCAGTGATTATAATTCTCACACTGTGATAATAGTGTCTCTCCCACTGCGGTGATTATAATTCTCACACTGCGGTAATAGTATCTCTGTCACTGCAGTGACTGTAATTCTCTCACTGCGTCAATAGTGTGTCTGTCACTGCGGTGATTATAATTCTCACACTTTGATAATAGGGACTCCCTCATTGCGGCGATTATAATTCACACACAGCGGTAATAGTGTCTCGGTCACTGCGGTGATTATAATCCACTCATTGCGGTAATAGTGTCTCTGGCACTGCGGTGATTATAATTCTCACACTGCGGTAATAGTGTCTCTGTCACTGAGCTGATTATAATTCTCACACTGCGCTAGTAGTTTCTCTGTCACTGCGGTGACTACAATCCTCTCATTACAGTAATAGTGCCTATGTCACTTCTTTGATTATAATTCTCACACCGATAATATTGTCGCTGTCACTGCGGTGATTATTATTCTCACACAATGCTAATAGTGTCTCCGTCACTGCAGTGATTATTATTCTCACACTACGGTAATAGTGTCTCCGTCACTGAGCGGATTATAATTCTCACACTGCGGTTTAGTGTCTCTGTCACTGCGGTGATTATAATTCTCACGCTGAGTTTTTAGGGTCTCTGTCACTGCGGTGACTATAATCCTCACACTGCGGTAATTGTGTCTCAGTCACTGTGGTGATTATAATTCTCACACTGTGATAATAGTGTCTCTCACTGCGGTGATTATAATTCTCACACTGCGGTAATAGTATCTCTGTCACTGCAGTGACTTTAATTGTCATACAGCGTTAATAGTGTCTCTTTCACTGCGGTGATTATAATTCTCACACTGCGTTAATAGTGTCTTTGTCACAGCGGTCATTATAATTCTCACACTGCGGTAATAGTGTCTCTGTCACTGCAGTGACTATAATTCTCACACTGCGTTAATAGTGTCTCTGTCACTGCGGCGATTATAATTCACACACTGCGGTAATAGTGTCTCTGTCACTGCGGTGATTATAATCCACTCATTGCGGTGATAGTGTCTCTGTCACTCGGTGATTATAATTCTCACACTGCGCTAGTAGTGTCTCTGTCACTGAGGTGATTATAATCCTCACACGGTGATAATACTGTCTCTGTCACTGTGGTGACTATAATCCTCTCATTGCGGTAATATTGCCTCTGTCACTGCGGTGATTATTATTCTCACTCTGATAATATTGTCGCTGTTACTGCAGTGATTATAATTCTCACACTGCGTTAATTGTGTCTTTGTCACTGCTGTCATTATAATTCTCACACTGCGGTAATAGAGTCTCTGTCACTGCAGTGATTATAATTCTCACACTGAGTTAATAGTGTCTCTGTTACTGCAGTGATTATAAATCTCACACTGCGGTAATAGTGTCTCTGTCACTGCAGTGATTATAATTCTCACTCAGTGATAATAGTGTCTCTGTTACTGCAGTGATTATAAATCTCACACTGCGGTAATAGTGTCTCTGTCACTGCAGTGATTATAATTCTCACTCAGTGATAATAGTTTCTCTATCACTGCAGTGATTATAATCCTCACACTGCGGTAATAGTGTCTCTGTCACTGCAGTAATTATAATTCTCACACTGCGCTAATACTGTCTCTGTTACTTCATTGATTATAATTCTCACACTACTGTAATAGTGTCCATATCACTGCAGTGATTATAATTCTCACACTGTGATAATAGTGTCTCTCGCACTGCGGTGATTATAATTCTCAAACTGCGGTAATAGTATCTCTGTCACTGCAGTGACTATAATTCTCACACTGCTTTAATAGTGTCTCTGTCACTGCGGTGATTATAATTCTCACACTTTGATAATAGGGACTCCCTCACTGCGGCGATTATAATTCAATCACAGCGGTAATAGTTTCTCTGTCACTGCGGTGATTCTAATGCTCTCATTGCGGTAATAGTGTCTGTGGCACTGCGGTGATTATCATTCTCACACTGCGGTAATAGTGTCTCTGTCACTGAGCTGATTATAATTCTCACACTGCGCTAGTAGTGTCTCTGTCACTGAGGTGATTATAATCCTCACACGGTGATAATACTGTCTCTGTCACTGTGATCACTATAATCCTCTCATTGCGGTAATATTGCCTCTGTCACTGTGGTGATGATAATTCTCACACTGATAATAGTGTCTCTTTCACTGCGGTGATTATAATTCTCACACTGCGTTAATAGTGTCTTTGTCACAGCGGTCATTATAATTCTCACACTGCGGTAATAGTGTCTCTGTCACTGCAGTGATTATAATTCTCACACTGCTGTAATAGTGTCTTTGTCACTGCAGTCATTATAATTCTCACACTGCGGTAATAGTGTCTCTGTCACTGCAGTGATTATAATTCCCACACTGCGTTAATAGTGTCTTTGTCACTGCGGTCATTATAATTCTCACACTGCGGTAATAGTGTCTCTGTTACTGCAGTGATTATAATTCTCACAGTGTGGTAATATTGTCTCTGTCACTGCAGTGATTATAATTCTCACACTGCGGTAAAAGTGTCTCTGTCACTGCGGTGATTATAATTCTCACACTGCGGTAATAGTGTCTCTGTCACTGCAGTGATTATAATTCTCACACTGCGTTAATAGTGTCTTTGTCACTGCGGTCATTATAATTCTCACATTGCGGTAATAGTGTCTCTGTTACTGCAGTGATTATAATTCTCACAGTGTGGTAATATTGTCTCTGTCACTGCGGTGATTATAATTCTCACACTGTGGTAACAGTGTCTCTGTCACTGCGGTGATTATATTTCTCACACTGCGGTTACAGTATCTCTGTCACTGCGGTGATTATATTTCTCATACTACGGTAATAGTGTCTCCGTCACTGAGCTGATTATAATTCTCACACTGCGGTATTAGTGTCTCTTTCACTGCGGTGATTATAATCCTCACACTGTGATAATACTGTCTCTGTCACTGCGGTGATTATAATTCTCACACACGGTATTAGTGTCTAGGTCACTGCAGTGATTATAATTCTTTCACTTTGATAACAGGGAATGCCTCACTGCGGCGATTATATTTCGTACACATCGATAATAGTGTCTCTGTCACTGCGGGTTTATAATTCTCACACTGCGTTAAGTGTTTCTCTGTCACTGCAGTGATTATAATTCTCACTCAGTGATAATAGTGTCTCTATCACTGCGGTGATTATAATCCTCAAACTACTGTAATAGTATAAAGACAAAACAAAACTGCGGATGCTGGAAATCCAAAACAAAAACAGAATTACCTGGAAAAACTCAGCAGGTCTGGCAGCATCGGCGGAGAAAAAAAGAGTTGACGTTTCGAGTCCTCATGACCCTTCAACAGAACTTGATTTCGAGTCCAGGAAAGAGTTGAAATATAAGCTGGTTTAAGGTGTGGTGGGGGGGGGGGAGATAGAGAGAGAGAGAGGTGCTTGTGTAGACAAACAAGCAGTGATAGAAGCAAATCATCAAAAGATGTCAGTCACAATGGTACAAAAGAACACATAGGTGTTAAAGTTAAAGTTGGTGATATTATCTAAACGAATGTGCTAATTAAGAATGGATGGTAGGGCACTCAAGGTATAGCTCTAGTGGGGGTGGGGGGAGCATAAAAGATTTTAAAATATTTAAAAATAATGGAAATAGGTGGGAAAAGAAAAATCTATATAATTTATAGGGAAAAAAAGGGAAAAAGGGGGAAACAGAAAGGGGGTGGGGATGGGGGAGGGAGCTCACGACCTAAAGTTGTTGAACTCAATATTCAGACCGGAAGGCTGTAAGGTGCCTAGTCGGAAGATGAGGTGTTGTTCCTCCAGTTTGCGTTGGGCTTCACTGGAACAATGCAGCAAGCCAAGGACAGACATGTGGGCAAGAGAGCAGGGTGGAGTGTTAAAATGGCAAGCGACAGGGAGGTTTGGATCATTCTTGCGGACAGACCGCAGGTGTTCTGCAAAGCGGTCGCCCAGTTTACGTTTGGTCTCTCCAATGTAGAGGAGACCACATTGGGAGCAACGAATGCAGTAGACTAAGTTGGGGGAAATGCAAGTGAAATGCTGCTTCACTTGAAAGGAATGTTTGGGCCCTTGGATGGTGAGGAGAGAGGAAGTGAAGGGGCAGGTGTTACATCTTTTGCGTGGGCATGGGGTGGTGCCATAGGAGGGGGTTGAGGAGTAGGGGGTGATGGAGGAGTGGACCAGGGTGTCCCGGAGGGAGCGATCCCTACAGAATGCCGATAAGGGGGGGTGAAGGGAAGATGTGTTTGGTGGTGGCATCATGCTGGAGTTGGCGGAAATGGCGGAGGATGATCCTTTGAATGCGGAGGCTGGTGGGGTGATAAGTGAGGACAAGGGGGACCCTATCATGTTTCTGGGAGGGAGGAGAAGGCGTGAGGGCGGATGCGCGGGAGATGGGCCGGACACGGTTGAGGGCCCTGTCAACGACCGTGGGTGGAAAACCTCGGTTAAGGAAGAAGGAGGACATGTCAGAGGAACCGTTTTTGAAGGTAGCATCATCGGAACAGATGCGACGAAGGCGAAGGAACTGGGAGAATGGGATGGAGTCCTTACAGGAAGCGGGGTGTGAGGAGCTGTAGTCGAGGTAGCTGTGGGAGTCGGTGGGTTTGTAATGGATATTGGTGGACAGTCTATCCCCAGAGATTGAGACAGAGAGGTCAAGGAAGGGAAGGGAAGTGTCAGAGATGGACCACGTGAAAATGATGGAGGGGTGGAGATTGGAAGCAAAATTAATAAATTTTTCCAAGTCCCGACGAGAGCATGAAGCGGCACCGAAGTAATCATCAATGTACCGGAGAAAAAGTTGTGGAAGGGGGCCGGAGTAGGACTGCAACAAGGAATGTTCCACATACCCCATAAAGAGACAGGCATAGCTGGGGCCCATGCGGGTACCCATAGCCACACCTTTTATTTGGAGAAAGTGAGAGGAGTTGAAGGAGAAATTGTTCAACGTGAGAACAAGTTCAGCCAGACGGAGGAGAGTAGTGGTGGATGGGGATTGTTCGGGCCTCTGTTCGAGGAAGAAGCTAAGGGCCCTCAGACCATCCTGGTGGGGGATGGAGGTGTAGAGGGATTGGACGTCCATGGTGAAGAGGAAGCGGTTGGAGCCAGGGAACTGGAAATTGTTGATGTGACGTAAGGTGTCAGAGGAATCACGGATGTAGGTGGGAAGGGACTGGACAAGGGGAGAGAGAAGGGAGTCAAGATAACGAGAGATGAGTTCTGTGGGGCAGGAGCAAGCTGAGACAATCGGTCTACCGGGGCAGTTCTGTTTGTGGATTTTGGGTAGGAGATAGAAGCGGGCCGTCCGAGGTTGGGCGACTATCAGGTTGGAAGCTGTGGGAGGGAGATCCCCAGAGGAGATGAGGTCAGTGACAGTCCTGGAAACAATGGCTTGATGTTCAGTGGTGGGGTCATGGTCCAGGGAAAGGTAGGAGGAAGTGTCTGCGAGTTGACGCTCAGCCTCCGCGAGGTAGAGGTCAGTGCGCCAGACAACAACAGCACCACCCTTGTCAGCGGGTTTGATGACAATGTCAGGGTTGGACCTGAGAGAATGGAGTGCAGTAAGTTCAGAGAGAGACAGGTTAGAATGGGTGAGAGGAGCAGAGAAATTGAGACGACTAATGTCGCGCCGACAGTTCTCAATGAAAAGATCAAGAGGAGGTAAAAATCCAGAGGGAGGGGTCCAGGTGCAGGGAGAATATTGGAGATGGGTAAAAGGATCCGTTGAATTGGGAGAGGACTCCTGCCCAAAGAAGTGAGCCCGGAGACGAAGACGGCGAAAGAAGAGTTCAGTATCATGCCGAGCCCGAAATTCATTGAGGTGAGGGCGTAAGGGTATGAAACTAAGTCCTTTGCTGAGCACTGAACGTTCAGCATCGGAGAGGGGAAGGTCAGGGGGTATAGTGAATACACGGCTGGGGCTGGGATTGGAAGATGGGGTGGGGACGGAGGGACAGGCTGGGGTGGAGGGTCCTAGATGGGTGTTGGTGTCGATGAGTTGTTGGAGCTTGCGTTCCTTAGCAGTTGAGAGAAAGAGAAAAAGTTTCTTGTTGAGGCGTCGGATGAGCCGAAGGATAAAATGAAACTGGGGGCACGCGCAGCTTTGAAAAAGGGTACGGCGGTGCTGCTGGAGGGAGAGGTCGAGTGTGTTCATATGGCGGCGCATGGCACTGAGTGTGGATTTCAGAGATTTTCCAGGTAATTCTGTTTTTGTACTGTAATAGTATCTCTGTCACTGCAGTGACTATAATTCTCACACTGCGTTAATAGTGTCTCTGTCACTGCGGCAATTATAATTCACACACTGAGTTAATAGTGTCTCTGTCACTGCGGTGATTATAATTCACACACTGCGCTAGTAGTGTCTCTGTCACTGAGGTGATTATAATCCTCACACGGTGATAATACTGTGTCTGTCACTGTGGTGACTATAATCCTCTCATTGCGGTAATATTGCCTCTGTCACTGCGGTGATTATAATTCTCACACTTTGATAATAGGGACTCCTGATTATAATTCACACACAGCGGTAATAGTGTCTCTGTTACTGCGGTGATTATAATTCTCACACTGCGATAGTAGTGTCTTTGTCACTGCAGTGACTATAATCCTCTCATTGCGGTAATAGTGTCTCTGTCACTGTGGTGATTAAAATTCTCACACTGCGGTAATAGTTTCTCTGTCACTGAGCTGATTATAATTCTCACACTGCCCTAGTAGTGTCTCTGTCACTGAGGTGATTATAATTCTCACTCAGTGATAATAGTTTCTCTATCACTGCGGTGATTATAATCCTCACACTGCGTTAATAGTGTCTCTGTCACTGCGGTGATTATAATTCTCACACTTTGATAATAGGGACTCCCTCACTGCGGCGATTATAATTCAATCACAGCGGTAATAGTTTCTCTGTCACTGCGGTGATTCTAATCCTCTCATTGCGGTAATGGTGTCTGTGGCACTGCGGTGATTATAATTCTCACACTGCGGTAATAGTGTCTCTGTCACTGAGCTGATTATAATTCTCACACTGCGCTAGTAGTGTCTCTGTCACTGAGGTGATTATAATCCTCACACGGAGATAATACTGTCTCTGTCACTGTGATCACTATAATCCTCTCATTGCGGTAATATTGCCTCTGTCACTGCGGTGATGATAATTCTCACACTGATAATAGTGTCTCTTTCACTGCGGTGATTATAATTCTCACACTGCGTAAATAGTGTCTTTGTCACAGCAGTCATTATAATTCTCACACTGCGGTAATAGTGTCTCTGTCACTGCAGTGATTATAATTCTCACACTGCGTTAATAGTGTCTTTGTCACAGCGGTCATTATAATTCTCACACTGCGGTAATAGTGTCTCTGTCACTGCAGTGATTATAATTTTCACACTGCGGTAATAGTGTCTCTGTTACTGCAGTGATTATAATTCTCACAGTGTGGTAATATTGTCTCTGTCACTGCGGTGATTATATTTCTCACACTGCGGTAAAAGTGTCTCTGTCACTGCGGTGATTATAATTCTCACACTGCGGTAATAGTGTCTTTGTCACAGCAGTCATTATAATTCTCACACTGCGGTAATAGTGTCTCTGTCACTGCAGTGATTATAATTCTCACACTGCGTTATTAGTGTCTTTGTCACAGCGGTCATTATAATTCTCACACTGCGGTAATAGTGTCTCTGTTACTGCAGTGATTATAATTCTCACAGTGTGGTAATATTGTCTCTGTCACTGCGGTGAATATAATTCTCACACTGCGGTAACAGTGTCTCTGTCACTGCGGTGATTATATTTCTCACACTGCGGTAACAGTGTCACTGTCACTGCGGTGATTATATTTCTCACACTACGGTAATAGTGTCTCCGTCACTGAGCTGATTATAATTCACACACTGCGGTATTAGTGTCTCTTTCACTGCGGTGATTATAATCCTCACACTGTGATAATACTGTCTCTGTCACTGCGGTGATTATAATTCTCACACACGGTATTAGTGTCTAGGTCACTGCAGTGATTATAATTCTCACACTTTGATAACAGGGAATGCCTCACTGCGGCGATTATATTTCGTACACTTTGATAATAGTGTCTCTGTCACTGCGGTGTTTATAATTCTCACACTGCGTTAAGTGTTTCTCTGTCACTGCAGTGATTATTATTTTCACTCAGTGATAATAGTGTCTCTATCACTGCGGTGATTATAATCCTCAAACTACTGTAATAGTGTCCATGTCACTGCGGTGATTATAATTCTCACACTGTGATAATTGTGTCTCCCCCACTGCGGTGAATATAATTCTCACAATGCAGTAATAGTATCTCTGTCACTGCAGTGACTATAATTCTCACACTGCGTTAATAGTGTCTCTGTCACTGCGGCAATTATAATTCACACACTGAGTTAATAGTGTCTCTGTCACTGCGGTGATTATAATTCACACACTGCACTAGTAGTGTCTCTGTCACTGAGGTGATTATAATCCTCACACGGTGATAATAATCTCCCTGTCACTGTGGTGACTATAATCCTCTCATTGCGGTAATATTGCCTCTGTCACTGCGGTGATTATAATTCTCACACTTTGATAATAGGGACTCCTGATTATAATTCACACACAGCGGTAATAGTGTCTCTGTTACTGCGGTGATTATAATTCTCACACTGCGATAGTAGTGTCTTTGTCACTGCAGTGACTATAATCCTCTCATTGCGGTAATAGTGTCTCTGTCACTGTGGTGATTAAAATTCTCACACTGCGGTAATAGTTTCTCTGTCACTGAGCTGATTATAATTCTCACACTGCCCTAGTAGTGTCTCTGTCACTGAGGTGATTATAATCCTCACACAGTGATAACACTGTCTCTGTCACTGTGGTGACTATAATCCTTTCATTGCGGTAATAGTGCCTCTGTCACTGCAGTGATTATAATTCTCACACTGAGATAATAGTGGCTCTGTCACTGCGGTGATCATAAATCTCACACTGCGGTAATAGTGCCTCTGTCACTGCGGTGATTATAATCCGCACACTGCGTTAATAGTGTCTCTGTCACAGAAGTGATTATAATTCTCGTACAGCGGTAATAGGCTCTCAGTCACTGCGGTGATTAAAATCCTCCCGCTGCAGTAAAAGTGCGTATATATTTGCGGTGATTATAATTCTCACACT
The DNA here is from genome assembly GCA_026770705.1 of Isurus oxyrinchus. Taxonomy (NCBI): domain Eukaryota; kingdom Metazoa; phylum Chordata; class Chondrichthyes; order Lamniformes; family Lamnidae; genus Isurus; species Isurus oxyrinchus. The sequence goes on along the minus strand of JANJGN010000460.1, from coordinate 158,623 downwards.
ACGGTAACAGTGTCTCCGTCACTGAGCTGATTATAATTCTCACACTGCGGTAATAGTTTCTCTGTATCTGCAGTGTTTATAATCCTCAAACTGTGATAATAGTGTCTCTGTCACTGCAGTGATTATAATTCTCACGCTGCCGTAACAGTGTCTCAGTCACTTCGGTGATTATAATCCTCACTCTGCGGTAATAGTGTCTCTCTCACTGCGGTGATTATAATTCCACACTGCGGTAATAGTGTCTCTGTCACTGAAGCGATTAGAATTCTCACAATGTGTTAATAGATTCTCTATCGCTGCAGTGATTATAATCCTTACACTGCGGGAATAGTTTCTCTGTCGCGGCGTTGATTAAAATCCTCACGCTGTGGTAATTGTTTCTCCCTCACTGCGGTGATTATATATCTCACACTGCGGTTATAGTGTCTCTGTCACTGCGGTGATTATGATCCTCACACTCCGGTAATAGTGTCTGTATCACTGCGGTGATCGTGTTTTGTTCACTTCCCCGCAGTGACATTAATCCTCAAAATGCGTTAATACTGTCTCTCTCACTGCGGTGATTATAATTCTCACATTGATGTAATAGCGTCTCTCTCACTGCAGTGATTATAATTCTCACACTTTGATAATAGTGTCTCTGTCATTGTGGTGATTATAATCCCCACTCTGCAGTAATATTGTTTTTTGCCACTACACTGATTATAATCCTCACTCTGCGGTCACAGTGTCTCTGTCACTGCGGTGATTATAATTCTCAGGCTGTGGTAATACTGTCTCTCTCACTGCAGTGATTATAATTCTCACATTGCGGTAACAGTGTCTCAGTCACTGCGGTGATTATACTCTTCACATTGCCGTAATAGTGTCTCTCTCACTGCGGTGATTATAATTCTGACACTGTGGTAATAGTGTCTCTTACTGCACTGATTATAATTCTCACACTTCGGTAGTAGTTTCTCTGTCACTGAAGTGATTAGAATTCTCACAATGCGGTAATAGTTTCTCTATCGCTGCAGTGATTATAATCCTCACACTGCGGTAATAGTTTCTCTGTCAGTGCGGTCATAATAATCTATAATTCTCACACTGCGTTAATAGTGTCTCTGTCACTGCGGTGATTATAATTCTCACACTTTGATAATAGGGACTCCCTCACTGCGGCGATTATAATTCAGAGACAGCGGTAATAGAGTCTCTTTCACTGCGGTGATTTTAATACTCACACAGCGGTAATAGTGTCTCTGTCATTGCCGTGATTATAATCCTCTCATTGCGGTAATAGTGTCCCTGTCATTGTGGTGATTATAATTCTCACACTGCGGTAATAGAGTCTCTGTCACTGAGCTGATTATAATTCTCACACTGCGCTAGTAGTGTCTCTGTCACTGCAGTAGATTATAATCCTCACACGGTGATAATACTGTCTCTGTCACTGCGGTGACTATAATCCTCTCATTGCGGTAATAGTACCTTTGTCACTGCGGTGATTATAATTCTCACACTGCCCTAGTAGTGTCTCTGTCACTGAGGTGATTATAATCCTCACACGGTGATAATACTGTCTCTGTCACTGCGGTGACTATAATCGTCTCATTGCGGTAATAGTGCCTCTGTCACTGCGGTGATTATAATTCTCACACTGAGATAATAGTGTCTCTGTCACTGCGGTGATCATAAATCTCACACTGCGCTAATAGTGCCTCTGTCACTGCGGTGATTATAATCCTCACACTGCGTTAATAGTGTCTCTGTCACAGAAGTGATTATAATTCTCGTACAGCAGTAATAGTGTCTCAGTCACTGCGGTGATTAAAATCCTCGCGCTGCAGTAAAAGTGCATCTATATTTGCGGTGATTATAATTCTCACACTACGGTAACAGTGTCTCCGTCACTGAGCTGATTATAATTCTCACTCTGTGGTATTAATGTCTCTGTCAATGTAGTGATTATATTCCTCACACAGTGATAATAGTGTCTCTGTCACTGCGGTGATTATAATCCTCACACTGCGTTAATTGTTTCTCTGTCACTGCGGTGATTATAATTTTCACTCAGTGATAATAGTGTCTCTATCACTGCGGTGATTGTAATCCTCACACCACTGTAATAGTGTCCATGTCACTGCGGTGATTATAATTCTCACACTGTGATAATAGTGTCTCTCCCACTACGGTGATTATAATTCTCACACTGCCCTAGCAGTGTCTCTGTCACTGAGGTGATTATAATCCTCACACGGTGATAATACTGTCTCTGTCACTGCGGTGACTATAATCCTCTCATTGCGGTAATAGTGCCTCTGTCACTGCGGTGATTATAATTCTCACACTGAAATAATAGTGCCTCTGTCACTGCGGTGATCATAATTCTCACACTGCGCTAATAGTGCCTCTGTCACTGCGGTGATTATAATCCTCACACTGCGTTAATAGTGTCTCTGTCACAGAAGTGATTATAATTCTCGTACAGCGGTAATAGTGTCTCAGTCACTGCGGTGATTAAAATCCTCGTGCTGCAGTAAAAGTGCGTCTATATTTGCGGTGATTATAATTCTCACACTACGGTAACAGTGTCTCCGTCACTGAGCTGATTATAATTCTCACACTGCAGTATTAGTGTCTATGTCAATGTAGTGATTATATTCCTCACACTGTGATAATACTGTCTCTGTCACAGCGATGATTAAAATCCTCTCATTGCGGTATTAGTGTCTCTGTCACTGCGGTGATTATAATTTTCACTCAGTGATAATAGTGTCTCTATCACTGCGGTGATTATAATCCTCACACTGCGGTAATAGTGTCTCTGTCACTGCAGTGATTATAATTCTCACACTGCGCTAATACTGATTATAATTCTCATGCTACTGTAATAGTGTCCATATCACTGTGGTGATTATAATTCTCACACTGTGATAATAGTGTCTCTCCCACTGCGGTGATTGTAATTCTCACACTGAGTTAATAGTGTCTTTGTCACTGCAGTGATTATAATCCTCACACGGCGGTAATTGTGTCTCTGTCAATGCGGTGATTATAATTCTCACAGTGTGATAATAGTGTCTCTGTCACGGCGGTGATTATAGTCCTCACACTGCGGTAATAGTGTCTCTGTCACTGCAGTGATTATAATTCTCGCACTGCGCTAATACTGTCTCTGTTACTTCAGTGATTATAATTCTCACACAGTGATAATAGTGTCTCTGTCACTGCGGTGATTATAATCCTCACACTGCGTTAATAGTTTCTCTGTCACTGCGGTGATTATAATTCTCACACTACGGTAATAGTGTCTCTGTCACTTCAGTGACTATAATTTTCACACTGCATTAATAGTTTCTCTGTCACTGCGGTGATTATAATTCTCACACTTTGATAACAGGGAATCCCTCACTGCGGCGATTATATTTCATACACAGTGGTAATAGTGTCTCTGTCACTGCGGTGATTATAATTCTCACGCTGCGTTAAGTGTTTCTCTGTCACTGCGGTGATTATAATTCTCACACTGTGCTAATAGTGTCTCTCCTGCTGCGGTGATTATAATTCTCACACTGCAGTAATAGTATCTCTGTCACTGAGCTGATTATAATTCTCACACTGCGGTATTAGTGTCTCTGTCAATGTAGTGATTATAATCCTCACACTGTGATAATACTGTCTCTGTCACGGCGATGATTAAAATCCTCTCATTGCAGTATTAGTCTCTCTGTCACTGCAGTGATTATCATTCTCACTCAGTGATAATAGTGTCTCTATCACTGCGGTGATTATAATCCTCACACTGCGGTAATAGTGTCTCTGTCACTGCAGTGATTATAATTCTCATACTGTGGTAATAGTGTCTCTGTTACTGCAGTGATTATAATTCTCACATTGCAGTTATAGTGTCCCTGTTACTGCAATGATTATAATTCTCATACAGCGGTAATAGTGTCTCAGTCACTGCAGTGATTAAAATCTTCGCGCTGCGGTAAAAGTGCATCTGTCTTTGCGGTGATTGTAATTCTCACACTGCGGTAATATTGTCTCTTTCACTGCGGTGATTATATTTCTCACACTACGGTAATAGTGTCTCCGACACTGAGCTGATTATAAACCTCACACTGTGATAATACTGTCTCTGTCACTGCGGTGATTATAATTCTCACACTAGCTTAATTGTATCTCCGTCACTGCGGTGATTATAATTCTCACACTGTGATAATAGTGTATCTGTCACTGCGGTGATTATCATCCTCACACTGCGGTAATAGTTTCTCTGTCACTGCAGTGATTATATTTCTCACACTGCACGAATACTGTCTCTGTGACTTCAGTGATTATAATTCTCACACAGTGATAATAGTGTCTCTGTCACTGCGGTGATTATCATCCTCACACTGCGGTAATAGTTTCTCTGTCACTGCAGTGATTATATTTCTCACACTGCACGAATACTGTCTCTGTGACTTCAGTGATTATAATTCTCACACAGTGATAATAGTGTCTCTGTCACTGCGGTGATTATCATCCTCACACTGCGGTAATAGTTTCTCTGTCACTGCAGTGATTATATTTCTCACACTGCACGAATACTGTCTCTGTGACTTCAGTGATTATAATTCTCACACTGTGATAATAGTGTCTCTCTCACTGCAGTCATTATAATTCTCACACTTTGATAACAGGGACTCCCTCACTGCGGTGATTATAATTCGCGGACGGCGGTACTGGTGTCTCTGTCACTGCGGCGATTATAATTCGTACACAGCGGTAATAGTGTCTCTGTCACTGCAGTGATTATAATTCTCACTCAGTGATAATAGTTTCTCTATCACTGCGGTGATTATAATCCTCACACTGCGGTAATAGTGTCTGTGTCACTGCAGTGATTATAATTCTCTCACTGCGCTAATACTGTCTCTGTTACTTCATTGATTATAATTCACACACTACTGTAATAGTGTCCATGTCACTGCGGTGATTATAATTCTCACACTGCGGTAATAGTATCTCTGTCACTGCAGTGACCATAATTCTCACACGGCTTTAATAGTGTCTCTGTCACTGCGGTGATTATAATTCTCACACTTTGATAATAGGGACTCCCTCACTGCGGCAATTATAATTCACACACTGCGGTAATAGTGTCTCTGTCACTGCGGTGATTATAATCCACTCATTGCGGTAATAGTGTCTCTGTCACTGAGGTGATTATAATCCTCACACGGTGATAATACTGTCTCTGTCATTGTGGTGACTATAATCCTCTCATTGCGATAATATTGCCTCTGTCACTGCGGTGATTATTATTCTCACTCCGATTAATATTGTCGCTGTTACTGCGGTGATTATAATTCTCACACTGCGTTAATAGTGTCTTTGGCACTGCTGTCATTATAATTCTCACACTACTGTAATAGTGTCCATATCACTGCGGTGATTATAATTCTCACACTGTGATAATAGTGTCTCTCCCACTGCGGTGATTATAATTCTCACACTGCGTTAATAGTGTCTCTGTCACTGCAGTGATTATAATTCTCACACTTTGATGATAGGGACGCCCTCACTGCGGCGATTATAATTCACACACAGCGGTAATAGTTTCTCTGTCACTGCGGTGATTCTAATCCTCTCATTGCGGTAATAGTGTCTGTGGCACTGCCGTGATTATAATTCTCACACTGCGGTAATAGTGTCTCTGTCACTGAGCTGATTATAATTCTCACACTGCGCTAGTAGTGTCTCTGTCACTGAGGTGATTATAATCCTCACACGGTGATAATACTGTCTCTGTCACTGTGGTGACTATAATCCTCTCATTGCGGTAATATTGCCTCTGTCACTGCGGTGATTATAATTCTCACACTGCATTAATAGTGTCTTTGTCACTGCTGTCATTATAATTCTCACACTGCGGTAATAGTGTCTCTGTCACTGCAGTGATTATAATTCTCACACTGAGTTAATAGTGTCTCTGTTACTGCAGTGATTATAAATCTCACACTGCGGTAATAGTGTCTCTGTCACTGCAGTGATTATAATTCTCACTCAGTGATAATAGTTTCTCTATCACTGCGGGGATTATAATCCTCACACTGCGGTAATAGTGTCTCTGTCACTGCAGTAATTATAATTCTCACACTGCGCTAATACTGTCTCTGTTACTTCATTGATTATAATTCTCACACTACTTTAATAGTGTCCATATCACTGTGGTGATTATAATTCTCACACTGTGATAATAGTGTCTCTCCCACTGTGGTGATTATAATTCTCAAACTGCGGTAATAGTATCTCTGTCACTGCAGTGACTATAATTCTCACACTGCGTTAATAGTGTCTCTGTCACTGCGGTGATTATAATTCTCACACTGTGATAATAGGGACTCCCTCACTGCGGCGATTATAATTCACACACAGCGGTAATAGTTTCTCTGTCACTGCGGTGATTCTAATCCTCTCATTGCGGTAATAGTGTCTGTGGCACAGCGGTGATTATAATTCTCACACTGCGGTAATAGTGTCTCTGTCACTGAGCTGATTATAATTCTCACACTGCGCTAGTAGTGTCTCTGTCACTGAGGTGATTATAATCCTCACACGGTGATAATACTGTCTCTGTCACTGCGGTGATTATAATTCTCACACTGATAATAGTGTCTCTTTCACTGCGGTGATTATAATTCTCACACTGCGTTAATAGTGTCTTTCTCACAGCGGTCATTATAATTCTCACACTGCGGTAATAGTGTCTTTGTCACAGCAGTCATTATAATTCTCACACTGCGGTAATAGTGTCTCTGTTACTACAGTGATTATAATTCTCACACTGCGGTAATAGAGTCTTTCTCACAGCGGTTATTATAATTCTCACATTGCGGTAATAGTGTCTCTGTCACTGCAGTGATTATAATTCTCACACTGCGTAAATAGTGTCTTTGTCACAGCGGTCATTATAATTCACACACTGCGGTAATAGTGTCTCTGTCACTGCGGTGATTATAATTCTCACACTGCGGTAATAGTATCTCTGTCACTGAGCTGATTATAATTCTCACACTGCGCTAGTAGTGTCTCTGTCACTGAGGTGATTATAATCCTCACACGGTGATAATTCTGTCTCTGTCACTGTGGTGACAATAATCCTCTCATTGCGGTAAATATTGCCTCTGTCACTGCGGTGATTATAATTCTCACACTGCGTTAATAGTTTCTTTGTCACAGCGGTCATTATAATTCTCACACTGCGGTAATTGTGTCTCTGTCACTGCAGTGATTATAATTCTCACACAGCGTTAATAGTGTCTCTGTCACAGCGGTCATTATAATTCTCACACTGCGGTAATAGTGTCTCTGAAACTGCAGTGATTATAATGCTCACACTGCTGTAATAGTGTCTTTGTCACAGCGGTTATTATAATTCTCAGACTGCGGTAATAGTGTCTCTGTCACTGCAGTGATTATTATTCTCACACTCCGTTAATAGTGTCTTTGTCACAGCGGTCATTATAATTCTCACACTGCAGTAATAGTATCCCTGTCACTGCAGTGATTATAATTCTCACACTGCGGTAATAGTGTCTTTGTCACAGCGGTCATTATAATTCTCACACGGCGGTAATAGTGTCTCTGTCACTGCAGTGATTATACTCTTCACATTGCTGTAATAGTGTCTCTCTCACTGTGGTGATTGTAATTCTGACACTGCGGTAATAGTGTCTCTTACTGCAGTAATTATAATTCTCACAATTTGGTAATAGTTTCTCTGTCACTGAAGTGATTAGAATTCTCACAATGCGGTAATAGTTTCTCTATCGCTGCAGTGATTATAATCCTCACACTGCGGTAATAGTTTCTCTGTCAGTGCGGTGATAATAATCTATAATTCTCACACTGCTTTAATAGTGTCTCTGTCACTGCGGTGATTATAATTCTCACACTTTGATAATAGGGAATCCCTCACTGCGGCGATTATAATTCACACACAGCGGTAATAGTTTCTCTGTCACTGCGGTGATTCTAATCCTCTCATTGCGGTAACAGTGTCTCTGGCATTGCGGTGATTATAATTCTCACACTGATAATAGTGTCTCTTTCACTGCGGTGATTATAATTCTCACACTGCGTTAATAGTGTCTTTGTCACAGCGGTCATTATAATTCTCACACTGCGGTTATTGTGTCTGTGGCACTGCGGTGATTATAATTCCCACACTGCGGTAATAGTGTCTCTGTCACTGAGCTGATTATAATTCTCACACTGCGCTAGTAGTGTCTCTGTCACTGAGGTGATTATAATCCTCACACGGTGATAATACTGTCTCTGTCACTGTGGTGACTATAATGCTCTCATTGCGGTAATATTGCCTCTGTCACTGCGGTGATTATAATTCTCACACTGAAAATAGTGTCTCTTTCACTGCGGTGATTATAATTCTCACACTGCGTTAATAGTGTCTCTGTCACTGCAGTGATTATAATTCTCACACTGCGGTAATAGTGTCTTTGTCACAGCGGTCATTATAATTCTCACACTGCGGTAATAGTGTCTCTGTCACTGCAGTGATTATAATTCTCCCACTGCGGTAATAGTGTCTTTGTCACAGCGGTCATTATAATTCTCACACTGCGGTAATAGTGTCTCTGTCACTGCAGTGATTATGATTCTCACACTGCGTTAATAGTGTCTTTGTCACAGCAGTCATTATAATTCTCACACTGCGGTAATAGCGTCTCTGTTACTGCAGTGATTATAATTCTCACACTGCAGTAATAGTATCTCTGTCACTGCAGTGATTATAATTCTCACACTGCGGTAATAGTGTGTTTGTCACAGCGGTTACTATAATTCTCACACTGCGGTAATAGTTTCTCTATCACTGCGGTGATTATAATCCTCACACTGCGGTAATAGTGTCTCTGTCACTGCAGTAATTATAATTCTCACACTGCGCTAATACTGTCTCTGTTACTTCATTGATTATAATTCTCACACTACTGTAATAGTGTCCATATCACTGCGGTGATTATAATTCTCACACTGTGATAATAGTGTCTCTCCCACTGCGGTGATTATAATTCTCAAACTGCGGTAATAGTATCTCTGTCACTGCAGTGACTATAATTCTCACACTGCGTTAATAGTGTCTCTGTCACTGCGGTGATTATAATTCTCACACTTTGATAATAGGGACGCCCTCACTGCGGCGATTATAATTCACACACAGCGGTAATAGTTTCTCTGTCACTGCGGTGATTCTAATCCTCTCATTGCGGTAATCGTGTCTGTGGCACTGCGGTGATTATAATTCTCACACTGCGATAATAGTATCTCTGTCACTGAGCTGATTATAATTCTCACACTGCGCTAGTAGTGTCTCTGTCACTGAGGTGATTATAATCCTCACACGGTGATAATACTGTCTCTGTCACTGTGGTGACTATAATCCTCTCATTGCGTTAATATTGCCTCTGTCACTGCAGTGATTTTAATTCTCACACTGATAATAGTGTCTCTTTCACTGCGGTGATTATAATTCTCACACTGTGTTAATAGTGTCTTTGTCACAGCGGTCATTATAATTCTCACACTGCGGTAATAGTGTCTCTTTTACTGCAGTGATTATAATTCTCACACTGCGGTAATAGTGTCTCTGTCACTGCAGTGATTATAATTCTCACACTGCGGTAATAGTGTCTTTGTCACAGCGGTTATTATAATTCTCACACTGCGGTAATAGTGTCTCTGTCACTGCAGTGATTATAATTCTCACACTGCGTTAATAGTGTCTTTGTCACAGTGGTCATTATAATTCTCACACTGCGGTAATAGTGTCTCTGTCACTGCGGTGATTATACTCTTCACAGTGCTGTAATAGTGTCTCTCTCACTGCGGTGATTATAATTCTGACACTGCGGTAATAGTGTCTCTTACTGCAGTGATTATAATTCTCACACTTTGGTAATAGATTCTCTGTCACTGAAGATATTAGAAATCTCACAATGCTGTAATAGTTTCTCTATCGCTGCAGTGATTATAATCCTCACACTGCGGTAATAGTTTCTCTGTCAGTGTGGTGATAATAATCTATAATTCTCACACTGCGTTAATAGTGTCTCTGTCACTGCGGTGATTATAATACTCACACTTTGATAATAGGGACTCCCTCACTGCGGCGATTATAATTCACACACAGTGGTAATAGTTCCTCTGTCACTGCGGTGATACTAATCCTCTCATTGCGGTAATAGTGTCTGTGGCACAGCGGTGATTATAATTCTCACACTGCGGTAATAGTGTCTCTGTCACTGAGCTGATTATAATTCTCACACTGCGCTAGTAGTGTCTCTGTCACTGAGGTGATTATAATCCTCACACGGTGATAATACTGTCTCTGTCACTGTGGTGACTATAATCCTCTCATTGCGGTAATATTGCCTCTGTCACTGCGGTGATTATAATTCTCACACTGATAATAGTGTCTCTTTCACTGCGGTGATTATAATTCTCACACTGCGTTAATAGTTTCTTTCTCACAGCGGTCATTATAATTCTCACACTGCGGTAATAGTGTCTTTGTCACAGCGGTCATTATAATTCTCAGACTGCGGTAATAGTGTCTCTGTTACTGCAGTGATTATAATTCTCACACTGCGGTAATAGTGTCTCTGTCACTGCAGTGATTATAATTCTCGCACTGCGTTAATAGTGTCTTTGTCACAGCGGTCATTATAATTCTCACACTGCGGTAATAGAGTCTCTGTCACTGCGGTGATTATAATTCTCACACTTCGGTAATAGTATCTCTGTCACTGAGCTGATTATAATTCTCACACTGCGCTAGTAGTGTCTCTGTCACTGAGGTGATTATAATCCTCACACGGTGATAATACTGTCTCTGTCACTGTGGTGACTATAATCCTCTCATTGCGGTAATTTTGCCTCTGTCACTGCGGTGATTATAATTCTCACACTGATAATAGTGTCTCTTTCACTGCGGTGATTATAATTCTCACACTGCGTCAATAGTGTCTTTGTCACAGCGGTCATTATAATTCTCACACTGCGGTAATAGTGTCTCTGTCACTGCAGTAATTATAATTCTCACACTGCGTTAATAGTGTCTTTGTCACAGCGGTCATTATAATTCTCACACTGCGGTAATAGTGTCTCTGAAACTGCAGTGATTATAATTCTCACACTGCTGTAATAGTGTCTTTGTCACAGCGGTTATTATAATTCTCACACTGCGGTAATAGTGTCTCTGTCACTGCAGTGATTATAATTCTCACACTGCGTTAATAGTGTCTTTGTCACAGCGGTCATTATAATTCTCACACTGCGGTAATAGTGTCTCTGTCACTGCAGTGATTATGATTCTCACACTGCGTTAATAGTGTCTTTGTCACAGCGGTCATTATAATTCTCACACTGCGGTAATAGTGTCTCTGTCACTGCAGTGATTATAATTCTCACACTGCAGTAATAGTATCTCTGTCACTGCAGTGATTATAATTCTCACACTGCGGTAATAGTGTGTTTGTCACAGCGGTTATTATAATTCTCATACTGCGGTAATAGTGTCTCTGTCACTGCAGTGATTATACTCTTCACATTGCCGTAATAGTGTCTCTCTCACTGTGGTGATTATAATTCTGACACTGCGGTAATATTGTCTCTTACTGCAGTAATTATAATTCTCACACTTCGGTAATAGTTTCTCTGTCACTGAAGTGATTAGAATTCTCACAATGCGCTAATAGTTTCTCTATCGCTGCAGTGATTATAATCCTCACACTGCGGTAATAGTTTCTCTGTCAGTGCGGTGATAATAATCTATAATTCTCACACTGCGTTAATAGTGTCTCTGTCACTGCGGTGATTATAATTCTCACACTTTGATAAGAGGGACTCCCTCACTGCGGCGATTATAATTCACACACAGCGGTAATAGTTTCTCTGTCACTGCGGTGATTCTAATCCTCTCATTGCGGTAACAGTGTCTCTGGCACTGCGGTGATTATAATTCTCATACTGATAATAGTGTCTCTTTCACTGCGGTGATTATAATTCTCACACTGCGTTAATAGTGTCTTTGTCACAGCGGTCATTATAATTCTCACACTGCGGTTATTGTGTCTGTGGCACTGCGGTGATTATAATTCCCACACTGCGGTAATAGTGTCTCTGTCACTGAGCTGATTATAATTCTCACACTGCGCTAGTAGTGTCTCTGTCACTGAGGTGATTATAATCCTCACACGGTGATAATACTGTCTCTGTCACTGTGGTGACTATAATCCTCTCATTGCGGTAATATTGCCTCTGTCACTGCGGTGATTATAATTCTCACACTGATAATAGTGTCTCTTTCACTGCGGTGATTATAATTCTCACACTGCGTCAATAGTGTCTTTGTCACAGCGGTCATTATAATTCTCACACTGCGGTAATAGTGTCTCTGTCACTGCAGTAATTATAATTCTCACACTGCGTTAATAGTGTCTTTGTCACAGCGGTCATTATAATTCTCACACTGCGGTAATAGTGTCTCTGAAACTGCAGTGATTATAATTCTCACACTGCTGTAATAGTGTCTTTGTCACAGCGGTTATTATAATTCTCACACTGCGGTAATAGTGTCTCTGTCACTGCAGTGATTATAATTCTCACACTGCGTTAATAGTGTCTTTGTCACAGCGGTCATTATAATTCTCACACTGCGGTAATAGTGTCTCTGTCACTGCAGTGATTATGATTCTCACACTGCGTTAATAGTGTCTTTGTCACAGCGGTCATTATAATTCTCACACTGCGGTAATAGTGTCTCTGTCACTGCAGTGATTATAATTCTCACACTGCAGTAATAGTATCTCTGTCACTGCAGTGATTATAATTCTCACACTGCGGTAATAGTGTGTTTGTCACAGCGGTTATTATAATTCTCATACTGCGGTAATAGTGTCTCTGTCACTGCAGTGATTATACTCTTCACATTGCCGTAATAGTGTCTCTCTCACTGTGGTGATTATAATTCTGACACTGCGGTAATATTGTCTCTTACTGCAGTAATTATAATTCTCACACTTCGGTAATAGTTTCTCTGTCACTGAAGTGATTAGAATTCTCACAATGCGCTAATAGTTTCTCTATCGCTGCAGTGATTATAATCCTCACACTGCGGTAATAGTTTCTCTGTCAGTGCGGTGATAATAATCTATAATTCTCACACTGCGTTAATAGTGTCTCTGTCACTGCGGTGATTATAATTCTCACACTTTGATAAGAGGGACTCCCTCACTGCGGCGATTATAATTCACACACAGCGGTAATAGTTTCTCTGTCACTGCGGTGATTCTAATCCTCTCATTGCGGTAACAGTGTCTCTGGCACTGCGGTGATTATAATTCTCATACTGATAATAGTGTCTCTTTCACTGCGGTGATTATAATTCTCACACTGCGTTAATAGTGTCTTTGTCACAGCGGTCATTATAATTCTCACACTGCGGTTATTGTGTCTGTGGCACTGCGGTGATTATAATTCCCACACTGCGGTATTAGTGTCTCTGTCACTGAGCTGATTATAATTCTCACACTGCGCTAGTAGTGTCTCTGTCACTGAGGTGATTATAATCCTCACACGGTGATAATACTGTCTCTGTCACGGTGGTGACTATAATCCTCTCATTGCGGTAATATTGCCTCTGTCACTGCGGTGATTATAATTCTCACACTGATAATAGTGTCTCTTTCACTGCGGTGATTATAATTCTCACACTGCGTTAATAGTGTCTCTGTCACTGCAGTGATTATAATTCTCACACTGCGGTAATAGTGTCTTTGTCACAGCGGTCATTATAATTCTCATACCGCGGTAATAGTGTCTCTGTCACTGCAGTGTTTATAATTCTCACACTGCGGTAATAGTGTCTTTGTCACTGCGGTCATTATAATTCTCACACTGCGGTAATAGTGTCTCTGTCACTGCGGCGATTATAATTCTCACACCCCGGTAATAGTGTCTCTGTCACTGCAGTGATTATAATTCTCACACTGCAGTAATAGTATCTCTGTCACTGCAGTGATTATAATTCTCACACTGCGGTAATAGTGTGTTTGTCACAGCGGTTATTATAATTCTCATACTGCGGTAATAGTTTCTCTATCACTGCGGGGATTATAATCCTCACACTGCGGTAATAGCGTCTCTGTCACTGCAGTAATTATAATTCTCACACTGCGCTAATACTGTCTCTGTTACTTTATTGATTATAATTCTCACACTACTGTAATAGTGTCCATATCACTGCGGTGATTATAATTCTCACACTTTGATAATAGTGTCTCTCCCACTGCGGTGATTATAATTCTCAAACTGCGGTAATAGTATCTCTGTCACTGCAGTGACTATAATTCTCACACTGCGTTAATAGTGTCTCTGTCACTGCGGTGATTCTAATTCTCACACTTTGATAATAGGGACGCCCTCACTGCGGCGATTATAATTCACACACAGCGGTAATAGTTTCTCTGTCACTGCGGTGATTCTAATCCTCTCATTGCGGTAATAGTGTCTGTGGCACTGCGGTGATTATAATTCTCACACTGCGGTAATAGTATCTCTGTCACTGAGCTGATTATAATTCTCACACTGCGCTAGTAGTGTCTCTGTCACTGAGGTGATTATAATCCTCACACGGTGATAATACTGTCTCTGTCACTGTGGTGACTATAATCCTCTCATTGCGTTAATATTGCCTCTGTCACTGCAGTGATTTTAATTCTCACACTGATAATAGTGTCTCTTTCACTGCGGTGATTATAATTCTCACACTGCGTTAATAGTGTCTTTGTCACAGCGGTCATTATAATTCTCACACTGCGGTAATAGTGTCTCTGTTACTGCAGTGATTATAATTCTCACACTGCGGTAATAGTGTCTCTGTCACTGCAGTGATTATAATTCTCACACTGCGCTAGTAGTGTCTCTCTCACTGAGGTGATTATAATCCTCACACGGTGATAATACTGTCTTTGTCACTGTGGTGACTATAATCCTCTCATTGCGGTAATATTGCCTCTGTCACTGCCGTGATTATAATTCTCACACTGATAATAGTGTCTCTTTCACTGCGGTGATTATAATTCTCACACTGCGTTAATAGTGTCTCTGTCACTGCTGTGATTATAATTCTCACACTGCGGTAATAGTGTCTTTGTCACAGCGGTCATTATAATTCTCACACTGCGGTAATAGTGTCTCTGTCACTGCAGTGTTTATAATTCTCACACTGCGGTAATAGTGTCTTTGTCACTGCGGTCATTATAATTCTCACACTGAGGTAATAGTGTCTCTGTCACTGCGGTGATTATAATTCTCACACTGCGGTAATAGTGTCTTTGTCACAGCGGTTATTATAATTCTCACACTGCGGTAATAGTGTCTCTGTCACTGCAGTGATTATAATTCTCACACTGCGTTAATAGTGTCTTTGTCACAGCGGTCATTATAATTCTAACACTGCGGTAATAGTGTCTCTGTCACTGCAGTGATTATAATTGTCACACTGCGGTAATAGTGTCTTTGTCACTGCGGTCATTATAATTCTCACACTGCGGTAATAGTGTCTCTGTCACAGCAGTGATTATACTCTTCACATTGCTGTAATAGTGTCTCTCTCACTGCGGTGATTATAATTCTGACACTGCGGTAATAGTGTCTCTTACTGCAGTGATTATAATTCTCACACTTCGGTAATAGATTCTCTGTCACTGAAGTTATTAGAATTCTCACAATGCGGTAATAGTTTGTCTATCGCTGCAGTGATTATAATCCTCACACTGCGGTAATAGTTTCTCTGTCAGTGCGGTGATAATAATCTATAATTCTCACACTGCGTTAATAGTGTCTCTGTCACTGCGGTGATTATAATTCTCACACTTTGATAATAGGGACTCCCTCACTGCGGCGATTATAATTCACACACAGCGGTAATAGTTTCTCTGTCACTGCGGTGATACTAATCCTCTCATTGCGGTAATAGTGTCTGTGGCACTGCGGTGATTATAATTCTCACACTGCGGTAATAGTGTCTCTGTCACTGAGCTGATTATAATTCTCACACTGCACTAGTAGTGTCTCTGTCACTGAGGTGATTATAATCCTTACACGGTGATAATACTGTGTCTGTCACTGTGGTGACTATAATCCTCTCATTGCGGTAATATTGCCTCTGTCACTGCGGTGATTATAATTCTCACACTGATAATAGTGTCTCTTTCACTGCGGTGATTATAATTCTCACACTGCGTTAATAGTGTCTTTGTCACAGCGGTCATTATAATTCTCACACTGCGGTAATAGTGTCTCTGTCACTGCAGTGATTATAATTCTCACACTGCGTTAATACTGTCTTTGTCACAGCGGTCATTATAATTCTCACACTGCGTTAATAGTGTCTCTGTTACTGCAGTGATTATAATTCTCACACTGCGGTAATAATGTCTCAGTCACTGCAGTGTTTATAATTCTCATACAGCGGTAATTGTTCCTCAGTCACTGCGATGATTGAAATCCTCCCGCTGCGATAAAAGTGCGTCTGTCTTTGCGGTGATTGTACTTCTCACACTGCGGTAATAGTGTCTCTGTCACTGCGGTGATTATATTTCTCACACTACGGAAATAGTGTCTCCGTCACTAAGCTGATTATAATTCTCACACTGCGATATTAGTGTCTCTTTCACTGCGGTGATTATAATCCTCACACTGTGATAATACTTTCTCTGTCACTGTGGTGATTATAATTCTCACCCACGGTATTACTGTCTAGGTCACTGCAGTGATTATAATTCTCACACTTTGATAACAGGGAATGCCTCACTGCGGCGATTATATTTCGTACACAGCGATAATAGTGTCTCTGTCACTGTGGTGTTTATAATTCTCACACTGCGTTAAGTGTTTCTCTGTCACTGCGGTGATTATAATTCTCACTCAGTGATAATAGTGTCTCTATCACTGCGGTGATGATAATCCTCACACTACTGTAATAGTGTCCATGTCACTGCGGTGATTATAATCTTCACACTGCGGTAATTGTTTCTCTATCACTGCGGTGATTATCATCCTCACACTACTGTAATAGTGTCCATGTCACTGCGGTGATTATAATTCTCACACTGTGATAATAGTGTCTCTGTCACTGCGGTGATTATAATTCTCACACTTTGATAATAGGGACACCCTCACTGCGGCGATTATAATTCACACAGAGCGGTAATAGTGTCTCTGTCACTGCGGTGATTATAATTCACACCCTGCGCTAGTAGTGTCTCTGTCACTGAGGTGATTATAATCCTCACACGGTGATAATACTCTCCCTGTCACTGTGATGACTATAATCCTCTCATTGCGGTAATATTACCTCTGTCACTGCGGTGATTATAATCCTCACACTACTGTAATAGTGTCCATGTCACTGCAGTGTTAATAATTCTCACACTGTGATAAAAGTGTCTCTCCCACTACGGTGATTATAATTCTCACACTGCGGTAATAGTATCTCTGTCACTGCAGTGACTATATTTCTCACACTGCGTTAATAGTGTCTCTGTCACTGCGGTGATTATAATTCTCACACTTTGATAATAGTGACTCCCTCACTGCGGCGATTCTAATTCACACACAGCGGTAATAGTGTCTCTGTTACTGCGGTGATTATAATTCTCAAACTGCGAATGTAGTGTCTCTGTCACTGCGGTGACTATAATCCTCTCATTGCGGTAATAGTGTCTCTGTCACTGTGGTGATTAAAATTCTCACACTGCGGTAATAGTGTCTCTGTCACTGAGCTGATTATAATTCTTACACTGCCCTAGTAGTGTCTCTGTCACTGAGGTGATTATAATCCTCACACAGTGATAATACTGTCTCTGTCACTGTGGTGACTATAATCCTCTCATTGCGGTAATAGTGCCTCTGTCACTGCAGTGATTATAATTCTCACACTGAGATAATAGTGGCTCTGTCACTGCGGTGATCATAATTCTCACACTGCGGTAATAGTGCCTCTGTCACTGCGGTGATTATAATCCTCACACTGCGTTAATAGTGTCTCTGTCACAGAAGTGATTATAATTCTCGTACAGCGGTAATAGTCTCTCAGTCACTGTGGTGATTAAAATCCTCGCGCTGCAGTAAAAGTGCGTATATATTTGCGGTGATTATAATTCTCACACTACGGTAACAGTGTCTCCGTCACTGAGCTGATTATAATTCTCACACTGCGGTAATAGTTTCTCTGTATCTGCAGTGTTTATAATCCTCAAACTGTGATAATAGTGTCTCTGTCACTGCAGTGATTATAATTCTCACGCTGCCGTAACAGTGTCTCAGTCACTGTGGTGATTATAATCCTCACTCTGCGGTAATAGTGTCTCTCTCACTGCGGTGATTATAATTCCACACTGCGGTAATAGTGTCTCTGTCACTGAAGCGATTAGAATTCTCACAATGTGTTAATAGTTTCTCTATCGCTGCAGTGATTATAATCCTTACACTGCGGTAATAGTTTCTCTGTCGCGGCGTTGATTAAAATCCTCACGCTGTGGTAATTGTTTCTCCCTCACTGCGGTGATTATATATCTCACACTGCAGTTATAGTGTCTCTGTCACTGTGGTGATTATGATCCTCACACTCCGGTAATAGTGTCTGTATCACTGCGGTGATCGTGTTTTGTTCACTTCCCCGCAGTGACATTAATCCTCAAAATGCGTTAATACTGTCTCTCTCACTGCGGTGATTATAATTCTCACATTGATGTAATAGCGTCTCTCTCACTGCAGTGATTATAATTCTCACACTTTGATAAAAGTGTCTCTGTCATTGTGGTGATTATAATCCCCACTCTGCAGTAATAGTGTTTTTTGTCACTACACTGATTATAATCCTCACTCTGCGGTCACAGTGTCTCTGTCACTGCGGTGATTATAATTCTCAGGCTGTGGTAATACTGTCTCTCTCACTGCAGTGATTATAATTCTCACATTGCGGTAACAGTGTCTCAGTCACTGCGGTGATTATACTCTTCACATTGCCGTAATAGTGTCTCTCGCACTGCGGTGATTATAATTCTGACACTGTGGTAATAGTGTCTCTTACTGCAGTGATTATAATTCTCACACTTCGGTAATAATTTCTCTGTCACTGAAGTGATTAGAATTCTCACAATGTGTTAATAGTTTCTCTATCGCTGCAGTGATTATAATCCTTACACTGCGGTAATAGTTTCTCTGTCGCGGCGTTGATTAAAATCCTCACGCTGTGGTAATTGTTTCTCCCTCACTGCGGTGATTATATATCTCACACTGCGGTTATAGTGTCTCTGTCACTGCGGTGATTATGATCCTCACACTCCGGTAATAGTGTCTGTATCACTGCGGTGATCGTGTTTTGTTCACTTCCCCGCAGTGACATTAATCCTCAAAATGCGTTAATACTGTCTCTCTCACTGCGGTGATTATAATTCTCACATTGATGTAATAGCGTCTCTCTCACTGCAGTGATTATAATTCTCACACTTTGATAATAGTGTCTCTGTCATTGTGGTGATTATAATCCCCACTCTGCAGTAATATTGTTTTTTGCCACTACACTGATTATAATCCTCACTCTGCGGTCACAGTGTCTCTGTCACTGCGGTGATTATAATTCTCAGGCTGTGGTAATACTGTCTCTCTCACTGCAGTGATTATAATTCTCACATTGCGGTAACACTGTCTCAGTCACTGCGGTGATTATACTCTTCACATTGCCGTAATAGTGTCTCTCTCACTGCGGTGATTATAATTCTGACACTGCGGTAATAGTGTCTTTGACACAGCGGTCATTATAATTCTCACACTGCGGTAATAGTGTCTCTGTCACTGCAGTGATTATAATTCTCACACTGCGGTAATAGTGTCTTTGTCACTGTGGTCATTATAATTCTCACACTGCGTTAATAGTGTCTCTGTCACTGCAGTGATTATAATTCTCACTCTGTGGTAATAGTGCCTCTGTTACTGCAGTGATTATAATTCTCACACTGCAGTAATAGTGTCACTGTCACTGCAGTGATTATTATTCTCATACAGCGGTAATAGTGTCTCAGTCACTGCAGTGATTAAAATCTTCGCGCCGCGGTAAAAGTGCATCTGTCTTTGCGGTGATTGTAATTCTCACACTGCGGTAATATTGTCTCTGTCACTGCGGTGATTATATTTCTCACACTACGGTAATAGTGTCTCCGTCACTGAGCTGATTCTAAACCTCACACTGTGATAATACTGTCTCTGTCACTGCAGTGATTATAATTCTCACACTGAGTTAATAGTGTCTCTGTCACTGCGGTGATTATAATCCTCACACTGCGGTAATTGTGTCTCTGTGAATGCGGTGATTATTATCCTCACACTGTCATAATAGTTTCTCTGTCACTGCGGTGATTATAGTCCTCACACTGCAGTAATAGTGTCTGTTTCACTGCAGTGATTATAATTCCCGCAATGCGCTAATACTGTCTCTGTTACTTCATTGATTATAATTCTCACACTACTGTAATAGTGTCCATGTCACTGCAGTGATTATAATTCTCACACTGCGGTAATAGTATCTCTGTCACTGCAGTGACTATAATTCTCACACTCCATTGATAGTATCTGTGTCACTGCGGTGATTTTAATTCTCACACAGCGGTAATTGTGTCTCTGTCACTGCCGTGATTATAATCCTCTCATTCCGGTAATAGTGTCTCTGTCACTGCGGTAATTATAATTCTCACACTGCGGTAATAGTGTCTCTGTCACTGAGCTGATTATAATTCTCACACTGCGCTGGAAGTTTCTTTTTCACTGAGGTGATTATAATCCTCACACGGTGATAATACTGTCTCTGTCACTGCGGTGACTATAATCCTCTCATTGCCGTAATAGTGCCTCTGTCACTGCGGTGATTATAATTCTTACACTGCGGTAATAGTGTCTCTGTCACTGAGCTGATTATAATTCTCACACTGCGCTAGAAGTGTCCCTTTCACTGAGCTGATTATAATCCTCACACGGTGATAATACTTTCTCTGTCACTGCGGTGACTATAATCCTCTCATTGCCGTTATAGTGCCTCTGTCACTGCAGTGATTATAATTCCCACACTGCGGTAATTGTGCCTCTGTCACTGCGGTGATTATAATCCTTACTCTGCGGTAATTGTGTCTCTGTCACTGCGATGATTATAATTCTCACACAGTGATAATTTTGTCTCTGTCACTGCGGTGATTATAATACTCACACTGCGATAAATGTGTCTCTTTCACTGCAGAGATTATAATTCTCTCACTGCGGTAATAGTGTCTCTGTCACTGCAATGAATTTAATTCTCAGACTGCGCTAGTAGGGACTCTGTCACTGTGGTGATTATAATTCTCAACTACGGTAATAGTGTCTATGTCACTGTGGTGATTATAATCCTCACACAGTGATAATAGTGTCTCTGTCACTGCGATGATTATAATCCTCACACTGCGGTAATATTGTCTCTACCACTGCAGTGATTATAATTCTCACACTGCGGTAATAGTGTCTCTGTCACTGCAGTGATTATAATTCTCACACTATGGTAATAGTGTCTCTGTTACTGCAGTGATTATAATTCTCATACAGCGGTAATAGTGTCTCAGTCACTGCGGTGATTGAAATCCTCGCGCTGCTGTAAAAGTGCGTCTGTCATTGCGGTGATTATAATTCTCACACTGCGGTAATAGTGTCTCTGTCACTGCGGTGATTATAATTCTCACACCACGGTAATAGTGTCTCCGTCACTGAGCTGATTATAATCCTCACACTGTGATAATACTGTCTCTGTCACTGCGGTGATTATAATTCTCACACTGAGTTAATAGTGTCTCTGTCACTGCAGTGATTATAATCCTCACACTGCGGTAATTGTGTCTCTGTGAATGCGGTGAGTATAATTCTCACACTGTGATAATAGTTTCTCTGTCACTGCGGTGATTATAGTCCTCACACTGCAGTAATAGTGTCTGTTTCACTGCAGTGATTATAATTCTCGCACTGCGCTAATACTGTCTCTGTTACTTCATTGATTATAATTCTCACACTACTGTAATAGTGTCCATGTCACTGCGGTGATTATAATTCTCACACTGTGATAATAGTGTCTCTCCCACTGCGGTGATTTTAATTCTCACACAGCGGTAATTGTGTCTCTGTCACTGCCGTGATTATAATCCTCTCATTCCGGTAATAGTGTCTCTGTCACTGCGGTGATTATAATTCTCACACTGCGGTAATAGTGTCTCTGTCACTGAGCTGATTATAATTCTCACACTGCGCTGGAAGTTTCTTTTTCACTGAGGTGATTATAATCCTCACACGGTGATAATACTGTCTCTGTCACTGCGGTGACTATAATCCTCTCATTGCCGTAATAGTGCCTCTGTCACTGCGGTGATTATAATTCTCACACTGCGGTAATAGTGTCTCTGTCACTGAGCTGATTATAATTCTCACACTGCGCTAGAAGTGTCTCTTTCACTGAGCTGATTATAATCCTCACACGGTGATAATACTGTCTCTGTCACTGCGGTGACTATAATCCTCTCATTGTGGAAATAGTGTCTCTGTCACTGCGGTGACTATAATCCTCTCATTGCCGTTATAGTGCCTCTGTCACTGCAGTGATTATAATTCCCACACAGCGGTAATTGTGTCTCTGTCACTGCCGTGATTATAATCCTCTCATTCCGGTAATAGTGTCTCTGTCACTGCGGTGATTATAATTCTCACACTGCGGTAATAGTGTCTCTGTCACTGAGCTGATTATAATTCTCACACTGCGCTGGAAGGTTCTTTTTCACTGAGGTGATTATAATCCTCACATGGTGATAATACTGTCTCTGTCACTGCGGTGACTATAATCCTCTCATTGCCGTAATAGTGCCTCTGTCACTGCGGTGATTATAATTCTCACACTGCGGTAATAGTGTCTCTGTCACTGAGCTGATTAAAATTCTCACACTGCGCTAGAAGTGTCTCTTTCACTGAGCTGATTATAATCCTCACACGGTGATAATACTGTCTCTGTCACTGCGGTGACTATAATCCTCTCATTGCCGTTATAGTGCCTCTTTCACTGCAGTGATTATAATTCCCACACTGCGGTAATAGTGCCTCTGTCACTGCGGTGATTATAATCCTTACTCTGCGGTAATTGTGTCTCAGTCACTGTGATGATTATAATTCTCACACAGTGATAATTTTGTCTCTGTCACTGCGGTGATTATAATACTCGCACTGCGATAAATGTGTCTCTTTCACTGCAGAGATTATAATTCTCTCACTGCGGTAATTGTGTCTCTGTCACTGCAATGATTTTAATTCTCAGACTGCGCTAGTAGGGACTCTGTCACTGTGGTGATTATAATCCTCACACAGTGATAATAGTGTCTCTATCGCTGCAGTGATTATAATTCTCACACTACGGTAATAGTGTCTCTGTCACTGAGCTGATTATAATTCTCACACTGCGCTAGTAGTTTCTCTGTCACTGAGGTGATTATAATCATCACACTGTGATAATACTGTCTCTGCCAATGCAGTAACTATAATCCTCTCATTGCGGTAATAGTGCCTATGTCACTGCGGTAATTATAATTCTCACACTGATAATAGTGTCTCTGTCACTGCGGTGATTATAATTCTCGCACTGCGTTAATAGTTTCTTTGTCACTGCGGTCATTATAATTCTCACACTGCAGTAATAGTGTCTCTGTCACTGCAGTGATTATAATTCTCACATTCCGTTAATAGTGTCTTTGTCACTGCGGTCATTATAATTCTCACACAGTGATAATAGTGTCTCTGTTACTGCAGTGATTATAATTCTCACACTGCGGTAATAGTGTCTCTGTCACTGCGGTGATTATAATTCTCACACAGTGATAATAGTGTCTCTGTTACTGCAGTGATTATAATTCTCACACTGCGGTAATAGTGTCTCTGTCACTGCAGTGATTATAATTCTCACACTATGGTAATAGTGTCTCTGTTACTGCAGTGATTATAATTCTCATACAGCGGTAATAGTGTCTCAGTCACTGCGGTGATTGAAATCCTTGCGCTGCTGTAAAAGTGCGTCTGTCATTGCGGTGATTATAATTCTCACACTGCAGTAATAGTGTCTCTGTCAGTGCGGTGATTATAATTCTCACACCACGGTAATAGTGTCTCAGTCACTGAGCTGATTATAATCCTCACACTGTGATAATACTGTCTCTGTCACTGCGGTGATTATAATTCTCACACTGAGTTAATAGTGTCTCTGTCACTGCGGTGATTATAATCCTCACACTGCGGTAATTGTGTCTCTGTGAATGCAGTGAGTATAATTCTCACACTGTGATAATAGTTTCTCTGTCACTGCGGTGATTATAGTCCTCACACTGCAGTAATAGTGTCTGTTTCACTGCAGTGATTATAATTCACGCACTGCGCTACTACTGTCTCTGTTACTTCATTGATTATAATTCTCACACTACTGTAATAGTGTCCATGTCACTGCGGTGATTATAATTCTCACACTGTGATAATAGTGTCTCTCCCACTGCGGTGATTTTAATTCTCACACTGCGGTAATAGTATCTCTGTCACTGCAGTGACTATAATTCTCACACTCCATTAATAGTGTCTCTGTCACTGCGGTGATTTTAATTCTCACACTGCGGTAATCGTGTCTCTGTCACTGCCGTGATTATAATCCTCTCATTGCGGTAATAGTGTCTCTGTCACTGCGGTGATTATAATTCTGACACTGCAGTAATAATGTCTCTGTCACTGCAGTGATTATAATTCTCACACTGCGCTGGAAGTTTCTTTTTCACTGAGGTGATTATAATCCTCACACGGTGATAATACTGTCTCTGTCACTGCGGTGACTATAATCCTCTCATTGCCGTAATAGTGCCTCTGTCACTGCGGTGATTATAATTCTCACACAGCGGTAATAGTTTCTCTGTCACTGAGCTGATTATAATTCTCACACTGCGCTAGAAGTGTCTCTTTCACTGAGCTGATTATAATCCTCACACGGTGATAATACTGTCTCTGTCACTGCGGTGACTACAATCCTCTCATTGCCGTTATAGTGCCTCTGTCACTGCGGTGATTATAATTCCCACACTGCGGTAATAGTGCATCTGTCACTCCGGTGATTATAATCCTTACTCTGCGGTAATTGTGTCTCTGTCACTGCGATGATTATAATTCTCACACAGTGATAATTTTGTCTCTGTCACTGCGGTGATTATAATACTCACACTGCGATAAATGTGTCTCTTTCACTGCAGAGATTATAATTCTCTCACTGCGGTAATAGTGTCTCTGTCACTGCAATGATTATAATTCTCAGACTGCGCTAGTAGGGACTCTGTCACTGTGGTGATTATAATTCTCAACTACGGTAATAGTGTCTATGTCACTGTGGTGATTATAATCCTCACACAGTGATAATAGTGTCTCTGTCACTGCGGTGATTATAATCCTCACACTGCGGTAATATTGTCTCTACCACTGCAGTGATTATAATTCTCACACTGCGGTAATAGTGTCTCTGTCACTGCAGTGATTATAATTCTCACACTATGGTAATAGTGTCTCTGTTACTGCAGTGCTTATAATTCTCATACAGCGGTAATAGTGTCTCAGTCACTGCGGTGATTGAAATCCTCGCGCTGCTGTAAAAGTGCGTCTGTCATTGCGGTGATTATAATTCTCACACTGCGGTAATAGTGTCTCTGTCACTGCGGTGATTATAATTCTCACACCACGGTAATAGTGTCTCCGTCACTGAGCTGATTATAATCCTCACTCTGTGATAATACTGTCTCTGTCACTGCGGTGATTATAATCCTCACACTGCGGTAATTGTGTCTCTGTCAATGCAGTGATTATAATTCTCACACTGTGATAATAGTGTCTCTGTCACTGAGGTGATTATAGTCCTCACACTGCGGTAATAGTGTCTCTGTCACTGCAGTGATTATAATTCTCATACAGCGGTAATATTGTCTCAGTCACTGCGGTGATTAAAAACCTCGCGCTGCGGTAAAAGTGCGTCTGTCATTGCAGTGACTATAATTCTCAAACTGCAATAATAGTGTCTCTGTCACTGTGATGATTATAATCCTCACACTGAGTTAATAGTGTCTCTGTCACTGCGGTGAGTATAATCCTCACTCTGCAGAAATAGTTTTACTGTCACTGTGGTGATTATAATTCTCACACTGCGGTAATAGTGTCTCTGTCACTACGGTGATTACAATCCTCACATTGTGGAAATATTGTCTCCCTCACTGCAGTGAGTATAATTCTCATGCTGCGGTAATAGTATCTCTGTAACTGCAGAATCCTCACACTGCGGAACACACACAGTGCTTTTAGTAATAACGACAGCGCGGTTAGGAACAAACACATTGCTGTTAGGAATAAAGACAGTGCCGATAGGATCACCCCGACTGCTTTTAGTAATACCCACAATGCTGTCAGGGACACACGCAGTGCAGTTAGGGACACGCACAATGCTGTTAGGAACTCGCATAATTTTGTTTTTTTGTATTAATACACGCAGTGCCGTTCAGGAACACCCACTGTGCAGCAATGAAAAATCACGGTGCTATTCGGAGCACCGCAGTGCTGTTAGGAATGCCCACAGTGCTGTTAGGAATCCCCACAGTGCTGTTAGGGATGCCACCAGTGTGGTTAGGAACACACTCAGTGCTTTTAGGAATACCCACAGTGCTGTTAGGAATAAAGACAGTGCCGTTAGGAACACCCACCTTGCTGTTAGGAATACCCACCGTGCTGTTAGGAACAACGACAGTGCAGTTAGGAACACACACAGTGCTGTTAGGGACACACGCAGTGCTGTTAGGGACATGCACATTGCTGTTAGGAACTTGCATATTTTTGTTATTAACACACGCAGTGCTGTTTAGGAACACCCACAGTGCCATTTAGGAACACCCATAATGGGGCTAGGCACACCCACAGTGCTATTCGGAACACCCACAGTGCTGTTGGGAATACAGTCAGTGCCATCAGGAGCACACGCAGTGCCATTAGCTACTCGGACTCTGCCATTAGAAACACTCAATATGCTGTTAGGAACACCTACGCTGCCGTTAGGCAGTCACACAGTGCCGTTAGGAATAACGACAGTACTGTTAGGAACACCCACAGTACTGTTAGGAATAACGACAGTGCTGTTAGGCATACCCATAGTGCTGTTAGGGATAACGACAGTGTGGTTAGGAACATAAATGGTGCTTCTAGTAATAATGACAGTGTGGTTAGGAAAACCCACAGTGCTGTTAGGAATAAAGACAGTGCCATTAGGAAAACCCATATTGCTGTTAGGAATACCCATAGTGCTGTTAGGAATATAGACAGTGCCGATACGAATGCCCACATTGCTTTTAGGAATACCCACAGTGCTTTTAGGGACACACACTGTGCTGTTAGGGACACGCACAATGCTGTTAGGGACACGCACAATGCTGTTAGGAACTCACATATTTTTGTTATTAACACTCGCAGTGCCATTTAGGAACACCCTCCGTGCAGCTAGGAACACCCATAGTGCTGTTCGGAACACCCACAATGCTGTTGGGAATGCAGTCAGTGCCGTCAGGAGCACACACAGTGCGATTAGGTACACGGACTCTGCCATTAGAAAGACTGAAAGTGCTGTTAGGAACACCCACACTGTCATTAGGAAGTCCCACAGTGCCATTAGGAATAACGACAGTACTGTTAGGAACATCCACAGTTCTGTTAGGGGTAACGCCAGTGGGGTTAGGAACACACACAGTGCTTCTAGTAATAACGACAGTGCGGTTAAGAAAATCCACACTGCCATTGGGAAGTCCCACAGTGCCGTTAGGAATAACGACAATACTGTTAGGAACACCCACAGCGCTGTTAGGAATAATGACAGTGTTATTAGGCATACCCACAGTGCTGTTAGGGACAACGACAGTGCGGTTAGGAACACACACAGTGCTTCTAATAATAACGACAGTGCGGTTAGAAAAACCCACACTGCCATTAGGAAGTCCCACAGTGCCGTTAGGAATAACGACAATACTGTTAGGAACACCCACAGCGCTGTTAGGGATGACGACAGTGCTGTTTGGAACACCCACATTGCTGTTAGGAATACCCACAGTTCTATTAAGAATAATGACAGTGCGGTTAGAAACACACACAATGCTGTTAGGAGTACAAACATTGCTGCTTGGAACCCACACAGTGATGATTGGACAACCAAAGTGCAGTTAGGAACACACACAGTTCTGTTACGGACACACACAGTGCTGTTAGGAACACATCAATTTATGTTGGGAACACTGGCCGTGCCATTTAGGAACACCCACAATGACATTTAGGAATACCCACAGTGCTGTTAGGAATAATGACAGCGCGGTTAGAAATACAAACAATGCTGTTAGGAATACAAACATTGCTATTTGGAACACACACAGTGATGATTGGACAACCACAATCCAGTTAGGAACTCACACAGTGCTGTTAGGAACACACAAAGTGCTGTTAGGGACACGCACAGTGCTGTTAGGAACTCACCCATCTATGTCAGGAACACTCGCAGTGCCATTTAAGAACACCCACAGTGCCATTTAGGAACACTCACAGTGAGGCTAGGAACACCCACAGTGCTGTTAGGTACCCACACAGTGATGATTGGACAACCAAAGTGCAGTTAGGAACACACACAGTTCTGTTACGAACACACACATTGCTGTTAGGAACACACCAATTTATGCTGGGAACACTGGCCATGCCATTTAGGAACACCCACAATGACATTTAGGAATACCCACAGTGCTGTTAGGAATAATGACAGCGCGGTTAGAAATATAAACAATGCTGTTAGGAATACAAACATTGCTGTTTGGAACACACACAGTGATGATTGGACAACCACAATCCAGTTAGGAACTCACACAGTGCTGTTAGGAACACACAAAGTGCTGTTAGGGACACGCACAGTGCTGTTAGGAACTCACCCATCTATGTCAGGAACACTCGCAGTGCCATTTAAGAACACCCACAGTGCCATTTAGGAACACTCACAGTGAGGCTAGGAACACCCACAGTGCTGTTAGGTACCCACACAGTGATGATTGGACAACCAAAGTGCAGTTCGGAACACACACAGTTCTGTTACGAACACACACATTGCTGTTAGGAACACACCAATTTATGCTGGGAACACTGGCCATGCCATTTAGGAACACCCACAGTGACATTTAGGAATACCCACAGTGACATTTAGGAATAATGACAGTGCAGTTAGAAACACAAACAATGCTGTTAGGAATACAAACATTGCTGTTTGGAACACACACAGTGATGATTGTACAACCACAATCCAGTTAGGAACACACACCGTGCTGTTAGGGACACACACAATGCTGTTAGGAACTCAACCATTTATGTCAGGAACACTTGCAGTGCCATTTAAGAACACCCACAGTGCCATTTAGGAACACTCACAGAGAGGCTAGGAAGACACACAGTGCTGTTAGGAATCATGTCAGTGCCGTCAGGAAGTCCCACAGTGCCGGTGGGAATAATGACAGTACTGTTGGGAACACCCACAGTGCTGTTAGGAATACCTACAGTGCTGTTAGGGATAACAACAGTGCGGTTAGGAGCACACACAGTGCTTTTAGTAATAACCACAGTGCAGTTAGGAACAAACACAGTGCTGTTAGGAATAAAAACAGTGCCAATAGGAACACCCACATTGCTTTTAGGAATACACACAGTGCTGTTAGGGACACATGCAGTGCAGTTAGGGACACGCACAATGCTGATAGGAACTCGCATATTTTTGTTATTAATACACGCAATGCCATTTAGGAACACACACCATGCGGCTAGGAAGAATCACAGTGCTGTACGGAACACCACAGTGCTGTTAGGAATGCCCACAGTCTTGTTAGGGATGCCAACAGTGCGGTTAGTAACACACTCAGTGCTTTTAGGAATAATGACAGTGATGTTCGGAACAGCAACAGTGCTGTTAGGATAAAGACAGTGCTGTTAGGAACACCCACATTGCAGTTAGGAATACCCACAGTGCTGTTAGGAATAAAGACAGTGCCGTTAGGAACACCCACATTGCTGCTAGGAATACCTAAAGTGCTGTTAGGAACAACGACAGTGCAGTTAGGGACACACACAGTGCTGTTAGGGACACACAGTGCTGTTAGGGACATGCACATTGCTGTTAGGAACGCCCACACTGCCATTAGGCAGTCACACAGTGCCATTAGGAATAACGACAGTACTGTTAGGAACATCCACAGTGCTGTTAGGAAAACCCACAGTGCTGTTAGGGATAACGTCAGTGGGGTTAGGAACACACACAGTGCTTCTAGTAATAACGACAGTGCTGTTAGGAATACCCATAGTGCTGTTAGGAATAAAGACTGTGCCAATATACACGCCCACATTGTTAAGGACACGGACAGTGCTGTTAGGGACAGGCACAATGCTGTTAGGAACTCACATATTTTTGTTATTAACACAGGCAGTGCCATTTAGGAACACCCACCGTGCAGCTAGGAACACTCACAGTTCTTTTCGGAACACCCACAGTGCTGTTCGGAACAACCACAGTGCTGTTAGGAATGTAGTCAGTGCTGTCAAGAGCACACACAGTGCCATTAGGTACACAGACTCTGCCATTAGAAACACTCAAAGTACCGTTAGGAACAACGACAGTGCAGTTAGGAACACACACAGTGCTGTTAGGGACACACGCAGTGCTGTTAGGGACATGCACATTGCGGTAAGGAACTCGCATATTTTTGTTATTAACACACACAGTGCTGTTTAGGAGCACCCACAGTGCCATTTAGGAACTCCCATAATGGGGCTAGGAACACCCACAGTGCTGTTCGGAACACCCACAGTGCTGTCAGGAATGCAGTCAGTGCCGTCAGGAGCACACGCAGTGCCATTAGCTACTCGGACTCTGCCATTAGAAACACTCAAAATGCTGTTAGGAACACCTACTCTGCTGTTAGGCAGTCACACTGTGCCGTTAGGAATAATGACAGTACTGTTAGGCATACCCACAGTGCTGTTAGGGATAACGACAGTGCTGTTAGGAACATACACGGTGCTTCTAGTAATAACGACAGGGCGGTTAGGAAAACCCACAGTGCTGTTAGGAATAAAGACAGTGCCATTTGGAAAACCCATATTGCTGTTAGGAACACCCAAAGTGCTGTTAGGAATAAAGACAGTGCCGATACGAATGCCCACATTGCTTTAAGGAATACCCACAGTGCTTTTAGGGACACACACTGTGCTGTTAGGAACTCACATATTTTTGTTATTAACACTTGCAGTGCCATTTAGGAACATCCACCGTGCAGCTAGGAACACCCACAGTGCTGTTCGGAACACACACAGTGCTGTTCGGAATGCAGTCAGTGCCGTCAGGAGCACACACAGTGCCTTTAGGTACACGGACTCTGCCATTAGAAAGACGGAAAGTGCTGTTAGGAACACCTACACTGCCATTAGGAAGTCCCACAGTGCTGTTAGGAATAACAACAGTACTGTTAGGAACACCCACAGCTCTGTTAGGGATGACGACAGTGCTGTTTGGAACACCCACATTGCTGTTAGAAATACCCACAGTGCTGTTAGGAATAATGACAGTGCGGTTAGAAACACACACAATGCTGTTAGGAATACAAACGTTGCTGCTCGGAACGCACACAGTGATGATTGGACAACCACAGCGCAGTTAGGAACACACACAGTGCTGTTAGGAACATGCACAGTTCTGTTACGGTCACACACAGTGCTGTTAGAAACACACCAATTTATGTTGGGAACACTGGCCGTGCCATTTAGGAACACCCACAGTGCTGTTAGGAATACCCACAGTGCTGTTAGGAATAAAGAAAGTGCAGATAGGAACACTCACATTGCTTTTAGGAATACCCACAGTGGTTTTAGGGACACACGCAGTGCTGTTAGGGACACGCACAGTGCTGTTCGGAACACCCACAGTTCTGTTAGAAATGATATAAGTGCTGTCGGGAACACATACAAAGCCATTAGGAACACGAACACTTCCATTAGAAACAACGACAGTGCTGTTAGGAATACCCACACTTCCTTTAGGATGTCTCACAGTGCTGTTAGGAACAATGACAGTGCTGTTAGGAACACCCACATTGCTGTTAGGAACACCAACAATGATAGGAATAAAGACAGTGCCATTCGGAACACCCACATTGCTGTTAGGAACACCAACAATGATAGGAATAAAGACAGTGCCATTCGGAACACCCACATTGCTGTTATGAATAACCACAGTGCTGTTAGGAACACCAACAGTGCTGTTATGAATAACTACAGTGCTGTTAGGAACACCCACAGTGCTGTTAGGTATAACCAAGGTGCTGTTAGGAACACACACAGTGCTGTTATGAATACCCACAGTGGTATTAGGAACACCCACCGTGCTGTTAGGAACACACACAGTGCTGTTAGGAATAACGACAGTGCTGTTAAGATTACTCACAGTGCTGTTAGAAATAAAGACAGTGCTGTTAGGAACTGCCACATTGCTGTTAAGAATACCCACAATGCTGTTTGGAATAACGACAGTGCAGTTAGGAACACCCACAGTGCTGTTAGGAATAATCACAGTGCGGTTAGAAACACCTACAGTGCTGTTAGGAATAAAGATAGTGCCGTTAGGAACACCCACAGTGCTGTTAGGAATAATCACAGTGCGGTTAGAAACACCTACAGTGCTGTTAGGAATAAAGATAGTGCCGTTAGGAACACCCACATTGCTGTTAGGAATACACACAGTGCTGTTAGGAATAACTACAGTGCTGTTAAGATTACCCACCGTGCCGTTAGTAATAACGACATTGCTGTTAGGAACACCCACAGTGCTGTTAGGAACACACACAGTGCTGTTAGGAACAACCATAGTGCTGTTAGGAATAAAGATACTGTCTTTAGGAACACTCACATTGCTGTTAAGAATACCCACAGTGCTGTTAGAAATAAAGCCAGTGCTGTGAGGAACACCCACGTTGCTGGTGGAATACCAACAGTGCTGTTAAGAACAACGACAGTGCGGTTAGGAACACCCACAGTGCTGTTAGGAATAACGACAGTGCTGTTAGGAACACCCACATTGCTGTTTGGAGTAAAGACAGTGCCTTCGGAAACACCCAGAATTCTTTTAGGATCACACAGAGTGCTGTTAGGAATTCCCACGATGCTGAATGGGACACCACAGTTTTGTTAGCAGCAACAACTATGCTGTTAAGAATATACATCGTACTGTTAGGAATACAAACATTGCTGTTAGGAACACACACATTGCCGTTAGGGACACGCAGAGTACTGTTCGGAACACCCACAGTTCTGTTAGCAATGATATAAGTGCTGTCAGGAACACACACAAAACCATTAGGAACACGAACACTTCCATTAGAAACAACGACCGTGCTGTTAGGAATACCCACACTGCCGTTAGGAAGTCCCACAGTGCCGTTAATAATAATGACAGTGCTGTTAGGAACACCCATAGAGCTGTTAGGAATACCCACAGTGCTGTTAGGGATAACGACAGTGTGGTTAGAAACACACACAGTGCTGTTAGGGATAACGACAGTGTGGTTAGAAACACACACAGTGCTGTTAGGGATAACGACAGTGTGGTTAGAAACACACACAGTGCTGTTAGAGACATGCATAGTGCATTTATGGACACACACTGTGCTGTTAGGGAGACGCACAGTGCTATTAGGATCTCGCACATTTATGTTAGGAACACACGCAGTGCCATTTAGGAACATCCACAGTGCCATTTAGGAACATCCATAGGGTGCCTCGGAACACCACAGTGCTGTTAGGAACACCCATACTGCCGTAAGAAGTTCCACAGTGCCGTTAGGAATAACGACCATACTGTTAGGAACACACACACAGCTTTTAGTAATAACGACTGTGCGGTTATGAACACCCACACTGCTGTTAGGAATAGAGACAGTGCCGTTAGGAACACCCACATTGTAGATAGGATTACCCACAATGTTGTTAGGAATAAAGACAGTACTATTAGGAACAACCACATTGCTGTTAGGAAGACCCACAGTACTATTAGGAATAAAGACAGTGCCATTAGGAACACCCACATTGTTGATAGGATTACCCACAGTGTTGTTAGGAATAAAGACAGTACTATTAGGAACAACCACATTGCTGTTAGGAACACACACAGTGCTGTTAGGAATAACCACAGTGCTGTTAGAAATAAAGACAGTACAGTTAGGAACAGCCAGATTGCTGTTAGGAATACGCACAGTGCTGTTAGGAATAACAACAGTACAGTTAGGAATACGCACAGTGCTGTTAGGAATAACGACAGTGCTGTTAGTAACACCCACAGTGCTGTTAGGAGCAGACACAGTGCTGTAGGAATAAAGACAGTGCCGTTTGGAACACCCACAGTGCTGTTAGGAATAAAAACAGTGCTGTTAGGAACGCACACAGTGCTGTTCGGAATAAACACAGTGCTGTTAGGAACTCCCACATTGCTGTTATGAATACCCACAGTGCTGTTAGGAATAACCACAGTGCTGTTAGGAACACCCACAGTGCTGTTAGGAATACACACAGTGCTGTTAGGAATAACGACAGTGCTGTTAAGATTACCCACAGTGCTGTTAGAAATAAAGACAGTGCTGTTAGGAACGGCCAAATTGCTGTTAAGAATACCCACAATGCTGTTCGGAATAACGACAGTGTGGTTAGGAACACACACAGCGCTGTTAGGAATAACGACAGTGCGGTTAGTAACACACACAGTGCTGTTAGGTATAAAGATGGTGCCATTAGGAACACCCACATTGCTGTTAGGATTACCCACAGTGTTGTTAGAAATAAAGACAGTACAGTTAGGAATACGCATAGTGAAGTTAGGAATAAGGACAGTGCTGTTAGGAACACACACAGTGATGTTAGGAATAAGGACAGTGCTGTTAGGAACACACACAGTGATGTTAGGAATAACAACATTGCTGACAGGAACACACACAGTGCTTTTAGTAATAACGACAGTGCGGTTAGGAACACCCACAGTTCTGTTAGGAATAAAGACATTGCTGTTAGGAACACCCACATTGCTGTTTGGAATATCGGCAGTGCTGTTCGGAACACCCACACTGCCGTTAGGATGTCCCACAGTGCTGTTAGGAATAACCACAGTGCGGTTAGGAACACACACAGTGCTGTTAGGAATAATCACAGTGCGGTTAGAAACACCTACAATGCTTTTAGCAATAAAGACAGTGCCCTTAGGAACAACCACATTGCTGTTAGGAATACACACAGTGCTGTTAAGAACACCCACACTGCTGTTAGGAAGTCCCACAGTGCTGTTAGGAATAAAGATAGTGCCATGAGGAACACAAACATTGCTGTTAGGAATACACACAGTGCTGTTAGAAATAATGACAGTGCTGTTAAGATTACCCACAGTGCCATTAGGAATAACGACATTGCTGTTAGGAACACCCACAGTGCTGTTAGGAATAAAGATAGTGCCTTTAGGAACACTCACATTGCTGTTAGGAATTTCCACAGTGCTGTTAGAAATAAAGACAGTGCCGTAAGGAACACCCACATTGCTGGTGGAATACCCACAGTGCTGTTAAGAATAATGACAGTGCGGTTAGGAACATCTACAGTGCTGTTTGGAATATCGACTGTGCTGTTAGGAATACCCACACTTCTGTTAGGAATAACGACAGTGCCATCAAGATCACCAACAGTGCCATTAGGAACACCAACAGTGCCGTTAGGAACATCCACACTGCCATTAGGAACACCCACACTGCCATTAGCCATGACGACAGTGCTTTTAGAAACCCCCACAGTGCTGTTGGGAGCACACACACTGCTGTTTGTAACACCCACAGTTCTTTTAGGACTAACGACAGTGCTGTTAGGAATACTCACATTGCTGTTTGGAGTAATGACAGTGCCTTCGGAAACACCCAGAAGTCTTTTAGGATCACACAGAGTGCTGTTCGGAACACCCACAGTTCTGTTAGAAATGATATAAGCGCTGTCGGGAACACATACAAAGCCATTAGGAACACGAACACTTCCATTAGAAACAACGACCATGCTGTTAGGAATACCCACACTTCCTTTAGGAAGTCCCACAGTGCCGTTAGTAATAATGACAGTGCTGTTAGGAACACCCACAGTGCTGTTAGGAACACCAACAGTGATGTTAGGAATAAAGACAATGCCGTTCGGAACACCCACATTGCTGTTATGAACACCAACAGTGCTGTTAGGAACACCCAGAGTGCTGTTAGGAATAAAGACAGTGCCGTTTGGAACACCCACAGTGCTGTTAGGAGCACCCACACTGCCATTAGGAAGTCTCACAGCGCCGTTCGGAACAATGACAGTGCTGTTAGGAACACCCACAGTGATTTTAGGAATAAAGACAATGCCGTTCGGAACACCCACATTGCTGTTATGAATACCCACAGTGCTGTTAGGAACACCAA
This sequence comes from Isurus oxyrinchus, assembly GCA_026770705.1. Taxonomy (NCBI): domain Eukaryota; kingdom Metazoa; phylum Chordata; class Chondrichthyes; order Lamniformes; family Lamnidae; genus Isurus; species Isurus oxyrinchus. The sequence continues at coordinate 121,916 of JANJGN010000460.1, read as the reverse complement.
CGGTGCTGTTAGGTATAACCACAGTGCTGTTAGGAATAACGACAGCGCTGTTAAGATTACCCGCAGTGCTGTTAGAAATAAAGGCAGTGATGTTAGGAACTCTCACGTTGCTCTTAGGAATAACCACAGTGCTGTTAGAAATAAAGACAGTGCTGTTAGGAACTGCCACATTGCTGTTAAGAATACCCACAGTGCTGTTCGGAATAATCACAGTGCAGTTAGAAACACCTACAGTGCTGTTAGGATTAAAGACAGTGCCATTAGGAACACCCACATTGCTGTTAGGAATACACACAATGCTGTTAAGAACACCCACACTGCCGTTAGGAAGTCCCACAGTGCTGTTAGGAATAAAGATAGTGCCGTTAGGAACACCCACATTGCTGTTAGGAATACCCACAGTGCTGTTAGGAATAACTACAGTGCTGTTAAGATTACCCACCGTGCCGTTATTAATAACGACATTGCTGTTAGGAACACCCACAGTGCTGTTAGGAACACACACAGTGCTGTTAGAAATAAAGACAGTGCTGTTAGGAACTCTCACATTGCTGTTAGGAATACCCACAGTGCTGTTAGGAATAAAGACAGTGCCATTAGGAACACCCACATTGCTGTTAGGAATACCCACAGTGCTGTTAGGAATAAAGACAGTGCCATTAGGAACACCCACATTGCTGTTAGGAATACCCACAGTGCTGTTAGGCATAAAGACAGTGCTATTAGGAACACACACAGTGCCGTTAGGAATAACCACAGTGCAGAAACGAACACACACAGTGCTGTTAGGAATAAAGACAGTGCCATTAGGAACACCCACATTGCTGTTAGGAATACCCACAGTGCTGTTAGGCATAAAGACAGTGCTATTAGGAACACACACAGTGCCGTTAGGAATAACCACAGTGCGGAAACGAACACACACAGTGCTGTTAGGAATAACCACAGTGCTGTTAGAAATAAAGACGGTACAGTTAGGAACAGCCACATTGCTGTTATGAGTACCCACAGTGCTGTTAGGAATAACGACAGTATAGTTAGGAATACGCATAGTGAAGTTAAGAATAAGGACAGTGCTGTTAGGAACACACAAAGTAATGTTAGAAATAACGACATTGCTGACAGGAACACGCACAGTGCATTTAGTAATAACGACAGTGCAGTTAGGAACACCCGCAGTGCTGTTAGGAATAAAGATAGTGCCATTAGGAACACCCACATTGCTGTTAGGAATACACACAGTGCTGTTAGGAATAACTACAGTGCTGTTAGAAATAAAGACAGTGCCATGAGGAACACCCACATTGTTGTTAGGAATACCCACTGTGCTTTTAAGAATAACAACCGTGCAGTTAGGCACAAACACAGTGCTGTTAGGAACACAAACAGTGCTGTTAGGAATACCCACAGTGCTGTTAGGAATAATGACAGTGCGGTTAGGAAAACACACACTGCTGTTAGGAATAAAGACATTGCCGTTAGGAACGCCCACATTGCTGTTGGGAATATCGACAGTGCTGTTAGGAATAAAGACAGTGCCTTTGGGAACACACTCAGTGCTGTTAGGAATACCCACACTTCTGTTAGGATTAACGACACTGCCATCAGGATCATCTTTCGTGCCATTGGGAACACCCACAGTGCCGTCAGCCATGACGACAGTGCTTTTAGAAACACCCACAGTGCTGTTAGGAGCACCCACACTGCCGATTGTAACCCCCACAGTTCTTTTAGGAATAATGACAGTGCTGTTAGGAACACTCACATTGCTGTTTGGAGTAACGACAGTGCCTTCGGAAACACCAAGAGTGCTGTTAGGAACACACAGAGTGCTGTTAGGAATTCCCACGATGCTGAATAGGACACCACAGTTTTGTTAGCAGTAACAACTGTGCTGTTAAGAATATACATCGTAATGTTAGGAATACAAACATTGCTGTTAGGAACACACACAGTTACGTTTGGACAACAACAGTGCAGGTAGGAACACACACATTGCTGTTAGGGACACATAGAGTGCTGTTTGGGACACCCACAATTCTGTTAGCAATGATATAAGTGCTGTCAGGAACACAAACAATGCCATTAGGAACACCAACACTTCCATTAGAAACAACGACAGTACTGTTAGGAATACCCACACTGCCGTTAGGAAGTCCCACAGTGCCGCTAGTAATAACGCCAGTGCTGTTAGGAATACCCACACTGCCGTTAGGAAGTCCCACAGTGCCGCTAGTAATAACGCCAGTGCTGTTAGGAACACCCACAGTGCTGTTAGTAATGAAGTAAGTGCCATCATGAGCGCACACAGTGCCATTAGGTACACGAACACTTCCATTAGAAACACTCATAGTGCTGTTAGGAACACCCACACTGCCATTAGGAAGTCACACAGTGCCTTTAGGAATAACGGCGGTGCTGTTAGGAACACCCACAGTGCCATTTAGGAACACCCACAGGGCCGTAAGGAACACTCACAGAGCCGTTAGGAACACCCACAGAGCTGTTAGGAACACACACAGGGCCGTTAAGAACACCTACAGGGCCGTTAGGAGCACACACAGTGCCATTAGAAACACCCACAGTGCCTTTAGGAACACCCACAGGGCCGTTAGGAATACCCACAGGGCCGTTAGGAAAACACATGTTTCCGTTTGGAAAACACACAGAGCTGTTAGGAATACCCACACTTCTGTTAGGATTAACGACACTGCCATCAGGATCATCTTTCGTACCATTGGGAACACCAACAGTGCTGTTAGGAACACCCACAGTGCTGTCAGCCATGACGACAGTGCTTTTAGAAACACCCACTGTGCTGTTAGGAGCACCCACACTGCCGATTGTAACCCCCACAGTTCTTTTAGGAATAATGACAGTGCTGTTAGGAACACTCACATTGCTGTTTGGAGTAACGACAGTGCCTTCGGAAACACCAAGAGTGCTGTTAGGAACACACAGAGTGCTGTTAGGAATTCCCACGATGCTGAATAGGACACCACAGTTTTGTTAGCAGTAACAACTGTGCTGTTAAGAATATACATTGTAATGTTAGGAATACAAACATTGCTGTTAGGAACACACACAGTTACGTTTGGACAACAACAGTGCAGGTAGGAACACACACATTGCTGTTAGGGACACATAGAGTGCTGTTTGGGACACCCACAATTCTGTTAGCAATGATATAAGTGCTGTCAGGAACACACACAAAACCATTAGGAACACGAACACTTCCATTAGAAACAACGACAGTGCTGTTAGGAATACCCACACTGCCGTTAGGAAGTCCCACAGTGCCGCTAGTAATAACGCCAGTGCTGTTAGGAACACCCATAGTGCTATTAGTAATGAAGTAAGTGCCATCAGGAGCACACACAGTGCCATTAGGTACACGAACACTTCCATTAGAAACACTCAAAGTGCTGTTAGGAACACCCACACTGCCATTAGGAAGTCACACAGTGCCTTTAGGAATAACGACGGTGCTGTTAGGAACACCCACAGTGCTGTTAGGAAAAATGACAGTGCCTTTAGAAACAGCCAGAGTGTGCTTAGGAACATTCTGAGTGCTGTTAGGAATACCACAGTGCTGTTAAGAATAAAGACAGTGCCGTTAGGAACACGCACATTGCTGTTAGGAATACACAGAGTGCTGTTAAGAATAACGTCAGTGCAGATAGGAACACCCACAGTGCAGTTAGAAATAATGACAGTGCAGTTAGGAACACCCACAGTGCTGTTAGGGACACACACAGTGCCTTTAGGAACACACATATAGCGGCTAGGAACACCTACAGTGCTGTTCGGAATAATGATACTGCTGTTAGGAACAGCCACAGTGCCATTAGGAAGACGCACAATGACGTGAGGAATAACAACAGCGCTGTTAGAAAGTGCCACACTGATATTTGGAGCACCCACATTGCCTTTAGGAACACCCACACAACCGTTAGGAACAGCCACAGTGCCGTAAGGAATAACAACAGTGCCGTTATGGAAGACCCACAGTGCTGTGAGGAATAACGACAGGGCCGTCAAGATCACACAAAGTGCCATTAGGAACACCCACAGTGGCATTTGGAAAACACACAGTGCGCTTAGGAATAACGACAGATCTGTTAGAAACACCCACAGTGCTATTAGGAAAAACGACAGTGCCTTTAGAAACAGCCAGAGTGCGCTTAGGAACATCCAGAGTGCTGTTAGGAACACCCACAGTGCTGAATGGGCCACCACTGTAGGAACAACAGTGCTGTTAAGAATACACATCATGCTTTTAGGATTACATACATTGCTGTAAGGAACACCCACAGTGATGTTGGGTCAACCACAGTGCTGTTTGGAATACGCTCAGTGCAGTTCGGAATACGCACAGTGCTGTTAGCAACTCGCACATTGCTGTTAGGAACAACGATAGTGCTGTTAGGAACACACAGTGCTGTTAGGAACAACGATAGTGCTGTTAGGAACACACAATGCTGTTAGGAACACCCACAGTGCTGTTAGCAATACCCACAGTGCTGTTAGCAATACCCACAGTGCTGTTAGCAATACCCACAGTGCTGTTAGGAATAACGACAGTGCCGTCAGGATCACCCAAATTCCCACTAGGAACATCCACAGTGCTGTTAGGAACACCCACACTGCCGTTAGGAACACCCACAAGTGCCGTCAGCCATGACGACAGCGCGTTTAGAAACCCCCCAGTGCTGTTAGAAACCCCCCAGTGCTGTTAGAAACCCCCCAGTGCTGTTAGAAACCCCCCAGTGCTGTTAGGAACACCCACAGTGCCGTTTGGAATATCCACAGTGCTTTTAGGAATAACGACAGTGCTGTTAGGAACACTCACATTGCTGTTAGTAGTAACGACATTGTGCTGTTAGAAATACATACATTGCTGTGAGGAATACCCACAGTGAAGTTGGGACACCACAGTGCATTTAGGAACACACACAATGCCGTTAGCAACACACAGAGTGCCATTAGAAACACACCCACTGCCGTTTGGAGCACCAACAGTGCCTTTCGGACACCCACAGCGCCGTCAGGAACACCCACAGTGCGGTTATGAACACTCACGTTGCAGTTAGGAGCACCCACAGTGCGGTTAGGAACACACGGTGCGGTTATGAACACACACAATGCAGTTAGGAACACCCACAAGGCCGTTAGGAACACCCACAGTGCCGTTAGGTACACCCACAGGGCCATTAGGGACACATACATTTCCGTTTGGAAAACACACATGGCCGTTAGGAACGCACACAGTGCTGTTAGGAATATTGACAGTATCGTTAGGAACATACACAGTGCTCTTAGGAATAAAAACAGTGCAGTTATGATCACCCACAGTGACGTTAGGAGCACACATGTTGCTGTTAGGGCCACACACGGTGGCATTAGGAACACCCACAATGCTGTTAGGGACACACAGTGGTGTTAGGAACACACATATAGCGGTTAGGAACACCCACATTGCTGTTCGGAATAATGATAGTGCTGTTAGGAACCCCACAGTGCCATTAGGAAGACCCACACTGATATTTGGAGCAACCACAGTGCCTTTAGGAACACCCAACCAACTGTTAGGAACAGCCTCAGTGCCATTCGGAATAACGACAGTGCCGTCAGGAACACACACAGTGCTGTTAGGAATAACGAAAGTGCGGTTTGGAACACCCACAGTGCTGTTAGGGATATCCAGAGTCCAGTTAGGAATAACAACAGTGCTGTTAGGAACACACACAGTGCTGTTAGGAATACCCACAGTGCTGATAGGAATAACGACAGTGCCGTTAGGAACACACACAGTGACGTTAGGAACACACACATTGCTGTTAGGAGTAACGGCAGTGCCTTCAGAAACACCCAGGGTGCTGTTAAGAAAACACAGAGTGCTGTTAGGAACACCCACAATGCTGAATGGGACACAACAGTTTTGTTAGTAGTAACAACTGTGCTTTTAAGAATACACATCGTGCTGTTAGGAATACAAACATTGCTGTAAGGAACACACACAGTGATGTTTGGACAACGACAGCACAGTTAGGAACACACAGTGCTGTTTGGAATACACTCAGTGCTGTTAGGAATAACGACAGTGCCGTCAGGATCACCCAAAGTCCCACTAGGAACACCCACACTGCCGTTAGGAACACCCACACTGCCGTTAGGAACACCCACACTGCTGTTAGCCATGACCACAATGCGTTTAGAAACCCCCACATTGCTATTAGTAACACCCACAGTGCCGTTAGGAACACCCACAGTGCTGTTTGGAATAATGACAGTGCTGTTAGGAACACTCACGTTGCTGTTAGTAGTAATGACATCGTGTTGTTAGGAACACACACAATGCTGCTTAGAACAACAAAAGTGTCTTTAGGGCATCCACATTGCCATTAGGAACACCCACAGTGCCATTAGGAACACCCACAGGGCCGTTAGGAACACACACACTGCCATTAGGAACACCCACAGGGCCGTTAGGAAAACACACGTTTGGAAAACACACAAAGCTGTTAGGAACGCACACAGTGCTGTTAGGAATAACGACAGTACCATTAGGAACACACACAGTGCTCTTAGAAAGAAAAACAGTGCAGTTACGATCACCCACAGGACCGTTAGGAATAATCACATTGCAGTTAGGAACACCCACAGTGCCGTTAGGAACACCCACAGTGATGTTAGCGACAAACACAGTGCCTTTAGGAACACACATGTAGCGGCTAGGAACACCTACAGTGCTGTTCGGAATAATGATAGTGCTGTTAGGAACAGCCACAATGCCATTAGGAAGACGCATAGTGATGTGAGGAATAACAACAGTGCCGTTAGAAACTGCCACACTGATATTTGGAGCACCCACAGTGCCTTTAGGAACACCCACACTGCCATTAGGAACAGCCACAGTGCCATTAAGAATACCCACAGTGCCTTTAGGAACACCCACACTGCCATTAGGAACAGCCACAGTGCTGTTAGGAATAACGACCGTGCAGTTAGGAACTCACACAGTGTTGTTAGGAGTAACGAGAGTGCTGTTAGGAATAATGACTGCGTGGTTAGGAACACACACAGTGCTCTTAGGAATACCCACAGTGCTGTTAGGAATAACGACAGTACCATTAGGAACATACACAGTGCTCTTAGGAAGAAAAACAGTGCAGTTACGATCACCCACAGGACCGTTAGGAATAATCACAGTGCAGCTAGGAACACCCACAGTGACGTTAGGAACACCCACAGTGCTGTTAGCGACACACACAGTGCCGTTTGGAATACCCACAGTGCCATTAGGAATAACGACAGTGCTGTTAGGAACACCCACAATGCTGTTAGTAGTAACGACAGTGTTTTCAGAAACACCAAGGGTGCTGTTAGGAAAATCCAGAGTGCTGTTAGGACCAACCAAAATGCTGATTGGGACACAACAGTTTTGTTATTAGTAATAACAATGCTGTTAATAATACACATCGTGCTGTTAGGAATACAAACATTGCTGTTAGGAACACACACAGTGATGTTTAGGCAACCACGGTGCAGTTAGGAACACACACAATGCTCTTAGGAACATCAACAATGCTGTTAGGAATACCCACAGTGCTGTTAGGAATAACGACAGTGCCGTTAGGAACAACCACATTGCTGTTCGGAACACCCACAGTGCCATTAAGAACACCAACAGTACCATTTGGAATAATGACAGTGCTGTTAGGAACAGTGACTGTGCGGTTAGGAACACCCACAGTACTGTTAGGAATAACGATAGTGCAGTTAGGAACATACACAGTGCTGTTAGGAATAATGACAGTGCTGTTAGGAACACACACAGTGCTGTTAGGAATACCCAGAGTGCTGTTAGGAATAATGACAGTGCGTTTAGGAACATACACAGTGCTGTTAGGAATAACGACAGTGCTGTTCGGAACACACATTGCTGTTAGGAATACACACAATGCTCTTAGGAATACCCACAGTGCTGTTAGGAATAATAACAGTGCGTTTAGGAAAACCCACAGTGTTGTTAGGAATATCGACAGTGCTGTTAGGAACACACACAGTGCTGTTAGGAATAACGACAATGCTGTTAGGAACACACACAATGCTGTTAGGAATACCCACAGTGTTGTTAGGAATGCACACAGTGCTGTTAGGAACAACGACAGTGCTGTTAGGAATAACGACAGTGCCGTCAGGATCACCCAATATCCCACTAGGAACACCCACACTGCCGTTAGGAACACCCACACTGCCGTTAGCCATGACCACAGCGTGTTTAGAAACCCCCACATTGCTATTAGTAACACCCATAGTGCTGTTTGGAATTATCGCAGTGCTTTTTGGAATAATGACAGTGCTGTTAGGAATACTCACATTGCTGTTAGTAGTAACGACATTGTGCTGTTCGGAATACATACTTTACTGTGAGGAACACACACAGTGAAGTTGGGACAACCACAGTGCAGTTAGGAACATACACAGTGCCGTTAGGAACAAACACACTGCTGTTTGCAACAACAACAGTGCCTTTATACACCCACAGTGCCATTAGGAGCACCCACATTTCCGTTAGGAACACACACATTGCAATTAGGATCACCCATAGTGCCGTTAGGAACACCCACATTTCCGTTAGGAACACACACAGTGCGATTAGGATCATCTACAGGGCCGTTAGGGAAACACACGTTTCCGATTGGAATGCACACAGAGCTGTTAGGAATAACGACAGTACCGTTAGGAACATACACAGTGCTCTTAGGAATAAAAACAGTGCAGTTACGATCACCCACAGTACCGTTAGGAATAATCACAGTGCAGTTGGGAACACACACAGTGACGTTAGGCACACCCATATTGCTGTTAGGGACACACACAGTGGTGTTAGGAACACCCACAGTGCTGTTAGGGACATACAGTGGCGTTAGGAACACCCACAGTTCTGTTAGGGTCACACACAGTGGGATAAGGAACACCCACAGTGCTGTTAGGGACACACACAGTGCTGTTAGGAACTCCCACAGTACCATTAGAAACTGCCACACTGATGTTAGGAACACACACATTGCTGTTAGGAGTAACACCAGCAGAAACATCCAGAGTGCTGTTAAGAAAACCCAGAGTGCTGTTAGGAACACCCAAATGCTGAATGGGACACAACAGTTTTGTTAGTAGTAACAACTGTGCTGTCAAGAGTACACATCGTGCTGTTAGGAATATAAACATTGCTATTAGGAACACACACAGTGATGTTTGGACAACAACAGTACAGTTAGGAACACACAGAACTGTTAAGAACATGCACAGTGCTGTTAGGAATAAAGACTGTTAGTCTAATAAAGTGCTGTTAGCAACTCGCACATTGATGTTAGGAACACACATGGTGCTGTTAGGAATAACAACAGTACCATTAGGAACACACACAGTGCTCTATAACCACAGTGCAGTTAGGAACACCCACAGTGCTGTTTGGGACACAGACAGTGCCGTTAGGAACACCCACAGTGCTGTTTGGGACAGACACAGTGCCATTAGGAACACACACAGTGCCGTTAGGAACACACATACAGCGGTTAGGAACAGCTACAATGACATTAGGCACATCCATAATGCCACAGTGCTGTTCGGAATAGCGATACTGCCATTAGGAACACCTACAGTGCTGTGAGGAATAAGAACAGCACCATTAGGAACACCCATGCTGATATTTGGAGCAGCCACGGTGCCTTTAGAAACACCCACACTGCCGTTAGGAGCAGCCACAATGCCATTAGGAACACCCATAATGCCATTAGGAACATACACAGTGCGGTTAGGAACACCAACAGTGCTGTTAGGAATACCAACAGCGCAGTTAGGAACAACGATAGTGCAGTTAGGAACACAAACAGTGCAGTTAGGAACATGCACAGTACGTTCAGGATCACCGACACTGCCGTTAGGAGCACCCACAATGCCATTAGGAAAACACACAGTGTAGTTAGGAACACACACAGTGCCGTTAGGAATAACCAAAGTGCGGTTAGAAACACCCACAATACTGTTAGGAACACCTGCAGTGGTGTTAGGAACACACACATTGCTGTTTGGGATACCCAAAGTACTGTTAGGAATAACGACAGTACCGTTAGGAACACACACAGTGCTGTTAAGAATACCCACAATTCTGATAGGAATTACGACAGGGCCATCAGGATCACCCACAGTGCCGTTAGGAAAACCCAGACTGCCTTTAGGAAAACCCAGACTGCTATTAGGAACACCCACTGTGCCGTTTGGAACGCCCACAGTGCTTTTAGGAATAACTAAAGAGCCGTTAGGAACACTCACAGTGCTGTTAGGAGCACACACAGTGCTGTTAGGAACACATACAGTGCTGTTAGGTACACGCACATTGATGTTAGGAACACACACAATGCCATTTAGGGACATCCACAGTGCAGCTAGGAACACCCACAGTGCCGTTAGGGACACACACAGTGCTGGTTGGAATAATGACAGTGCTGTTAGGAACACACACTGTGCTTTTAGGAATAACCACAGTGCAGTTAGGAACACCCACATTACCATTAGGAATAATCAAGGTGTAGTTACGAAAACTCAAAGTGCCATTAGGAACACCCACATTGCCGTTTGGAATATCCACCATGCTGTTAGGGACACACACAGAACAGTAAGGAACACCCACAGTGCTGTTCAGAATAACAACAGTGCCGTTAGGAACACCCACAGTGCCATTAGAAACATCCACACTGATATTTGGAGCACCCACAGTGCCTTTCGGAATACCCACACTGCTGTTAGGAACAGCCACAGTGCCATTAGGAACACAGACAGTGCTGTTAGGAATAACGACAGTGCAGGTAGGAACACACACAGTGCGATTAGGAACACCCACAGTGCTGTTCAGAACACCCACAGTGCCATTAGGAACACCCACAGTGCCGTTAGGAACTCACACAGTGCCGTTAGGAAAACACACGGTGCGGTTAGGAACACACATATTGCTGTTAAGAATAATGGCAGTGCAGTTAGTAACACCCATATTGCTGTTAGGGACACCCACAGTGCTGTTAGGAATAAAGACAGTGCCTTTAGGAACACCCACGCTGCCGTTAGGAACACACACAGTGAGGTTAAGAACAACCACAGTGCTGTTAGGAATACCGACAGTGCAGTTAGGAACACCCACAATGCTGTTAGGAATGCCAACAGCGCAATTAGGAACAATGACAGTGCGATTAGGAACATGCACAGTGCTTTTAGGAACACCCACAGTGCTGTTAGGAATAATGACAGTGCGGTTAGGAACACGTACAGTGCTGTTAGGAATACCGACAGCGCCATTAGGAACACCCAGAGTGCGGTTAGGAACACCCACAGTGGGGTTAGGAACACTCACAGTGACTTTAGGGATACACACAGTGCCATTAGTAACTCACACAGTGCTGTTAGGAATAACGACAGTACCGTTAGGAACACCCACTGTGCTGTTAGGAACACTCACAGTGCCGTTACAAACACCCACAGTGCCATTAGGAATACCCACAGTGCCTTTAGGGATACACATAGAGCCGTTAGTAACTCACACAGTGCTGTTAGGAATAACGACAGTACCATTAGGAACACCCACTGTGCTGCAAGGACACACACAGTGCTGTTAGGAATAACGATAGTACCATTAGGAACCCACAGTGCTGTTGGGAAATCCAGTGTGGTAAAATGAGGTACTCTGCCCTTTTAAGAAAATACAAGTGTACTGATCATGTGATAGCATTGACAAATCACTGTACAGCCTGGGCAACTGGGAACTGTAAGTCTAGTTCTTGAGTTTTCTGAGTGAGCACATATGATCTGGTTCTCTGCCCTACGTCTCAATAAGCCATCAGCTTCTCCCTATTATTGATTGCAAGCAGCAGCTGAAGAGAACATAGGAAGGTATGCAGTTAGAGTTCACTTGGCCAACAAACTCATTTACCCAAGACATAAAAGTGATGACAAGGATAAAGAACAAAAGAAAATAAATTTCAAGACGGGTGAGCAAAGCATTGGAAAGAGCATCTGTACTTAAGTTATAAAATAGGTGACATGCGACAATCAGAACAGAAAGCAGTGCTGTGGTTTAAAAATTTTTTTAAAACTGTGGAATCGCAATTGCGGGGATCCCACCAAAACTTGAAAAGAGCACAAAACCCAGCTGAGAAAAGCCAACAGCTGCAGAGGCTAAGTTTAAAAAAAAATTGTGACTGCTCTTAAACTGGCAATACATTTAAAAGGGTAAATACATGAAAAATGGCTATGGGCAGAAAATTATAAGAGATCCCAGAGAGAGGGCGACTCCGCACAAAGCCAAACACCTAAATTCGTCATTACCTGGAAGGCCTATTGGAAGTGCAGTCCCTTTGCAGACATTCACATTGCTGCAGTTCAGGTGTGTCGATCCATTTGACCCCATTTCAGATGACTGGTCTCAGTATGTCGAACACCTAGCATTCTTTTTGACTGTGAATGACATCACAGGGGAGGAGAAGAAGAGGGTGATTCTTTTGACCTCATGCGGGAGCAACCTGTAGGGGCTGATCCACAGACTTACGTCACCTAGCGCCCAGACTCGAAGACTTCGATGAGTTAATAAAAATTGTACAGAGTCACCTGTACAGACCAAAGCCCTCAGTTACTTTGCAGCGCTTCAAGTTCAATTCAAGGAACAAGCTTCCAGCAGAGGAGACAATAGCTGACTACATGACCGTTTTAAAGGCATTAGCTGAACACTGCGAATTCAGAACGTCCATTAGTGATATGTTGAGAGACCGGCTGATATGCGGGATTGGAGATGATACTATCCAAAGGCACTTGCTAGCAGAAGCTAGTTTAGACTTTAATAAGGCATTAGAATTAGCTATTGCGATGGAGAGTGCTGTTAGAAATTCTGAAGTTATAAAAGATACACAAAATGGCATTGTCCATCTGGTCAAGCGGGACAATCCGGCAACAAAAGGCACGAAAATTTCAGACTCCATGGAAAGGCAGGAAACACTCTCTAGGTCCAGACCATTGAAAAACAACAGTACTGCAGTGAAAACCCACAAAATGAATGAGAGAAATAAATCCAGGCCTCCAGTGAGCGAACAATAACTCAAACAAGTCGAATGCTTTTTCTGCCACTGCTAAGGCCACATAAGGCGGCACTGCAGAGAAAGGCTAAAACAACACTATAAAAGCAAAAGGAAAATCATGAAATATGCCTCATGGAAGAGCCAAAAGAAATAGAATCAGACATCCATTCATTATATAACCACAAAGTGGGTAGAACTGAGCCAATCCAAGTAGCTGTAATGATCAATGGACAACCCATTAAGAAGGAAGTTGATACAGGAACGTTGATGTCCATCATTGGAGAGCATATGTTTAGATATCTGAGTAAAGAAACACATCTTTTAAAGTTAAAAGTTTCACACACAAAGCTGAGGACATACACGGGTGAAGAAATAAATGTGAAAGGGGCATGTCAAGTCAAGGTGCAGTATGAGGAACAGTCTGCAAAATTACCCCTATTTGTAATGTCAGGCAGGGGACTGAGTCTCCTTGGAAGGAACTGGCTAGGAGAGATTAATCTTGAGGGCCCACTAAGTCCCCAATTTAAACCAAAAGTGTTGCTGCAAGAAAAAATGAGTACACAAAGACCCAACAGGAGAAGCCTATAGAAGTGTTACACCGGGACAAAGTTAAGGCTGAATTTAGCATCCTTTAAAGGAAATGGAAAATCTGTTAAAGGACTTTCGTGCGCTACAAAATTCAATCAGCACCCAATTTGTACCACGACAAAGATATGAAGAAGTAAAGGAAGAGTTAAGCTGTCCCTGGCTGAGTTAAAGAACAAATTAGCTGAGAAGGGGCAACAATATGTGATTCTCCAGGAAACTATTAACGAGAATAACAAAGAATTGGAAGAGCTGAAGCAGCAGCTGCATAAAAGCCCTGAAGTTTTAAAGCTAGAAGGCCCTGAATTCTCAGAAGAGCTGTCGGAAAACCCACGTTCATTCACATTCAGCTCGCACCTGAGTCTAGTCCCGATAACAGCGAAATTAAAGAGAAGACAGAGATACGGGTCAGTGCTACCAAGAGAAGGACAGGAAGAAAAAGAGAAAGTATTGACAGTCCTCGGAAAGAAAAACAAAAATATATTATTTTCTTTTTCCTCTTTGTCCTCATGCACCATGTAGCTCATCACTGAATTGCTTTGTGCTTGTTGCCCTTCATCTGTTTCAGCTTGGAGGGGAGGGGCAGCAGAAGTGAATGTGACTGCATCCAGAAGATGGTGAAATCATCCGCTGAGGGACAGAGTGGGCAACTGCCCCTGAAAAGGAGGTCTCGGAAAAACCTGCTGAAGTTGTTGGGCTACAATGCCACCTGAGAAACTTGACTTGTAAATAATTATTGTGCAAATAGTTAATGTGTTTTTAGCTTGTTAAGCTTAAACTGTACTTTTAAGTAAAGGGGGAGAGATGTGGTAAAGTGAGGTACCCTGTCCCTTTAAAGGAAGGCAAGTGTTCTGATCTTGATGAATCATAGTACAGTGCGGGAAACTGGGAACTGTAAGTCTAGGTCCGGAAGTTTCTGTGTAAGCACTTACGATCTGGTGCTCTGCCCTGTGTCTAATAAAATATCACTGTTTATTCTTACATCAGTCACTCCATGTCATTGATTACAAGCAGCAACTGAAGAGAACATAGGAAGGCATGCAATTAGAGTTTGGTTGGCCAACAAACTCATTTACCCAAGACATAAAACCCACAGTGCTGTTAGGAGCACTGACAAAGCTGTTAGATCGAACATAGTGCTTTTCGGACAACCACAGTGCTGCTAGGAATATACACATTGCTGTTAGGTCACACAGAGTGTTGTAAGGAACACCCACAGTGCTATTAGGAACACCCACAGTGCTGTGTGGAACACCTACAGTGTTGTTAGGAACATACAGTTTTGTTAGGAACGCCCGCACTGTTGTCAGGAACACATACAGTGTTGTTAGGAACACACGCAGTGTTGCTGGAACACACGTAGTGTTTTTAGGAACACATGCAGTGTTGTTAGGAACACACACACTGTTGTTAGGAACACATGCAGTATTGTTAGGAACGCACACAGTGTTGTTAGGAACACACGCAGTGTTAGGAATTTTCACAGTGTTATTAGGAACACATGTAGTGTTGTTAGGAACACACACAGTGTTGTTAGGAATACACACAGTGATATTAGGAACACACGTAGTGTTGTTAGAAACACCTGCAGTGTTGTTAGGAATACACACAGTTCTGTTACGTTCATCATGTCCATAGCCAATACTGTTTGGCAAGCAATGTTGAAAGATAACTTTGGCAATGTCAGCAGCTTGCTGTGAATACGTTTATTTTTTTAAACCACACACCAATCTATCCTGCAATTCTCTCTCTTGAAATTCTTCAAGATGAAACATTAAATATACAACTTTTTCAAGGCCACAGTAAAGTTTCCAAAGTCCTCACTGGGCAACTGTTTCCTTGTTTCAAACAGATAGCTTTCAGCAACCACCAATAGCTTGGGACTCTATCGCTGCTCAAGTCTACAAAAGGTCTCACACAGCACCCCACCCTACTCCCCCCCGCCCCTCCCCGCCCCCAACTTAAACCACCTTATATTTCACCCCTCTCCTTAGATTCACTCAGTTCTGTCGAAGGGTCATGAGGACTCGAAACATCAACTCTTTTCTTCTCCGCCAATGCTGCCAGACCTGCTGCGTTTTTCCAGGTAATTCTGTTTTTGTTTTGGATTTCCAGCAACCACAGTTTTTTGTTTTTATCTCATTCAGCAGTGTGTCTTTTGCCTCTACTGGACGAGCAAATTCTTGAGTATTTGATACACCTCTGAGCCAGCTTCAGTCAGAAATATCCCCCTTTCCCTTTCTCTCACTGCCTGATTAACAGCCAGATTATCAGGAGCATCAAGGACATTGTTAGCAGTGAAATACATCTATAGGCACTCCACAGACTTGAAAGACTCTCAGTCACAGTGTTGCGGAAATCGGAGTGAACACTCAGACCCAGGAGGTTTGTCTCAGAAGCCTTTTATTAAAATCGTGATATCACGGAGAGCCCAGCAGTTTACAGTGGAGCTAGCTGACACTCTGAAGAAGCATCAGAGTACACACATAGTTAGAGTAAAAGTTGTACATATCAAAGAGCCTGAAGGTGATAAAACTGTCTAACCTTCAATAATTAATTACATTGCGAAATAAAAACAAAAATAAAAACAAAAAACTGCTGATGCTGGAAATCCAAAACAAAAACAGAATTACCTGGAAAAACTCAGCAGGTCTGGTAGCATTGGCGGAGAAGAAACGAGTTAACGGTTTGAGTTCTCAAGACCCTTCAACAGAACTGATTTTTCTTTACAAGGAGAGGGGTGAAATATAAGCTGGTTTAAGGTGGGGCTGGGGGGGGGGTGTGGGGGGGGGGGGCGGGGGGGCGGGAGGTGGGGTGGGAGAAGTGGAGGGGGGTGGTGTGGTTGAAGGGACAAGCAAACAGTGAAAGCAGATCATCAAAGGATGTCACAGACAAAAGAACAAAAGAACACAGAGGTGTTGAAGTTGGTGATATTATCTTAACGAATGTGCTAATTAAGAATGGATGGTAGGGCACTCAAGATATAGCTCTAGTTGGGGTGGGGGGGCATAAAAGATTTAAAAATAATGGAAATAGGTGGGAAAAGAAAAATCTATATGAATTATTGGAAAAAAACAAAAGGAAGGGGGAAGAAACAGAAAGGGGGTGGGGATGCAGGAGGGAGCTCAAGACCTAAAGTTGTTGAATTCAATATTCAGACCGGAAGGCTGTAAAGTGCCTAGTCGGAAGATGAGGTGTTGTTCCTCCAGTTTGCTATGGGCTTCACTGGAACAATGCAGCAAGCCAAGGACAGACATGTGGGCAAGAGAGCAGGGTGGAGTGTTAAAATGGCAAGCGACAGGGAGGTTTGGATCATTCTTGTGGACAGACCGCAGGTGTTCTGCAAAGCGGTCGCCCAGTTTACGTTTGGTCTCTCCAATGTAGAGGAGACCACATTGGGAGCAACGAATGCAGTAGACTAAGTTGGGGGTAATGCAAGTGAAATGCTGCTTCACTTGAAAGGAGTGTTTGGGCCCTTGGATGGTGAGGAGAGAGGAAGTGAAGGGGCAGGTGTTACATCTTTTGCGTGGGCATGGGGAGGTGCCATAGGTGGGGGTTGAGGAGTAGGGGGTGATGGAGGAGTGAACCAGGGTGTCCCAGAGGGAATGATCCCTACGGAATGCCGACAGGGGGGTTGAAGGGAAGATGTGTTTTGTGATGGCATTATGCTGGAGTTGGCGGAAATGGTGGAGGATGATCCTTTGAATGCGGAGGCTGGTGGGGTGATAAGTGAGGACAAGGGGGATCCTATCATGTTTCTGGGAGGGAGGAGAAGGCGTGAGGGCGGATGCGCGGGAGATGGGCCGGACATGGTTGAGGGCCCTGTCAATGACCGTGGGTCGAAAACCTTGGTTAAGGATGTCTTCCTTCTTCCTTCACCCCACCAGCCTCTGCATTCAAAGGATCATCCTCTGCCATTTCCGCCAACTCCAGCATAATGCCATCACCAAACACATCTTCCCTTCACCTCCCCTGTTGGCATTCCGTAGGGATCATTCCCTCCGGGACACCCTGGTCCACTCCTCCATCACCCCCTACTCCTCAACCCCCTCCTATGGCACCTCCCCATGCCCACGCAAAAGATGTAACACCTGCCCCTTCACTTCCTCTCTCTTCACCGTCCAAGGGCCCAAACACTCCTTTCAAGTGAAGCAGCATTTAACTTGCATTACCCCCAACTTAGTCTACTGTATGCGTTGCTCCCAATGTGGTCTCCTCTACATTGGAGAGACCAAACGTAAACTGGGCGACCGCTTTGCAGATCACCTGCGGTCTGTCCGCAAGAATGACCCAAACCTCCCTGTCACTTGCCATTTTAACACTCCACCCTGCTCTCTTGCCCACATGTCTGCCCTTGGCCTGCTGCATTGTTCCAGTGAAGCCCAACTCAAACTGGAGGAACAGCACTTCATCTTCCAACTAGGCACGTTACAGCCTTCCGGACTGAATATTGAATTCAACAACTTTAGGTCTTGAGCTCCCTCCTCCATCCCCATGCCCTTTCTGCTTCTTGCCTCTTCCTTTTGTTTTTTTCCAATAAATTATAAAGATTTTCCTTTTCCCACCTATTTCCATTATAAAAAAAAACACCCCCACTAGAGCTATACCTTGAGTGCCCTACCATCCATTCTTAATTAGCACATTCGTTTAGATAATATCACCAACTTTAACTTTAACACCTATGTGTTCGATTGTACCATTGTCGTTGATATCTTTTGATGATCTGCTTCTATCACTGCTTGTTTGTCCATACAACCACACCCCCAACCCCCCACCCCCCCCAACCCCCACCCCCCCCCCCAACCTCTCTCTCTCTCTCTATCTCTCCGCCCACCACACACACACCTTAAACCAGCTTATATTTCAACTCTTTCTTGGACTCGAACTCAAGTTCTGTCGAAGGGTCATGAGGACTCGAAACGTCAACTCTTTTCTTCTCCACCGATGCTGCCAGACCTGCTGAGTTTTTCCAGGTAATTCTGTTTTTGTTTCAGAGAATAGATAACCCTGCTTGACCTTTTCTATAGTGCTAGGGGGTGAATATGCTAAAACACAAATGACCATTGCTTGATCCTGTCCCTTTGTGTTGGGGCAGACATCCCATTCTTGCGTCAAGGATTCCAGGCAGCTTGTTTATTATACTCCTTTCCTCCTTTCCTGCTCAATGAGCTGGCAGCTGCAGGTGTGCTTGCGAGAACCAGGAGGGAACTGTGCTGTAGTATTCCACTGTGATTTTAACCGTTTAACCCTTAGTTGTCCTGCAGATGTATTTTATTCTTCCACAATCCCTCCTTGTTAATCTTTTAGATTAATACCAATGAAGAATAGTATCTTCATCATCATAAGGGGGCTCATAACCATAAGGAAAAGGCCGATCCCTGGCAGGGTTAACTTTTTCTCCCCAGCAGTGGGTTTCACTGGGGCCAGTGCCTACCAATTGAGGGACAATGGGAACTCCTCCTAATTCAGTGGTGACTCCATTCATAGCTCCATTAATACACCGGACACAGCAATCCTCAAAGTAGCACATACACAACACCCTATAACACCTATTAAAACTAACCCGATTAAAACATACAGCAGCCAACTTCCCCAATCGGAGAACCACCCCGTTACTGTAGCCCACCAGGAATCCCTGTTATAAAAGGTGCTCAATCTTTCCCCAACTTTCTTTATTTCTCACACTTTATCCATAACATGCTGTCCCAGCTTATAGGTACCGGTTTCAAGGTTCGAACACCAATAGGTGGCATTTATCAGCCCCTGAGGAGGCTTAATTCTTATCCCATGATCTGTATAGTTCCACCCATTAACAGGTGGAGAGCGAAAGAACCATCCCCTGAACATATTGGATTCTTCTTCATCTGACTGGGTGTGGAAATTTGTGAGACCCTTCACTTCTTCCTCAGTCATTGGTTTTGCCTGATAGGCACTTGACTCATCTCCATGTTGGGGAGTCTGGGCACATATCCAACAGGCACCCTGTCCTACTTGTCTAGCATGGGCGCGGCATAAAGACAAAAAGATGTTGGGGTGAGAATCCTTTGGGTATACCCCACAAAATATAGCAAAAAGACAGAATATAGGAAAAGGCAGTATCCGATACATAATGAAAATTAGTTCACTGGTAACGATGGTTATAGGACTGCCGAACAATGTGTTTTTTTTACAACAAGTGGCGTGGACCCAATCTTCCTTCCCTTTAATCTTTGGGGCCATTCAAGTTGTTAGCAGCACAAGGTAGGGTCCTTTCCACCCTCTCATGCAATTCAGCTGCTGTCTTGCATTGAGGAAAATGAGTACAAATCCAACATTTAGTCCGATTAACTTGCGAGGCTACGGCCTGCATTCGTTGAACCGCAGAATTGGTAGTCCATGCCCCTGCAAGGACCACACAGGACAGGATCCAAATCAGAGTCAGCATTCCGACAGCTCAGTCAAAGTTCTTGCACAACCTCTTCCGTCTGAGGTCAGCGTCCGCTTGACGTGTGATGCGTGGATCCACAAGGGCGTCCTTCAATCTTCACAGCCGTATGGGTGGTGAGCAGGACTTGGAAAGGTTCTTCCCATCGAGGTTCCAAACAGTTCTTTCTCCTGAAGGTCTTTACTAGGACTAGGTCCCCAGGCTGGTATTGATGGCAGTCTTCAATGGTGGGCTTTTTCTGAGCTTCTACTACCTGTGTATGCAAGCTCTTGAGACAGTCAGGGTGAGAGTGCATAGTCATGAGCGCCAAGAGTAGAGCTTCAGGCCCTTTCAAATTGATTTCTTCACATAATTTAGCTAGTTTGTTTTTCAGAATACCATTTTGTCTTTCCACCGCTCCAGTAGACTGGGGGTGGTATGGGCAGGAAAGGTGATGGTTGCATTGTAAAGCCTTCAACAGTTCCTTTATCACTTCAGCAGTAAAATAGACAACAATTTTACAACAACAACAGCATAATTTCGTCGAGTGGGATATGTCTCCATCCATCGCGAAAACAAACATACTAGAACTAAAACATAAATTATATTCCATACATTTAGGCATTTATATAAAGTCCATTTGTAGGTGTACAAATGGGCCCCATGGCTGGGGTCCCGTACCAGCAGTCACTGTGGGCATCTTGCCTGTGTTATGTCATTGACATAGGTATGACAGGTATTACTAATACAAGGCCTTTTATCATATTACTATTCACTATACATTCAACATTCATTCTACATACACGTGTTAAACCCCTGAGCTGGCAACCGGTTAAGTCATGATTCTTGTGTCATGAGAGATTCAATAAATGCTCATTAGTTACCCATAAATGGACTACCCTTTCTTTGGTCTGTCTTAAATTTTCTTGGGCTTGTTCCAGTGCCCAAGATCCATAGGTGTTGCATACATCATTTCTGCTTGCTTCGTCTGAAATATTTTTCCCTATTTCAATTAATTTATTGATAGTCCCCGCATGACTTTCAAGCATGGTAACCAGACTTTGGATTAACCAATGATGTCCCTATATTGAATATTGTAGCAGCATCATTTATCAGGCTGCGCTTAACATGGTTCCCTCCCAAGCCTGATTGCATCTCGCCACTGAACTGAACTGCTTCAATCATCAATTGGCGCCTCAGAGTCATATAAAGTGCTTGGGTATGTGTTGAGTACCACTGGGGCAGGACTACACCAGATACATTCAAGACTACGGGTACCAGCTCATGGTGTACATTATCAAATAAAACTTCTGATTAATCAGTACCAAACCACTCATCGGTCCTGGATGCATAGCCGGACAAGATGGGTCAGTCGGTGTGGTTTGAGGGGCTTCAATTATCTCTACTCAGACTGTGAAAGTAAACGTGGGAGGTGGGTGGGTAGTGGCAGACCTCCCATGCTTGATCTGAAGCAAACCCTTACTACAATTTGAAAGCACTTGTTCTCCTACTGTTACATTTATCATTCCCTGTTGCGTGTCACATTCGGCACTGTCCGTGCTGTACCAAAGTTCCTCCTGCGGTGCAGGATGAGCAGTGATGATCCCCAACTTTGTTGCCAGTACTGATAGGCCCACGATCAGGATCGTAGATCTGTGGAGACATTAACATCGGTTCCCGTTCTCTGGGTTACCGCTTGGTCAATTGTCATGTATCTTTAACTGTGTGTAATGCCTCCATTTACTTCCCGTTCTCATATCTACAAGTGCGCATGTGCCACCTGTCATAATTAGCTGGTATAGTCCATTGTTGCTCTTTGGATTTGCCTGTTTCCATATCCTTAATCATCTGTCAGTCTTTAACTTCCTCTCTCAACTCATGTAATTGCCTACTTAATTCCCTTACATTGTCCTGTATTTTTCCTTTCAGTCGCCCTACACTTATTATAATGCCTTCAGATAATTGTATGGCTCTTCCTGTTATCATTTCAAATGGGGTGAACTTGTCGGTCCTACTTGGGGTAGCCCACAGTGCATTAGAATATTGGGCTGTTCCCTGTCTCTTGATTGATGTTTTTTTTCAGTTCATCCTTTCCACCATCCCTGGACTCTGGGAGTGGTAAGGAATATGGAATTTCTGTTTAATCTCCATAAACTTACACACTTCTTTAATGACTCTCTCTGTGAAATGAATTCCCTGAACTGAATCCATCTGGGTAGGCACCCCCACTCCTTCCAGTTTACTCTCTCCTGCTGCTGTCTCATGTCAGACTTCAATTCCTTAACAACTGTACAATGCACCTTCTTATCCTTTCTTTCAATGGCTCAGTATCTTCATTTCCAGTGATGGTTCTCTCTGGGAACCGCTTAACTCTGCCTGTCATCAAGGTGTTAATCCAATGGTTTTACTCTTTGTAGCTTGCAGGCACATTAATATAATCAGTAGTACATCTATTTAGCCTTTTTCCAGCTTTCCCTTTACCTGTATCCATCTTGTAGTAAATTGTTGTTAAGTATTATTTCTCCTTACATTTCAATTCCTGAACTATAGATTCCTCATAGTTTTACCTCTAAGTTTACTTTCCTGACCATGATCATCCTAAGGTTTTCTTGAGTTCAGTTTCTCTATTGTCTTGATTGTTTAAAATGGTTCCTTACTCTTTAGGCCATATTAACTATTCCATTTCAACGGGGATCTCTGTCTCTAGATCTTTGCTTATCTCCCCCTGTGCAGTTCCAATGACTCAGTTGATGGCCAGATTATCAAATTCATTTCCCTTAAAACAGTTTGTACATTATGTTCTCTTTCCCTAACTCATTCTCCGACTTGCCTCATACCAGTTTACACTTGCAACAGCTACCATCTTATCTTGTTCAGGTTGCCTGGAGAGACTATAAAATAAATAAAATGTTCTCATAACAGCTTTAAAAACAGAAATCAGGTATTGACATGTTTTGCTTCCTTTTCTTCTTCTCAAAGATTTTACTGTCTTAAAAGTAACCCACTAAATTGTGTCTGACCCTTTTCTTTTAGAATTATCCCAGATTCATTAACTTGGCCAAAAATTAGATTTCTGCCAAACTTTGTAAAGGTCTTGAGCTTAGCTTCATATTTTGGGAACAGACTTTACAAATACAAAAGCTTGCAGCATTTGAATTAGTGCCAATTGTTGTCAGACCTTTTAAAATGAAAATTCCCTTTTTGAGAACTTTATCAAGAACCAAACCTCAAATTTTTAAACTTTGTAAGAACTGTAATTTACACTATCAAAATTAAAACAACCTCTTTTTCATGTATCCAAGTTATAATTTCCTAATGTTTATGACACATTCTTTATCTTAGATAGCATCCTAGTGGTTCAAAAGTAACCTGTTAAATTACACTGCACTTTACATCTCAAGATTGTCCCAAATTCAAATTACAATGCTTTTGGAAAGCAGATTTCCTTTAATATTTAATTCCTCTCTTCATGAGAAAGCCCTTTTTATCCACTGCAACCACCTAGACCTTGTGTTTATGTCTTTTCGTTTTCCTAGAATCCTTCTGAATTTCAAGTAATTTCTTTTTTCTCAGAATTTTAGAATACTAACTCGTATATATTAGCTTGGAAGCTGATGATGAGGGTTATTCCCTACTAGTCTGCAAGGGGGTGGTACAAGGGTTGGTTCATCTCAAACAAAGGCAAGCCCTGTTTTATCTTTACACTACCTTCAAATTACGATTTTTGCCAGAAATCTCAACTCAAACCTCATACTCAAAACTTTGGAATATTTGAATAAACTTTTCCTTTAATCTAATATAGGGCTTTCGACTCTGAAGTGCTCAATTACACACACAAAAGAAAATTCAGGGAAGAAAACACATTAAAGCTCACATACAAATGCTTCATTGCACACAAACAAACACATAGATAAAGATATGTATCAATACTCCTATAATTTTGAACTTAACTCTAGATGAAGCTTCGAGTAGCATTGGGGGGGAAATAAAGGGATCTTGAAGGCTCCACCTATAGGGATCTTCAAACTGACAAAAGCTCACATTTTCTCTGCTGCTGCTTGTCAATTGCTTATTAACCCCCTAGGGGTACCCTTTCTCTCTCTCTCTCTCTCTCTCTTCAGCACAAACAGCTCTTGTAACTTAGATCAATTCATTTTTTTTTAAGTTATAGAAAATTCAGTCACGGTCTATCTACTTCCCTTAAAACATATTATAACCACTCAAATCTGTTCCGATTAAAAGTTCCAGCTGGTGGGAAGCTCTCTCCTTTACTTTGAGTCCATTTAACCCAATCAGAAACATATTGGACAATTTCAGGACCGTAATGGACATAGATGTCATATTTCCCATTTTACTTAATAATATACACAAAAGAAAACACAGAAATTACTTACTTTTCACCTCCAGGGGACTCGAACCCCCGGGTACACTACTACTACTTTTTTCATTTTCTTACCCATCTTCAAAGTTCCTAATTTAAGCTCCGATTTCGCTGGTTTCAGTTTGTTCTTAGTACTTTGAGAAGCAGGGAGAGTGGCAGAGCCCGCTCTGCTGTTGAGACCTCCCATTTTTCTGAAAAGAAAACACAATTAACAGCGCGGTGCGTTTCCTACCCTATGCGCTCACCGGTGTTTAAGAGTTCCTTAACAAGTCCTCCAGTTCCTTCTTGCGTTTTTTTGAGTCTGGTCGGTAGCTACCCTTTTTCAAGCACTCCTCTTTTCAGCTAGGATGCTTTATGTCCTTCTTTCACCTCTCCAACTTAAGAGGTAGCTGGGACACTATTGAGCTGCACTCACCCTTTCAGCTAGGATGCAGTTCGTACTCTCCCCAACTTAGGAGAGTCTCTCCATTTCTCCGCAAGGGTTCTTTTTCAGAGATCCGACAGTCCAGGTTTTCAATTACCTCTCCAACTTAAGAGGTTATCTCTCCAACTTAAGAGGCCACAGGACTTCTGTCGGATCCCATCCTCGTCGTCAATTTGTCGCGGAAATCGGAGTGAACACTCTGATTTCCGCGACACACAGCTGTACTCTCTCAGTTGCCCAACAATACCTGTTGGTGCAGACATCTTCAAAGGACATTCCACCTACATGTACAAACAGCCTTCCACTAAGTTTGGATTTTTAGAATTATTTCTCAGCAAAATAAAGCTTACAATTCCTTTACTGGTTTGTTTGAAGCTGCTCCAACCCAAATTTGTTCAGCTAGGGGATCAATCTCCCTTCATTGTCAGAACGTGAAATCTTTGCAGAGCAGAAAAGAGACAATGTGCAGCACATGAGTTCAAAGAGCCCAACTGAAACATGATTTATTCCATTTTGACTACTTATACATACATACACAAATGGCCACAAGAGAGTGCTTTACACTTCAGGATCTACCACACCACCTCTTGTAGACTTCTGCAATTTGAATCAGAACTCACCAGCCATCAACTAACAATACATTAACTGATGATCTCTTTGAATAGCACAGTTAGAGATCCTTCCCGTGTTTAGCTATATGGGGAGAGAGGGCAATAGCTGGAGCATAGAACTCCAAAATGGCAGCACTGGTGTCAAATCAATGTTGCACACTGACTGACATCATGATTTGCTTCCGACTAGGCACTTTACAGCCTTCCGGACTGAATATTGAGTTCAACAATTTTAGATCATGAACTCTCTCCTCCATCCCATCCCCTTTCCGATCCCCCTTTTTTCCAATAATTTATATAGATTTTTCTTTTCCCACCTACTTTCATTATTTTTAAATGTAATTCCATCCGTTGTTTTATCTTTGCCTTTTAGCCTAGTTCAATCTCTTCCTCCCACCCCATCCCCACTAGGGCTATCTATACCTTTATTATCACATTCCTTAGATAATATCACCACCTTCAACACCTCTGACCTTTTGTCTATGACATCTTTTGGTTATCTGCACCTATCACTGGTCCTCTATCCAGCTCTACTTGTCCTACCCCACCTTAAACCAGCTTATATTTCACCTCTTTTCTATTTTTCCTTAGTTCTGTTGAAAAGTCATACGGACTCGAAACGTTAACTGTGTTCCTCTCCGCAGATGCTGTCAGACCTGCTGAGTTTTTCCAGGTATTTTTGTTTTTGTTTTACATCCTTCCTTAAATGTATAACTGAAATATATGTTCTGATCACAGCCGGTGTTAATCGCTGCACAAACCAAATCCCAGAGGGAAACTTGGCTTATGTGCCACAACCTTTTTTTTGGTATTCTGGTAACGAGAAGAAGATGTACTGATCTCAGCAGCAAGAGGCCCAGAAACACTTTGGGTTTTTTTTAAATTACAGATAAAAATTTTATTAACAAAAAAAAGAAAAATTTAGCATACAAGATTACAGTTACACAATTAAGGTTAGTCTTACAAAACATTCCCCAAAAACTCTTTACTTGGTCAAATGCTCAAATCAACACTTTCCAGGCAACACTCCCTTAAAGTTATTTAAATATGAAAAATCCAGTAATAGCACACAAGAGAAATTGCAGTGGCTTCAATAGAGGTGTACCATACTCTTCCACTCTGTTATGGAATCTATTTCAGAATAAAACTGCTTCCTGCAGTCCCAGACTTCTCAACAGTTCAGACAGCTCCAGGTACCTCGAGCTAGCCCCAGCTTAACAGCGATCCAGTTCAATAGCTAAAAACCAGCTATCCACAGTACTCTAATATACCTTTCTTCCCTTTCATCTCAGTCCCATTGTTCTCACATCTCTTTGAAACGCAAACCCTTCCAAATATAAGATCCCCTATGTTTCCATCTTTGTCTTTACTTTTGGGTCAAAAAAATAATATCCCCACTACTATTTATCTATGGACTCCCACAAGATGCAAACATTTTCCTTGTGATCTCTGACTCCCCTTTGAAATTCAAACTCTCAGCTTATCTAAAAATGCAAATGTTATATCTACCCTATTTACTTGTGCCTCAACTTAACACCTCTACCCTTTTCATGTTTCCAAAACCCCAGACAACCTGACTCCTATCGAACTCTTGCCCAGCTTAATTAAATCACGCTCACACACAGACACAGACAGGGACATCCAGCCTTCTTTACAGAATAACACAATGTATGGCAAAATATTTTTAAAAATCCTTTCTCACACATAACCTCCCTCCCTATTTTTGTATTCAATTCCCCTTGCAATAAATACTAACATTCTATTAGCTTTCCTAATTACCTGCTGTACCTGCATACTAACCTTTTGCGATTCATGCACTAGGACACACTTATCCCTCTGAATCTCAGAGCTTTGCAATCTCTCAGCATTTAGATAATATATTTATTTTTATTCTTCCTGTTAAAACAGACAATTTCACATTTTCCCACATCATATTCAATTTGCCATATCTTTGCCCACTCAGTTAACCTGCCTAGAGCCCTTTGCAGCCTCCTTATGTCCTCTTCACAACTTACTTTCCTACCTATCTTTGTATCATCAGCAATTTAGCAACCATACCTTCGTTCCCTTCATCCAAGTCATTTATATAAATTGTAAAAAGTTGGGGCCCTAGCACTGATCCTGTGACACACCACTTGTCACATCCTGCCAACCAGAAAAAGGCCCATTTATGCCTACTCTCTATTTCCTTGTAGCCAGCCAATGGCCAGGATTTTACAGTCTTGCTGTGGTGTTTCTCCCCCATGGAGAGCCATTTAAATCTCCATTCAGTTCAGAGGTACCTTAGTGATAGTGATAGGGATAGAAAGGGGGTTCTGCTGAAAGAATTTGAACAGTTAGGAGCTAAATTGAAAATCAGGGCCGCCAAACTAATCTCAGAATTACTACCTGAGCTACAGGCAAACTGCCATAGGGTAAATAAAGTCAAGGAGTTAAATGTGTGGCTTAGAGATTGGTGTGGGAGGAAGGGGTTTCAGTTCATGGGGCACTGGCACCAGTACTGGGGTAGAAGGGAGCTGTTCCAGTGGGACAGGCTTCACTTGAACCATGCTGGGACCAGTGTCCTGGAGAATCAAATAACTAGAGATGTAGAGAGAGAGCTCTAAGCTAAATAGAAAGGGGAGGGTCCTAAAGAGGGGTTAAGTATGTTAACAAAGCAAAAGGATATGGCAGCCTTGCAGGACAGCTATTTAGGTAATGATACCCAGAGTGTGACAGGAAGGGACAGAGTGTTAAAACATAAAAAAGAGGAGCAAATATGTCAAAGGGGGATAAAATGGTAAATAGGCAAAATTAATAGTTCTTTACTTAAATGCATGGAGCATTTGGAACAAAATAAATGAATCAGTGGCACAAATAGAGGTTAATGGGTATGTTCGGATAGGCATTACAGAGATATGGCTACAGAGAGGTCAAAGCTGGGAATTATGTATTCAGGGGTATGCGACTTTTCAAGAAGACAGGCAGGATAAAAAGGGTGGTGAAGTAGCTTTGTTAGTACAAGATGGAATAAGTATAATAGCAAGAAATGATCTTGGGTCAGAAAATGTAGAATTCATATGGGCGGAGGTAAGAAATAACAAGGGAAGAAGATACTGGTGGAAGTAGTCTATAGGCCCCCGAGCAGTAGCTATACTGTAGGACAGAGAATAAGTCAGGAGATAATGAGGGCATGTAAAAAAGGCAGTACATTAATCATGGGTGACTTTAATCTTCATGTAGATTGGGAAAATCAAATTGGCAGAGAAAGCCACAAGCAAGAATTCATAGAGTGTATTCAGGACAGTTTCCGAGAACAATATGTTGTGGATCCAACCAGGGACCAGGCTATTTTGGATCTGGTGATGTGTAATGAGGCAGGTTTAATAAATGATCTCAGAGTAAATGATCCCCTAGGAAACAGTGACCATAAAATGGTAGAATTTAGCATTCAGTTTGAGAGTGAGAAACTTGGGTCAGAAACAACTGTGCTAAACTTAAATAAGGGTAATTACAAAGGAATTAGATTAGAGTTAGAATTAGCAGAGTTAGATGGAATGGACTGGGAAAGGAGTTTAGCAGAAAATATGGTTGAACAATGGCAGACATTTAAGAAAATATCTCATGACTCACAGCAAAGATATATCCCAGTGATGAAGAAGGATTTTAGGAAGGCGATAAACCAACTATGGTTGACCAAGGAAGTTAAAAATAGCATCAAATTGAAAGAAAAAACATACAATGAGGCAAAAATTAGTGGTAAGCCAGAGAATTGGAAAAGTTTTAAAAACCAACAAAAGATGACCAAAAAATAATAGAGGGAGAAAATAAACCTTAAGACTTAACAGGCAAGTAATATAAAAATGGACAGTAAGAGCTTCTTTAAATATATAAAAATGAAGAGAGAGGCCAAAGTATACATAGACCCCTTAGAGAATGAGGCTGGGGAAATAATAATGGGGAACCAGGAAATTGCCGAGGAGCTGAATAAATACTTTGCATCAGTCTTCATGGTAGAAGACACTGATAGCATTCCAAAAATACTAAATAATCAAGGGGCAAAAGTGGGGGAGGAAATAAATACAATAACTATCACTAGAGGAAAAAGTACTAGGGAAACTAATGGGACTAAAGGCCGATAAATCCCCTGGACCTGATGAGTTGCATCCTAGGATATTAAAGGAAGTAGCTACAGAAAAGTTGGATGCATTGGTAGTAATCTTCCAAGAATCCTTAGATTCTGGATAAGTCCCAGAGGATTGGAAAGCTGCGAGTGCAACACCCTTATTCAAAAAAGGGACAGAGCTAAAAAATGGGTAACTAACTATAGGTCAGTTAGCTTAACATTTGTCATTGGAAAAATATTGGAGTCTATTATAAAGGATGTAATAGCAGAGCATTTAGAAATGCATGATATAATCAAGCAGGGTCAGCATGGCTTCATGAAGGGGAAATCTTGCCTGACAAATTTATTTGAATTCTTTGAGGAGGTAACAAGCAGGATAGATAAAGGGGAACAAATAGATGTAATACATTTGGATTTCCAAAAGGCGTTGATAAGGTACCGCACATGAGGCTACATAATAAGATAAGAGCCCATGGTGTTAGGGAAGTACATTAGCATGGATAGAGGACTGGCTAGCTAATAGAAAACAGAGAGTTGGGATAAGGTAAACATTTTCAGGATGGCAACCTGTAACTAGTGGATGCCACAAGGATCAGTGCTGGGGCCTCAATTATTTACAATATATATTAATGACTTGGATGATGGAAATGAATGTACTATCACCAAGTTTGCAGATGACACAAAAATAGGTAGGAAAGCAAGTGGTGAGGATGGCACAAAGAGTCTACAGAGGGATATAGACAGGTTACGTGAGTGGGCAAAAACTTGGAAGATGGAATATAATGTGGGAAAATGTGAGGTTATGCATTTTGGCAAGAAAACTAGAGGAGCTGAACATTATTTAAATAGAGAAAGACTGCAGAAAGCTGCAGCACAGAGAGATTTGGGGGTCCTCATGCATGAAACACAAAAAGCTAGCATACAAGTTGAGCAGGTAATAGGGAAGGCAAATGGAATGTTGGCCTTTATTTCAAAGGGAATGGAGTATAAAAATGGGGAAGTCTTGCAAAAACTATACAAGGCACTAACTAGACCACACCTAGAATACTGTGAACAGTTTTGGTTCCCTTATCTAAGAAAAGATATAGTGGCATTGGAGGCAGTCCAGAGAAGGTTCATTAGGTTGATCCTGGGTAAGGAGAGATTTTCTTATGAGGAGAGGTTGAGTCGGTTGGGCCTGTACTCATTGGAGTTTAGAAGAATGAGAGGCAACCTTATTGAAACATACAAGATTCTTAGGGGGCTTGACAGAGTAGATGCTGAATGTGAGTCTAGGGCCAGAGGGTATAATCTCAGAGTAAGAGGTCGCCCATTTAAGACAAAGATGAGGAGGAATTCTTTACCACAGTGGGCTGTAGAGGTTGGGTCGTTAAGTATATTCAAGGCTGAGATAGATTTTTAATCAATACGAAAATCAGGGGATTTTGAAGGAAAGTGGAGTTGAGGATTATAAGATCAGGCATGGTCTCATTGAATGGCAGATCAGACTCGATGGCCCGAATGGCCGACATATGCTCTTACATCTTATGGTCTTATGGTCCATAAAATCCTGGCCTATATGTTACCTCCTACTCCATGAGCTTTTATTTTCCACAATAGCCTTTGATGTGGCACCTTATTTTTTAATTGGGATGTTCAAAATTATGAGGGATTTGGAGAAATAAGGAGAAATTATTTCACTTCAGGTTATTGGTAATCAGAGGATATAGATTGAAGGTAAATGGCAATAGCCAATGGTGGTGGGGCAGGGTTGGGGGGTTGGATGCGGCGGAGGGTGAGGAGAATATCCTTACACAGTGAGTTATCATCTGAAATGTGCTGCCTACAAAGATGGTGGAAGCACCAGTCTTTCATAAATACTTGAAGGGTAAAAGCTTGCAGAATTATGGGGAAAGAGCCAAGGAATGGGATTAGTTCTATCAAAAAAAAAACTGGCATGTATACAATAGGCTGAATGGCCTCCTTCTGAGCTGTATGGTTATAGGAATCAAATTGTTACTGTTTCACTCAGAGGAACCCAGGGCAGGGGCATTCTACAGGAGATTCCACTGGCCCTCAGACTCCGAGGGGCAATAGGATCTAGTGTACCTGCACCACAGGATCGTTGAGCTGACCAGCTAATCCAAGGGCAAGTGTGAGGAAAAAGGCACAGTTTTCTCAGAACATAAGCATCTGTCTCTCAGGCAATCGACAACAGCCACTGAGTGAAAGCACAAAGACCCATCTTTGTGCAAATACTCAACACAAGATGCCATTGTGCCACCTCTGCACTGGGACTGGTTAACAGTTTCTTTGACCCCATGTCCGCTGAATGGCCTACCCCTGTTCCTGTGTACTTTCTCTCTCTCTCTGTCTGTTCATTTTTTCTATTGCTCCCTCTGCCTGCCCGCCTCTCCACCTATTTGCCTGTCTATCTATCCCTTTATACATTGGACTCTATCAAGAGAGTTCTACCAAGTGTCCTGTCCAATATTTACCCATCACTGTTAGTAAAACAGATGATGGAATTATTTAGCACACTTCATTTTGTGAGAGCTTACTGTGTTTCCTAAATTATAACAATAAGTTTGAGCCAAATCTTCCTCTGGGCTCAGGAAAAGCCCACCTGCATTTTTCACAGCTTCCAAACTGCACACCTGACCCACGTAGGACGTCACATATCATTTTTGTCTTTTCACGCTGGGTCGGGTTTGCAGTACAGTTTGTGAGTCGCGATGGAGTTCGTGAGGATTGTGGGACAGTTAGAAAGCCTGCTTTGGTTCTTAAAGCCCCCCAAACCTCACCCCTCAGCTCCCTCAGCCCCCACGCACCCCATAGCATCCTATGCCACCTCTATGCACCCATGTATCCACCATGCACCCTCAGATCACCCATTCCACCTCAATGCCTCCCATGAGGATTCTCCATAACTATTCACCTGGTATGCACTATGTACAGTCCTCAGATTCTGTGCAAATCAATGCACTAAAATATTTTACATTCCCTGAAAAAAAAACAAACCTCTCATCATCTAATAAAAACCTTCATATCTTTGATACTTAGAAAAAATGCAACCTGTCATGTAAAAAAAGCCTTGAAATACATGTAATCCTATTAGCCTAAGGCAACAAACCAGAAACAATCTGTTATTACAACTTCTTGAAACTGCCATGTATTCTTAGGTGAATGGAACCTCTGCTGTGCTATAACCCATTAGCACTTGAAACTCAGCCAAGCATTGATAATGGCCACAGCTGCCTGAAACAATAGACTGTTCTCTGGGAAGGAAAAAAACAGAAGGTGCTCATATGAACATATGAGATATGAACAAGGAGCAGCCTCTGGAGCCTGCTCTGCCATTTAATAAGGTCGTGGCTGATCTGATAGTAATCTCAAATCTGCATCCCACCTACCCCTGACAACCTTTTACCCCCTTGCTTACCAAGAACCTATCCACCTCTGCCTTCAAAATATTCAAAGGGTCTACTTCCACCGCCTTTTCAGGAAGAGTTCCGAAGACTCACAACCCTCTGAGAGAAAAATCTTTTGTGTCATCTCCATTTTAAATAGGTGACCCCTTATTTTTAAACAGTGAAGGGTTCTCAAAATTCCCACATTTTTCATATCATCAACAAGGATATGACTTTTGGACTTTTATGGCAGAGGACCCAACTGCTGAGTTAAGTGTAGAACCCTGCAGCCCAAGAAGGCCGGAGACTGGACATGCCCGGGCTTCTTGAGTGCAGTGTGGATTGTTACCTGTAACCAGACAATGAGAGGAGACAGAATACACATTCTTCCCTTTAAAACAATCTACCCAGAGAAAGACTCCATCTTACATGAAACTAAAGCCCATCAAAATCTTGCATAAATAATCGTTACTAGCTACTAAGGCAGGAAGGCAACAGTCAATGCAATTATGTGAACCCATCAATACTTTCAGTTCAAGACTAGTTACGGGGTTAGGAAAACAATGATAAACATCATGTGAGCCCATTAAAAACATCGAGACAACAATCACCTGAAGAAGCCCAGAAGCCCACCAAATTCAGACATAGAACTAACCTTGATTTGGTTTCAGATAAGAAATTTGAAAAAAAAAAGTATAACTGGGCCACCAGTTACGAAGGGGGTTAGCAGTTTTTGGAGGGGGAGCAGTTTTTGGAGCGGTTAAGCAGGGAGCTGAGCCAAGCGGAGGAAGGAGATCTGGAGGTTTGCAGGACACAGGCATGCCGAGGGGCATGGGGTGGCAGGCTCAACCGAAGACAACAAGGCCACAACCACAGCCCTCCACGAGGATCAACCACCCACAACCACGCCCTCCACCCAACTGAAGAACCTTCAGACCAGGACCATGTGGGGATGGCAGGCCCCAGAGGACACAACGAGAGTACCCCAAAAACTACAACCGGCTTACCTGGCTGGATTTCAAACTGTCAAGGAATCCTGGTTGGTGAGCATGACCCCTGACCTCTCCTAGTTCAATTTAGTTAAGTTTTGGGGGTGGGACAAGGGTAAGGGGATTAGTAGCGTGATTTTCCCTCGTTATGCCGTGTGTTACCCATTCTTAACTAAGTGTACTTTGTAGGTCTGTATAATCTCAGTGTAATCCTAATGTTATAAGCTCATTTGCGACTTCAATAAAGCCAGTTTTTTTTCTTGCACCAAA
Organism: Isurus oxyrinchus; assembly: GCA_026770705.1. Lineage (NCBI taxonomy): Eukaryota > Metazoa > Chordata > Chondrichthyes > Lamniformes > Lamnidae > Isurus > Isurus oxyrinchus. The sequence goes on along the minus strand of JANJGN010000460.1, from coordinate 87,635 downwards.
ACCAGTTGTCTGCTGCGCTTTGTCACAACCCCCAAATAACTCCCAGGTCTAGAACCCAGGGAGTAGGAGTGATTCGGACCACTCAGAAGTGAAGCAGACACACACCACCACCTCCTACAACAGTGAGCCCTAGTTCTAGGTTCTCCCACAAGTGGAAACATCCTCTCCATATCCACCCTGTCAGGACCCCTTAGGATCCTATATCTTTCAATCAAATCGCCTTACTCTTCTAAACTCCAGAGGATACAAACCTAACCTGTCCAACTTTCCTCATAAAACAACCCGCCCATTCCAGGTATTAGTCCGGTAAACCTTCTCTGAATTGCTTCCGACGCATTTACATCCTTCCTTAAATAAGGTGACCAATACTGTACACAGCACTCCAAATGTGATCTCACTAGTGCCCTCTACAACTGAAGCATAACCTCCCTACTTTTGTAAAATAAAAGCAAAATGCTGCGGATGTTTGAAATCTGAAACAAAAACAGAAAATGCTGGAAAAGCTCAGCAGGCCTAGCAGTATCAGTGGAGAGAGAAACAGAGGTAACATTTCAAGTCTATATGACCCTTCTTCAGAGCTAAGGAGAAGTAGGAATGTGATGAAATTTATACTGTTTAAGTGGCGGTGGAGCAAGTGAAGCTGGATAGAAGACCAGTGATTGCCAGCGATGTAGCTTGCCATTTCAACACACCATCCTGCTCTCACGCCCACATGTCCATCCTTGGCCTGCTGCAATCTTCCAGTGAAGCTCAACGCAAACTGGAGGAACAGCACCTCATCTTCTGATTAGGCACCTTACAGCCTTCCGATTTAAAACTGAGTTCAACAACTTCAGATCATGAACTCTCACCTCCATCCTCCCCCCTTTTTTAACCCCTTTTTTCAAAATTCATTTTTATTTTTTATCTTATTTTTGTTTTTATTCATTTATTAATTGTTTTATCGCCTTTTTTTATCTCCTCTTTTTATCCCATTTTCTATCCTTTTTGTCTTATTGTCACTTGTTCATGTTGTTCTTTCACAAAGTGTTTACCCTTGTTCTATCATTATCATATTGTGCTTTCTTACCTTAATGCCACTATCAGCACCTCCTTTAGCCAGTACCATACCATTAACACTGCCTTTGTCCTTTAGTTCAGGACATTTTTGTCAATCTCTCCTTTGCCCCCACCTATCGCTGGCCTTCTATCTAGCTTCACCTGCTCCATTGTGCCCCCCCCCAACTTATACAGTATACATTTCATCACATTTCTACTTCTATTTAACTCTGAAGAAGAGTCATATGGACTCAAAACATTAACTCTGTTTCTCTCCCCACAAATGCTGTCAGACCTCCCTACTTTTGTATCTGATTCCCCTCACAATAAATGATAACATTCTGTTAGATTTCCTAATTACTTCCTGTACCTGTGTATGAGCCTTTTTATGATTTGTGCACTCGGACACCCAGATCCCTCTGCATCTCAGAGCTCTGCAATCTCTCACCATTTAGATAATATGCTTCTCTTTTATTCTTCCTGCCAAAATGGACAATTCCACATTTTCCCTCATTACACTCCATTTGTCAGATCTTTGCCCACTCACTTAACCCATCTATATCATTTTGTAGCCTCCTTATGTCCTCTTCACAACTTACTTTCCTACCTATAATAAAAAGAGAAAATGCTGGATAAACTCAGGAGGTCTGGTAGCATCTGTGGGGGGAGAAAAAGAGTTAACGTTTCGTGTCCGTATGACCCTTCTTTAAAGCTAAAGAGAAGCAGAGATGTGATGTGATGTGATGGATTTTATACTGCTTAAGAGGTGGAACAAGTCCTCATGACCCTTCGACCGAACATGAGGCTCGAAACGTCAACTCTTTTCTTCTCCGCTGATGCTGCCAAACCTGCTGAGTTTTTCCAGGTAATTCTGTTTTTGTTTTGGATTTCCAGCATCCGCAGTTTTTTTGTTTTTATCCCATAAACTCCTCAGTGCTCACAATGACAATGGACCATTTTATCTTGCCCTTGGATGAGATTTCATTAAAAGTGGGCTGCCCGCCTGCCCGATTTGCCCGTGCGACTAAAGTGAAATCGCATGGGCAATGTAAAATCACAAACAAGTGCATTTTCACTGGCCTTAAGTTGCCTTTTAACTGTTGTCGGGCACGGCTGCAACACCTGCGTGCACCGCCAACCTGAAGATTGCTCGCATGTGGGATGACGTTGGGATGCTCACCCAACATCATTTCACACTATTTCACATCTGTTCGGGTCAGGCGCAGGCCAGCCTGCCCGCGAGACATAAAATTCTGGCTCAAGCGTGTCCATTCGGGCATCGAAATGCAACTCGTCAACCAGACAGAAATTCGGCCCTAATTCATAAAGTATATCATTGGTCATAAAATGTTTTGGAACATCCTGAGGTTGTAAAATACATTAGATAAATGTAAGTTTGTTAGTTTCTTTATCTCTGCCTGCTTGTTTCTCCCTCTGTTGGTCTCTGTCTCTCCCTGTTTGGCTTTCTATCTTGCTGTTTCCGTGGGTCTCTCTCTCCCTCTGTTTGTCTCTGATTCTCTCTCTCTCTCTCTCTCTCTCTCTGTCTCTCTCCTTATTTGTCTCTCTATCTCTCTGTTTCTCTATTTAGTTGTCTATATCAGACTCCCACTTTGCACCCTTAGTAAACTTGACCTCATCCAAAACTCTGCTACCTGTATCCTCACTCATATCAAGTCCCACTCCCCTATCAGCCCACCAACCCAACAATTTTCCAAGATAAAAACAGAATTACCTGGAAAAACTCAGCAGGTCTGGCAGCATCGGCGGAGAAGAAAAGAGTTGACGTTTCGAGTCCTCATGACCCTTCGACAGGGCTGCCAGACCTGCTGAGTTTTTCCAGGTAAATCTGTTTTTGTTTTGGATTTCCAGCATCCGCAGTTTTTTTGTTTTTAATTTTCCAAGATCTCTGCCTTCCACCAATTTTGGCCTTTTGCACAACTTTGATTTTCATTGTTTCACCTTTGGAAATTGTGCTGTCAGGGTCCTATTCTTCGGAATTTCCTCCCTAAATTTCTCTACCTTTCTGCCTCTCACCTCATTGAAGACCCACCTTAAAACCTATCTCATTGACCAAGCTATTCGTCACTCATCCTAATATCTCTGTATGTGGCTCTGTGTTAAGCTGACGATCATGTGAAGCACCTTGGGGAGTTTTATGATGTTAAAGGTGCTTTATAAAAGCAATTTGTTGGTGTGAGTCTCTACCTCAGTCATTTTTTTCTATCTCTCTCTGCTTGCCTCTCTCTCTCTCTCAATCTTTCTGGTTCTGTTTGCCTCAATCTATCTCTCCAACTCTAATCCCTCTGTCTCTTAATCTCTCTATCCAATAACAATACAATTTCCACAAATGTGGGACGACTAAAATACCAATAAAACCCATCATTGTGATTTTCTGAAGAGGGAACCTTGTATTCCACTTGCTGACAGATACTCATTGTTTGTCTGTAGTGGTGAGTAGCAGGGATGTCTCGTGTAAGGAGAGAGTTTGTTTTAGTGGGAAACAGAGAAGGAGCAGAACAAGGTGGTGCTGGAGTGTTGGGGGAGGAGACCTCTTCATCAGCTAATTTAGTATCCAAACAACAATTGTTTCTTTATCACTCAGGCTTTCATTTTGAGCCTGTCCTAGCTACTGGATCAATCCAATAAGTGAACAAATAATGCTCCGAATGTATCACCAGGAGTTCTCACTGGGTGGGGGAGGGGGCATCTCCTGATCAACTGTTGTATCTTTGTCGCAAGAGCTGCAGAGTTTAGGAACAGGAGGAGGCTATTCAGCCTGCACCACCACTAGATTAGATCACTGTTGATCAATGTCATAACTCCATTTATCTACTTCAGCTCCATTTTCCCTGATACTCTGACTGAATGAAAATCTAGATCTCAGACTTTGAAAGCTCCAATTGAAAGAACATCTTTTGAGGAGAATGCGTACAGATTTACCCTCAGCTGTGTGTACAGTCTGTTTTCACTCCCCAGTGGCTTCAGATCCTTCCTACTTGTTCTTGATGCTCCAGCCCAGCCTCTTGGAATCTATTCTATTATTTTAAATGGTTTGATCAGAATCTCCGAACTCCAGCATTCCTCTCTCTCATCAGTCCAAAGGGAAAATTTGGGCAAAAACTGATCAAATGGGGTTGTTTCACAATAGGTAAAGCTGTCACTCATCTAGAAGGTCTATTGTCCTGTGGAGAGAATTGGGCTAAGAATATTTCTCCTGGCAAAGAGAAGTCTATGTGAAATCCTGATAGCAGTCTCAAAATTCTGAGGGGCTTTGAAAGGGTGAATGAAGACAAATTGTTTCCATTTGTGGCTGAATCCAAAACCATAGAGAATCAATCTAACATTGAATTTTGCAAGCTACCTCGGGTTGGGGTCGTGGGGGTGGTGGGGGGGGGGGGGGGCGGGGGCGGTGGTGGTAGTGGTTTGTGGGCTGAGTGGCAGGGGGCCCTGTAAGGTGGGGTGCCCATCATCTTGTTGCCATCATGCCATTTTGCCAGCCACAGGGAAGGTGGTGCATGGTCCTCCTGTCCAGAGGTCAATTGAGCTGCTCAATTGGTCAATTAAGGGACTCTGCCTGTTTCTACTGGCATTTTACCAGCAGTGGGCTGGCCCTCTGCCAAGTGGGGAAATGGTCTGGAATTCTCTCAGCAGGCTTGGGTAGTGGGGGTGGGCCCTCCTCTTTGGGCACTCTTTGGCCCAGGGAGAAGCCCCTTGGCAGCAATGGCCGGTCCTGCAAGATCATCACCAACCTCCCTTACCAACCTCTCCCTGGCCAGGGCCTGCCAGATCCCATGTACTGGGTTGGGAGAGTGCCTCTTCTTTCACATTTAGCCCCACTGTAGGCACCACTCTCAGGGTACTGCTGAGGCTAGTGAGCTGCCAGCCCTCTGACTGGCGGTAAAATGTGGCCCGAGGTATGCAGTGTCAATGTCTTATTAATTATGGTGTTAAAGTCCAATGGCAATCACTTTGTTAAATGACAATTACATTTAAATGGTTTAATGGAAATTACATTGTTAAAGCAACTACATTGTTAAACAGGTGATGGGTATTGGTACACCTATAAATGAGAACATTCCCATCTAGGTGTACCTGGAGTTGGAGCATATGGTGTCTACTGGTTTGGTTGAGGTGGCTTGTGCTTGGTGATCACTGCAGGGACTGGGTTGCTTTATAAAGACCCCTTTAATTACATTTTGATTTAATCTTTGTAAGTTTCCTTTAAATTTAGTCCTTTATTTTGCAGTTTCCCTTTAAGGGGCTGCCTTTTAATTTATCCTTGATTTTGTTAATTTAGTTTGTGCTGTACCAAGTTATAAATGAGGGGATAGGCAGTTGGGTGACCCTGGAGAGGGAGCATGTGGTGTCTGCTGGCACTATTGAGGCTTGGTGGGCACTGTAGGGACTGGGGTGCTTTATAGGTCCTTTTAATCATATTTTAATTTGATTACTGTATGTTTCCTTTGAGATTTTGTCTTTTGTTGCAGTATTTTAAGGGCTGTTCCTTTAACTTGTCCATTTGATCTTTTGTTAGTCTGACCCCCTTGAGTGTTTTTATTCACTTGAGATGTGGGCTCTGCTGGCTGGACCAGCATTTAATGCCCATACCTGGTTGCCCTTGAGAAGGTTGTGGTGCTGCCTTGAACCACTGCAGTATATGTGGTATAGGTACACCCACAATGCTATTCAGGAGGGAGTTCAGGGTTTTGACCCAGTGATAGTGAAAGAACAGTGATCTATGGAACCTGTGGAATTTGCTACCACAGAAAGTAATCGAGGCCAAAACATTGTATGTTTTCAAGGAGTTAGATATAGCTCTTGGGGTGAAATGGATAAAAGGATATGTGGAGAAAGTGGGAGCAGGCTATTGAGTTGGATGATAATGAATGGTGGAGCAGGCTTGTTGGGTTGAATGGCCTACTCTTGCTCCTATTTTCTATGTTTCTCTATTTCCAAGCCAGGATGGTGAGAGTCTTGGAGGGGGAACTTACAGGTGGTGGTGTTCCCATGTATCTGCAGCCCTTGTCCTTCTAGATGGTAGTGGTTGCGGGTTTGGAAGATGCTGCCTAAGAAGCCTTGGTGAATTCCTGCTGTGCATCTTGTAGCTGGCATACACTGCTGCTACTGTGTGGTGGAGGGAGTGAATTGAAGTGGGCTGCTTTGTCCTGGATGGTGTCAAGCATTGTGTTGTTGGAGTTGCACTCATTCAGGCAAGTGGGGAGTATTCCATCACACTCCTCACTTTTGTGCCTCGTAGATGGAAATATTCCTTCACACTCCTCACTTGTGTCTTGGAGATGGTGGACAGGCTTTGGGAAGTTAGGAGGTTAGTTGCTCATTGTAGGATTCCTAGCCTCTGACCTGCTCTTGTAGCCACAGTATTTATGTTATGACAAAAAAGATGGTAAATGCTGAGTTGCTCAAATCTGAGGGGAAACTTGAAACCACTGTCACAACTAACTTTCAATTTGTATAAATTTTGAGATCTGTGCCTTGAATTCAGTAGCAATAAGGCCACAAAGTCTTACAGGTTTTTTTTACAAAAACTAGATTAAATATTTATTAATAAATGATTTTAAATACACAGATCTACAAATTCCTACTGGATAACAAAAGTTCAACTGGGAGTTAAAAGACCCAGGCAAAGAAAAATGATACCCTATACAAGTAGAATTCAGTGAGTTTTTATTTCTCTACACTTCGGTCCCTGGAGACAGTGGCTAGAGGCACAGATGCTGAAGGCTTTTTGACAATTTTAAGATCTTAAAAATGCCTACCTTTACACCGAGCCTTTGGCCCTTTATACATATTTCCCTCTTTCCCCCACCTCCCCTGGCCTTGAATGCAAATACCCATTGTTTCACTATGTATTTGGACTTTATTTCCCTGATAATAAAACCCTCTCATAGCACTAAGTTTTTCCAGTAACATTTGGGGGGAAAAATAAACTTTCTAAATGTCACCTAGCTAGGTGACACATTTCACCCCTCCTTCAAAAACAATCTAGTCTGGTTTATTTCAAAATGCAATTGTTCCCTTGACACCTATGTTTCTAAACTTCCCCATATTTACCTAATTAACATTTCAAACCTAACCTCTTAGATCAAAGCACCCAGACTAATTCAATTAAGTCTCACATGCATGTATTGACACATCCCATTATTACTGTATTATACAATAAATTCCAATAACATTGACAATTGTATCTTCTTGACAATATGCCTAGTCCAGTTCAGCTTCTGGTCAATCGTAACCCCCAGGATGTTGATAGTGGGGGATTCATTGACGTTAATGCCATTGAACATCAAGAGGCAATGGTTAGATTCTCTCTTGTTGGAGATGGTCATTGCCTGACACTTGTGTGGTTAAATATTACTTGCCACTTGTCAGTCCAGGCCTGGATATTGTCCAGATCTTGCTGCATTTGGATATGAGCTGCTTTTGTTAATTTGATATACTCAAACAAGTATACATGGGGACATTAGAAGCCAGGTGTCCCTGGAGAGGGAGCATGCAGTGTCCGTCGGCATGCTTGAGGTCTTCTATGACCAGTGGGAGCTGGAGTGCATTATTAACTTCAAAAATCACATCGTTATTTGATTTTGTAAGTTTCCTTTGTAATTTTGTTTTATTGTTAGTGTCTCTGTAAGGGATTGTCCCCCTGTTTGTTTTGACAATTTGTTTAATTTGTCCTAATTTGTTATACTCAAGACTATAAATGAGGACATTTGTGGCTGGGTGTCCCTGGAGAGAGAGAGCATGTGGTGTCCACCAGCACGCTTGAGGCCTTCCGTGACTGGTGGGCACCACGGGGACTGGGGTGTATCATTAGCCCCAGAAATGACATTTTGATTTAAAGTTTGTTTTCTTTGTAAGTTAGTTTTGGTTAGTGTCCCTTTAAGGGACTATCCCTTCATTTGATTTGTTAATTAGTTTAATTTTGTGTTAACTTATTTTCCTTTAACTTATGTTAATTGTCCTTCCTAAAGAATATAAATAGGGACATTCGTGGCTGTGTCCCTGGAGAAGGAGCACATGGTATCCGCTGGCATGATTGAGCCCTTCCATGATTGGTGGGTACTGCAGGGTGCACTATTGAATCCCATAGTCACATTTTAATTTGATTTTTGTAAGTTTCCTTCGTGATTTTGTCTTATGTTGCAGTATCCCTTTAAGAGGCTGCCCCTTTAATTTGTTTTATTATTTTCTGTTAATTCATTATATTCAAAAGAATACAACTGGGGACATTTGTGGCTGGTGTACTTTATTACCACCAGTCCCTGGCAAGGCTCCCCCAATTTATGATTGCGCATGAGGCACACCAAATTGTTCTGCTCCCAGGTGAGGAGGGATGAACTGGTTCCCTTTCTTTATTCAACTCCCTCAGTTGGTCGCAACAGGTTAATTTAAAAACAATCCTTTCCCTCATGGATACCTTTTCCCAGTCCAAATGTATTAATGTTTTAAAAGGAGCCAATTTTACAAGACTTTCTAGAGTCAAAGAAAGAATGAATTTATTAGTTACAAAATGTGAGGAAAAATGCTCCACACATGCCGGCATGATTGAGGCCTTCCTCGACTGGTGGGCACTGTGGAGGTGCATTATTGACTCCCAAAAATCACAAATTGATTTGAATTTTTGTAAGTTTCCTTTGTGATTTTGTTTTTAGTTAGTTTCCCTTTAAGGGACTGTTCCCCCTGTTAATTTGTTTAATTTCTCCACTTATTAAATTGTTAGTTTGTTAATTTGAACCTCTGTTTACTCAAGAGTATAAATGGGGACAGCTGGAACACTGAAGGGGTTGGGGGGATTATGCAGCCTTGGGAATAAACCTGCTTTGAGGTACTGGCTTGGTGTCAGGCTCATTTTTCTGTCATTGTATGACTATTGGATTTAACACCCAGACAGCTTCTATGATAGTCTCCTGCTTCTGAACCTGTTGACTGGGCCTCCCAGCCTGGATGCTCTTCATCTGCCTCCTTGTGTGTAGCTAACTGCTGAGGCCCTGCCAAGTCCAGCATGGCTTGCATTATGCTGGGACAGACACTGAGAAGAGGTAGGTCCAAAATGTCCGTTAGCCAGCAGGCTTGTATCTGGTCCGACACTAAACCCCATTCACCCAGCAACATGTCCACCTGCTTCCTATCACTTTGCACACAATACAAAGTCCCATTCCTTATTAATGAATCCCTCCACAGCCTTGCCCCTCCACTCGGCCTCTACAACTTCCACCACTCAGACTCTGGCTTTATGGGCATCTCCTTCTTCCCTTTCCTCCGTCCCTCGCTCCCTCCTACATTTTCTCCATTTTACCCTCCATCTTCTCCTCCTCCTCCCCCCCCCCTTTGTTTTCTACCTCTCCCTTCCTTCCTGCCTCTCTCCTACTTCATCACTTCTTAGGCTTTTCCTACTCTTCTCCCTCCCTTCCCCATTCCCCCCTCTTCCTCTTCCCTCCCCTCTCCATTCATTCACCATCCCTTCCCTTCCCTCTTTATCTTCTACCCTTACAATCCCTCCCTTCCCTCTCTCCTCTCCTCCCTCACTTTCCCATTTCCCCCCCTCCTCTTTTTGTGTGATAATATTTAGCTTTGTGCTGAATTATTTCCCTAACTCAGGACATTTCTGAGGGGAACAATGGGATGTCAGAATGAAGTATGTCAGAATGAAGGAATGATAAACCATCCACGACAATACTGCTCCTCTCATTAATTGTGTTTAAATTTCTGCTGAGGCTTTAATAATTCTCTGCATCCACCTCCCACACCCTCTGCATTCCAGTCTGACTCGATCATAGAGCGCACATTCTCGAACCACACATTTCTCATCAAAATGATCTTCTGTTGTCCAGCTCACTGGACAAAGAAAGTTCTTTCTCTGGTTCTATTCCTCTCCCAAAGGCAATTCTTGAGAGCAACAACTTCTCTGATATATATTATTTCAAACAGCAACAACACTGGCATTTACCCAGCAATCTGGAAAATTGCCCAGGTAAGTCCTTTCCACAAAAAGCAGGACAAATCCAACCCGGCCAACTACCAGCCCATCTGTCTACTCTTGATCATCAGTAAAGTGATGGAAGGGGCCATCAACAGTGTTATCAAGCAGCACTTACTCAGCAATAACCTGCACCTGACTCTCCATTTGGGTTCCGCTAGAGTCACTCAGCTCTTGACCTCATTACAGCCTTGGACCAAACATAGACTAAAGAACTGAACTCAAGATGTGAGGTGAGAGTGACTGCCCTTGGTATCAAGGCAATATCTGATCGAGTGTGGCATCAGGGAGCCCTAGCAAAACTGGAATCGGGGGGAAAACTCTCTGCTGTTGGAGTCATAGCGAACAGAAAGGAAGAAGTTTGTGGTTATTGGAGGTCAGTCATCTCAGATCCAGGACATCACTGCAGGAGCTGCTCAGGGTAGTGTCCTCGGCCCAACCGCCTTCAACTGCTTCATCAATGACCTTCCTTCCATCATAAGGTCAGAAGTGGGGATGTTCGCTGATGATTGTACAATGTTCAGCACCATCCGCGACTCCTCAGATACTGAAGCAGTCCACGTCCAAATGCAGCATATCCTGAATAATATCCAGGCTTGGGCTGAAAGTGGCAAATAACATTCATGCCACATATGTGTCAGGCAATGACCATCTCCTCCAACAAAAGAGAATCCACCCATCGCCCCTTGATGTTCAATGGCAGTAACATTACTGAATACCCCACTATCGACATCCTGAGGATTACCATTAACAAGAAACAGAACTGGGCTAGTCATATAAATACTGTGGCTACAAGAACAGGTCAGAGGCTGGAAATTCTGTGGCAAATAACTCACCTCCTGACTCCTCAAGCAAGTTCACCATCTACAAGGCACGAGTCAGGAGTGTGACGGAATACTCTCCACTTGCCTGGATGAGTGCAGCTCCCACAACACTCGAAGCTTGACACCGTCCAGGACAAAGCAGCCCACTTGATTGACACCACATCCACAAACATTCATTCCCTCCACCACTGACGCACAGTAGCAGCAGTGTGTATCATCTACAAGATATGCTGCAGGAATTCACCAAGGCTTCTTAGACAGCACCTTCCAAACCCATGACCACTACCATCTAGAAGGATAAGGGCAGCAGATAGATGGGAACACCACCACCTGGAAGTTCCCTTCCAAGTCATTCACCATCCTGACTTGGAAATATATCACCGTTCCTTCACTGTCGCTAGGTCAAAATCCTGGAACTCCCTTCCTAACAGCACAGTGGGTGTATTTACACCACATGGACTGCAGCGGTTCAAGAAGGCAGCTCACCACCACTTCTCAAGGGCAATTAGGGATGGGCAATTAGGGATGGGCAATAAAACTGCTGACCAAGCCAGCGAACCCCACATCCCGTGAAAAGAATTTTTTAAAAGTTCTGTTTCCTGCTGTAAATGTAATGGGTTGCACTTGTGTTCTTTTCATCTCCTGCAATCCTTTAACTAATGTTTCCACAGAAAATCACCAAGTGATTCTATACACTGGGAAATGACAGTCAAAATTCCTAGGTGATGAATGAGAGCCTGGAATAACTCTCTAATGCCAAACAGTATATATCTGACAGGTGTATATATGTGACACATGGAACTGTGAATGGAGCAGAATCACAGACTGTCTGAGCTGTCATTCCTTTTCACTTTACCTTCATTTCTTCTTTCAGCTCATCCAATTGTCTTTATCTTTCAGAGAAAACAAATTTGCAAATTAATGGGTGAGAAAGCTTGAATAATGAATTCTCTTTGGCAGTCTTCCATCTTGTGATTAAAAACAAAAAACTGCAGATGCTGGAAATCCAAAACAAAATCAGAATTACCTGGAAAAACTCAGCAGGTCTGGCAGCATCGGCAGAGAAGAAGAGTTGACGTTTCGAGTCCTCATGACCTTTCAACAGAACTAGGTGAATCCAAGGAGAGGGGTGAAATATAAGCTGGTTTAAGATGGGGGGTGTTGGGTGGGGGGAGAGAAGTGGAGGGGGGTGGTGTGGTTGTAGGGACAAGCAAGCAGTGATAGGAGCAGATAATCAAAAGATGTCACAGACAAAAGAACAAAAGAACACACAGGCGTTGAAGTTGGTGATATTATCTAAACGAATGTGCTAATTAAGAATGGATGGTAGGGCACTCAAGGTACAGCTCTAGTGGGGGTGGGTTGCAAGACAAATGGCATCCCTGACAACTCTCTGCACTTGAGACATCCAGGCCAAAGGCTTCCTCTTCACTGGTTCACCTCAGGGCTCATGTTTGGCAAACAGGCCAATTCCTATCCTGAGACTCACTCCCACACCAGCATCCTGAGTGACATCTCTATCTTCTTCACTGCCTCTTTCTCAGCCTCTTCATTGTTTTCCCTTTCTTCCTCTTTCTGTCTCTCTCCATCTAATTCTTTCATTTGTCCCTCTCTTTCTCTCATTTTTGTCTTGTTCTGCCTTTCTCCATCTCTTTCTGTGTAATTTTCTCACATTTTTCTCTTTTTTAATCTCATTTTTCTCTGTCTCTATTTGTTGCCTTTTACTTTTTTCCTCATTTCTCCGGTTTTTTGTTTCCCTCACTCCCATTTCTCTCCTGCTCTGTCATTTTTTAATGCCACTTGTGGCTCTGGTGCCAAACTGGCCTTGAAGCCACAAGGTTTGGGATTCCAGTCCTACTCCAGAAGTTGAGCACAAAAATGAAAGCTGACATTCTGGTGCACTACTGAAGGCTTGCTGCAGTCTTTGAGGTGCTATTTAGATAAAGTAGACAGAGGCTGTTTCCATTAGCTGATGATACAAGTTTTAATTATCTGAATATAGACTGCATACAGATGTATCTGTGACAGTTGGTATTCTCAGAATCTCAGAATTGTTATGTTGCAGAAGGAGGTCAATCAGCCCATCCTGTCGGCACTGACTCTCCGATTGAGCAACTCACCTGGTTCCATTTCCCTGCCTTTTCCTGTAACCCTGCACATTCTTTCTTTTTAGACAACAGTCTGATTCCCTTTTCAAATGATTCAATGGAACCTGCCTCCACTACACTCAGGCAGTGCATTCCAAACCTTAACCACTCGCTGTGTGAACAGGTTTCTCCTCATATCACTTCTGCTTCATTTACTTTAAATCTGTGTCCTCTCATTCTCAATCCTTTCACAAATGGGAACAGTTTCTCCCTACCTCGTCTGTCCAGACCCCTCATGTTTTTGAATATCTCTATCAAGTCTCTTCTCAACCTTCTTTTCTTTAAGGAAAACAGACCTAACTTCTCCAATCTATCCTCGTAACTGAAACTCTTCATCCCTGGAACCTTTCTCATGGATCTTTCTGTACCCTCGCTGATGCCTTCAAATTGCTCTTTAAGTGTGATGCCCAGAACTAGACACAATACTCCAGCTGTGGTCTTACTAGTGTCTTATATAAATTCAGCATAACCTCCCTGCTCTTGTATTCTATGCTCCTATTAATAAGGCCCAGGATACTGTACACTTTAATTGCTCTTTCCACCTGTCCTGCTGCCTTCAATGATTTAGGCACATAAACATCAGGTCTCTCTGCGTCTGCTCCTCCTTTAGAGTTGTACCTTTATTTTATATTGTCTCTCCATGTTCTTCCAGTAAAATGTATCATTTCACATTTCTCTGCATTGAGCTTCATCTGCCACATGTCCAGCCATTCCATTAACTTGTCTATGTCCCTCTGAAGTTCGACACAATCCCCCTCACGGTTCACAATGCTTCCAAGTTGTGTATCATTTGCAAATTTTGAAATTGTGCCCTGCACACCAACGTCAAGGCCATTAATATATCTCACCACCTGCCGCAGGCCCAATCTGGCAGAAATGTCCTTCAGGACTCGGACAGCTCGGTTAGTGGATGTGCGACTGAACCAGTCATGGTGATGGTCATTGAGTACATTCTGTGCCCTTGAAGGAGAGCAGGGGAGTTCTCCCTGGTGTCCTGGCCAATGTCCCTCCATCAACATCACCGAAAACAGGTGATCACTTTGCTGTTTGTGGGAGATTGCTGTGTGCAAATGAGCTGCTGCATTTCCTGCAACAGTAACTACACTTCAAAAATAGCTGTAAATGCTTTGAAATGTCTGGGACTTGTGAAAAGCACTTTACAAATGTAAGCCTTCCTCCCTCCTGACTGTATACCACTGTGCCAGCACCTCTAGTGAAACAGGACATATCCAGGGATGGTGATGGTGGTGTCCGGGACATTATCTGTAGGTTATGATTCTGTGAGGATGACTGTCAGACTGTTGCTTGACTAGTCTGTGAGATAGCTCTGCCTTTTTTGCCACTAGACTCCAGATGTTAGTAAGAGGGACTTTGCAGGGTCGACAGGGCTGAGATTGCCGTAGTTGTTGTTTCTGGTGCCTAGGTCGATGCTGGGTGGTTGGTCTGGTTTCATTCCTTATTGACTTTTCTGGAACAGTCCGATACAACTGAGTGGCTCTTGAGATTGTTTCAGAATCAACCACGTTGCTGTGGGTCTGGAGTCACATGTAGGCCAGACCAGGTAAGGACAGCAGATTTCCTTCCCTAAAGGACATTAGTGAAGCAGATAGGTTTTTATGACAATAGTTTCATGGTCACCATTATTGAGACTAGTTTTGTAGTTTCGGATTAATTGAATGTAAAGGTGGGATTTAATTGCAGTCTGGAGTATTAGTCCCGGTCTCTGGGTTACAGTAACATTAGTATACGACTCGGCTCCTTTCTCTCTCTCTGCGCCCACTAGGTGTCCCAGGGCTCGGCTCTCGCACTATAGCACTGCCCTGTTGCTCACGCTGGGAGTGGTTTCCTTCACTGAGGGCGGGTTTGCTCGTTCTTTGTCATTTCGCTGAGTTTCCCCGAGTCAGTTTCAGAGCAACCCCGAGAGGAGTGAGAGTGCGATCGGCCAGCAGCAGCCAGAGCACCGGGTAAGAGGCGAAGGCACCGGGTCCGGGCTCCCGCAGATCGGGCTTTGTCCGGGGCACCGCCGACAGATCGGGAGGGCGAGGTCCATCGGCTCTGTGTGGCCGGACCTTTCACCGTCACACCCTTGGCTTAGAGAAACCGGGCCCATTTGATGCTGGGTGTGGGATCTTGCTTTGTAAAGTCAAGGAGTGTCTGTGTGCCCTGTTGTAACTGGGTGTGGGATCTTGCTTTGTAAAGTCAAGGAGTGTCTGTGTGCCCTGTTGTAACTGGGTGTGGGATCTTGCTTTGTAAAGTCAAGGAGTGTCTGTGCCCTGTTGTACCTGGGTGTGGGATCTTGCTTTGTAAAGTCAAGGAGTGTCTGTGTGCCCTGTTGTAACTGGGTGTGGGATCTTGCTTTGTAAAGTCAAGGAGTGTCTGTGTGCCTGTTGTAACTGGGTGTGGGATCTTGCTTTGTAAAGTCAGGGAGAGTCCGTGTGTCCTGTTGTAACTGGGTGTGGGATCTTGCTTTGGAAAGTCAAGGAGAGTCAGTGTGTCCTGTTGTAACTGGGTGTGGGATCTTGCTTTGCAAAGTCATGGAGAGTCCGTGTGTCCTGTTGTAACTGGGTGTGGGATCTTGCCCACAAACACTGCAAGACTCTCTTGCCCACTTCCCAATATTACTATTCCTGGGCTAGGCAGCTGCCAGCCTGCAGTTATTCTGGGTCAGAGGCACGTGTGAACAAACTGATGGAACAATTTTCACATTCTTTCATTCTTTCTGCCTGTGTACAGGGTTTGACATATGCTTTGCTCCTGAAGATCACGTTCTATAGTGCCTCAGCTCAATGTGTTTGTTTAGTGTCTAACACAGGGACAAGTGGAAAACTGAGAACGATGAGACTGTATATGGGTCTATCTGACAGCAAATGGCAGATAATATTCCCCAAACTGGAATGAAGTGCCTGTTCATTAATAGTTCTCTAGTTTTATCTGGTAGAGCAATGAAGCCCAGCTGGCTAATGTACTGATAGGCCAACCTTAAACCTGCCTATAAAAGTGAGATCAAAGATCCTTTTCTCAGCCCAGCTCTCAGGCTCCAATGATATCAGTACTGGGGCAATCTTATCTCAAATCCACAATAGCTCATGCAATCTCTAATACTGCACAGACAGGCTCTTCACATTCAGGCTGACAACTGGGGCAGGATGTGTTTGAGGTTGGAGCTCATGCACATTGTTAAAGTGAAGAGAGCTTTATTCTGTACCTAACCCTGTGCTGTACCTGTCCTGGGAGTGTTTCATGAGGACAGTGTAGAGGGAGCTTTACTCTGTATCTAACCCTGTGCTGTACCTGTCCTGGGAGTGTTTAATGGGATGGTGTAGAGGGAGCTTTGCACCCTATGTAGTTGTGTAGCTGGGTAGAGTTTTTTGAGTTGTTTTGTTCTGCTCCACATTTAGTTGGATGCCCACCGTCAGGTGGTTGTTGATTGGTGATGGGAGGCAGCCTAGCTGACGTGTTATACTGAAGATTTGTTGAATATAAAATGGGGCTTTGCAGAGTTGGACTCGGTTCCACGAACATTCTTGAGATCCTTGTTACTCTCCTTTGGTGTTGTTCATGAACAACATCCAATAAAGTGGTGTGGACCTAAGTGGATGAGCCCCTCAACATGAGTTAAGTGTCAATGTACCTGAGGCCTGTGGACAAAAAGACCCATCAACTGAAGGGGAAGTTTCATTTTTTCCTCTTCAAAAGTTCACTTTTTTGGTGCGAGAGTTCTGTGTTTATTGTGGAATATTTTTTGCTGAATTTAATTTGTCCCTAACCATGTGACTGATAATACCACATGATGAGCACAGACCAATCAAACAGCAATATGGATCACAAATACAATTATACAGACTCTAAATGAAGACATTAGGCTGCTGAGCTGGAATCTCATCCAGGTTGTAAGGTCACAGGTCAGTGAGGCTCTTGATTGATATCAGACATGGACGTCACCTGTATAGGTTGTTTCCAATTGGGGAGAACCAAAATAGGAGGGTCTGATGGGTTAAAACTGGAGCCAGATTGTCTGCAGCAGGCTAACACAATAACTAAATAACTAATCATGTATATATGGGATGGGAATACTACAGTCATCAGACATGTACATCATCAATCAGAGTGTGTTATAACTCAGCTTGAAGCATTCAAATTACAATTCTGAAGCCAAGGCCCGCTGAGTTGGTCTCTTAAATGACTAAATGTGTGAGAGCAAGGGAGGGTGCAGTAAATCCTGCATGCTGTAAATCTCCACAGGCACTCTTTCCCACTGCACAGGCCCATTTGAGCAGAGGGTTGTATTAAAACTGCTATCTAATTCTGACTGGATAAGATGTGTTTGGGTGCTTTGTATTTTTCAGAGTCACTCTTACTGTACACGACAAAGCGGAGAATCAGTTCCTTATAGCAGCACTGTCAAAGCTGGGCTTTGAGGTCAGAAGGCTCTGCATGTCTGACTAGTCCATAGTGCAGAGACTGTAATGAGTTTTGTGCAGTGAATGTTTAGTGTTATGGGGAGAGGAATGAGGCACACCCTCACTGAGAAATCAATGACTGTCCCACCCACTCTTGCACTCACCTTTCCCTGTGGATGGGAGGAATGCTAGGAATGGCTTTTGTTTTCCCCCATAGCTGCTCAGCACTAAAGACATTTAAAGGGACATTGTCTGCTTATAGAAGCCTTTTGCCATTTGCAAGTATACAGAGTAGGGCTAGAAATTGTGATGATGCATTTGACCTGTTGTTTCTGTGTGTTGGGTTAGTGGGAGATTGACACATTACACTCCCCATTCCTATCCTGCTCACCAGCTGCAACTGGGCAGGGAGAAAGGGTTCTTAGGTTCCCCATCTTTTTTTCACCCCTAAATTCAGAGAGAGACTCCAGCACTCCCTGCCTGTAATGACACGGCCTGGTTGATGAATTAGTGCCGTGTCTGTGGTAATGTTGGTGGTCTAATGTCGAGACAGTGCCTGAGGCCTGTTTAATCTGCTTCTCAGCCCCGTTCAAACAATGACATGTTCCTTCTGGTATGCATCACCAACCTACAAACTGTGTGTACCAGAGATACTCTCCCCCATGTTGTGATCATGTTGTGGTGGGCAATGGGAGGGGATCATCACCTCCTTGGCCAAGGAGCAGTGGCTGGTCTGTCTGAGTGCCCTGCTTTAGCAGTGGAGTCATCCGGGGTTTGGGGGGATGTGTGTGCGTGTTTGGGGGTGTATGTGAATGTTTGGGGTGCATGTGCGTTTGTCCAGGGTCACATTTTGTTTTAAGTATTTGAAACAAGCGACTTTTTTATTTGCATTGTTAATAGCAACCACCACGGGGAACATCCACAATACTGTTGCTGCTTTAGCATGGACACTCTCTTGGCTCCCTGTTTGTCAGCGAGTGGGTGAAAAAGGAGATTTGTTGCAGCCACGGGCTCTCGGGTCTTTCTAGAAGTGTGCAGCCTGCTGGCCAGACAATATCCTGCCAGGCTGTCAGTGCACTCAGTGTCCACCTGATGGTCTGGCTGTGGGGACGCTCAGGTGAGGAGAGTGGAGTTGCCCAGCCTGGGCTTCTTCCTGCTGACCAGCAAGAAAAAGCAGCAAAGTGAGTCCTATCTCTACATGGTGGAAGATGTTAGAATTAAAAATAAAATAGAAGCTTCTGGAATTAAGTCCATGGAGAAAACCCAAGACCACAACCACAGAATTTTAACGGCACAGAAGGAGACCATTCAGCCCATAGTGTCTGCACCAGCTCTCCAAATGAGCATTATTGGGGGAGGTGAAGGCGGAGTGGTATTGTCACTGGACTAGTAATCCAGAGACTCTGGGGTAATGCTCTGGGGACTCGGGTTCGAATCCTGCCACAGCAGATGGTGGAATTTGGATTCAATAAAAATGTGCAATTAAAAGTCTGATGACCATGAAATTGTTCTCGAATGATGTACAAACCCATCTGGTTCATTAATGTCCTTTAGGGAAGGAAAAAAAGGGGATAAAACTGCAGATAAATGAATTAAAATAAGTGGATAAAATTAGAAATGAACGTGGAAAAAGGGGATTAAAAAAGGGAGTGAAGATGGCAGAGAGTTCATAGTCTGAAGGTGTTGAACTCAATGTTAAGTGCAGAAGGCTGTAAGGTGCCTAATTGGAAGATGAGGTGCTGTTCCTCCAGTTTGACATAGTCCTCCTCACGGAATCATACCTCACACCAGACACCACTATCACCATAACAAAAATAAAAATACCTGGAAAAACTCAGCAGGTCTGGCAGCATCTGTGGAGAGGAACACAGTTAACATTTTGACTCCGTGTGACTCTTAACAGAGCTAAGTAAAAATAGAAAAGAGGTGAAATATAAGCTGGTTTAAGGGGGGGGTGGGGGCATGTGGGACAAGTAGAGCTGGATAGAGGGCCAGTGATAGGTGGAGGTAACCAAAAGATGTCATAGAATAAAGGACAAAGAAGTGTTGAAGGTGGTGATATTATCTAAGGAATATACTAATTAAGGGTAGAGAGCCCTAGTTGGGGTGGGGTGAGGGGAAGGGATCGAAATAGACTTAAAGGTAGAGATAAAACAATGGATGGAAATACATTTAAAAATAATGGAAATAGGTGGGAAAAGAAACATCTATATAATTTATTGGGAAAAAAACGGGGGGATCAGAAAGGGGGTGGGGATGGAGGACAGAGTTCGTGATCTAAAATTGTTAAACTCAATATTCAGTCCGGAAGGCTGTAAAGTGCCTCGTCGGAAGATGAGGTGCTGTTCCTCCAGTTCGCGTTGAGCTTCACTGGAACATTGCAGCAAGCCAAGGATGGGCATGTGGGCATGAGAGCAGGGTGGAGTGTTAAAATGGCAAGCGACAGGGAGGTCTGGGTCATGCTTGCAGACAGACCGAAGGTGTTCTGGAAAGCGGTCACCCAATCTGCGTTTGGTCTCTCCAAAGGTAGAGGAAACTGCATTGGGAGCAACGAATGCAGTAGACTAAATTGGGGGAAGTGCAGGTGAAATGCTGCTTCACTTGAAAGGAGTGTTTGGGCCCTTGGACGGTGAGGAGAGGGGAAGTAAAGGGGCAGGTGTTGCACCTTCTGTGCTTGCATGGGAAGGGGCCGTGGGAGGGGGTTGAGGTGTAGGGGGTGATGGAAGAATGGACCAAAATGTCCCAGAGGGAACGATCCCACCACTATCACCATCCCTGGGTATGTCCCGTCCCACTGCCAGGACAGACCCAGCAGAGGTGGCGGCACAATGGTATACAGTCAGGAGGGAGTTGCCCTGGGAGTCCTCAACATTGACTCCAGACCCCTTGAAGTCTCATGGCATCAGGTCAAACATGGGAAAAGAAACCTCCTGCTGATTACCACGTACCGTCCTCCCTCAACTGATGAATCAGTGCTCCTCCATGTTGAACACCATTTGGAGGAAGCACTGAGGGTGGCAAGGGCGCAGAATGTACTCTGGGTGGGGGACTTCAATGTCCATCACCAAGAGTGGCTCAGTAGCGCCACTCCTGGCTGAGTCCTAAATGACAGAGCTGCTAGACTGGATCTGCGGCAGGTGGTGAGGGAACCAAAAAGAGGGAAAAACGTACTTAACCTCATCCTCACCAAACTGTTTGCCGCAGATGCATCTGTCCATGACATCGGTAGGAATGACCATCGCACAGTCATTGTGGAGACGAAGTCTCGCCTTCACATTAAGGACACTTCCATCGTGTTGTGTGGCACTACCACTGTGCTAAATGGGATAGATTTCAAACAGATCTAGCAACTCAAGACTTGAGGCGCTGTGGCCATCAGCAGCAGAATTGTGCTCGAAGACAATCTGTAACCTCGTGGCCCGGCATATCCCCCACTCTACCATTACCATCAAACCAGGGGATCAACCCTGGTTCGATGAAGAGTGCAGGGGGGCATGCCAGGAGCAGCAGCAGGCATACCTAAAAATGAGATGTCAACCTGGTGAAGCTATAACACAGGACTACTGTGTGCTAAACAGCATAAGCAGCAAGTGATAGACAGAGCTAAGCCACCCCACAACCAACGGATCAGATCTAAGCTCTGCAGTCCTACCAAATTCAGTTGTGAATGGTGGTGGACAACTAAACAACTCACTGGAGGAGGAGGCTCCACAAATATCCCCATCTTCAGTGATGGAGGAGCCCAGCACATCAGTGCAAAAGATAAGGCTGAAGCATTTGCTACAATCTTCAGCCAGAAGTGCCAAGTGGATGATCCATCATGGCCTCCTCCGGAGGTCCCCAGCATCACAGATGCCAGTCTTCAGCCAATTCAATTCACCCCATGTGATATCAAGAAATGCCTGAAGGCACTGGATACTGCAAAGACTATGGGTCCTGACAATATTCCGGCAATAGTACGGAAGACTTGTGCTCCAGAACTTGCTGCGCCTCTAGCCAATCTGTTCCAGTACAGCTACAACACTGGCAACTACCCGGCTATGTGGAAAATTGCTTAGGTATGTAGTGCACACAAAATGCAGGACAAATCCAACCTAGCCAATAACTGCCCCATCAGTCTACTCTCGATCATCAGTAAAGTAATGAAAGGGGTCATCAACAGTGCTATCAAGTGGCACTTGCTTCGCATTAACCTGCTCACTGATGCCCAGTTTGGGTTC
This sequence comes from Isurus oxyrinchus, assembly GCA_026770705.1. Lineage (NCBI taxonomy): Eukaryota > Metazoa > Chordata > Chondrichthyes > Lamniformes > Lamnidae > Isurus > Isurus oxyrinchus. The sequence continues at coordinate 66,011 of JANJGN010000460.1, read as the reverse complement.
CGCCAGGGTCACTCAGCTCCTGACCTCACTACAGCTTTTGTTCAAACATGGACAAAAGAGCTGAACTCCCGAGGTGAGGTGAGAGTGACTGCACTTGACATCAAGGCTACATTTGACTGTGCGATCAAGGAGCCCTAGCAAAACTGGAGTCAATGGAAATCAGGGGGGAAAACTCTTTGCTGGTTGAAGTCATACCTAGCACAAAGGAAGGTGGTTGTGGTTGTTGGAGGTCAGTCATCTCAGCTCCAGGACATCACTGCAGTTCCTCAGGGTAGTGTCCTAGGCCCAACCATCTTCAACTGCTTCATCAATGACCTTCCTTCCATCATAAGGTCAGAAGTGGAGATGTTTGCTGATGATTGCATAATATTCAGCATCATTCGCAACTCCTCAGATACTGAAGCAGTCCATGTCCAAATGCAGCAAGACCTGGACAATACCCAGGCTTGGGCTGACAAGTAGCAAATAACATTCGCGCCACACAAGTGTCAGTCAATGACCATCCCCAACAAGAGTTTATCCAAACCCTTGACTTTCAATGGCATTACCACCACTGAATCCCCACTATCAGCATCCTGGGGGTTACCATTGACCAGAAACTGAACTGGACTAACCATATAAATACTGTGGCTACAAGAGCAGGTCAGAGGCTAGGAATCCTGTGGTGAGTAACTCACCTCTTGACTCCCCAAAGCCCGTCCACCATCTACAAGGCACAAGTCAGGAGTGTGATAGAATACTCTCCACTTGCCTGGATGAGTGCAGCTCTGACAACACTGAAGAAACTTGACACAATCCAGGACAAAGCATCCTGCTTGATTGGCACCACATCCTCAAACATTCACTCCCTCCAGCACCAACACATAGTAGCAGCAGTGTGTACCATATACAAGATGCACTGCAGGAATCACCAAGGCTCCTTTGACAGCACCTTCTAAATCCATGACCACTACCATCTAGAAGGACAAGGGCAGCAGATAGATAGGAACACCACCACCTGGAGGTTCCCATCCAAGTCACTCACCATTCTGACTTGGAAATATGTCACAGTTCCTTCACTGTCACTGGGTCAAAATCCTGGAACTCTCTTCCTAACAACACTGTGCGTGTACCTACATCGCATGGACTGTAGTGGTTCAAGAAGGCAGCTCACCACCACCTTCTCAAGGGCAACTAGGGATGGACAATAAATGCTGGCCCAGCCAGCGAACCCTACATCCTGTGAATGAATTAAAAAAATTATGACCTAGTGCCATTGCCCTGCCTTTTCCCCCATACCCCTGCATATTGTTTCTATTCAAATGATCATCTAATGCCTTCTTGGATGCCTCGATTGAACCTGCCTCCACCACACTTCAGGCAGTGCATTCCAGACCCGAACCACTCGTTGTATGAAAAAGTTTTTTCTCACATCACACTTGCTTCTTTTGCAAATCACTTTAAATCTGTGCCCTCTCAGTCTTGATCCTTTTACGAGCAGGAACAGCTTCTTCCCATCTGCTCTGTCCAGCTCCCTCATGATTTTGAACACCTCCATCAAATCTCCTCTTAACCTTCTTCTCTCCAAGGGGAACAGTCCCAACCTCTCTAATCTATCTTCATAACTCAAGTTTCTCATCACTGGAACCATTCTTGTAAACATCTTCTGCACTCTTTCCAATGTGCTCACATCCTTCCTATAATTTGGCACCCAGAACAGTACACAATACTCCAGCTGAGGTCTAACAAATGTCTTATATAGATTTAGCATAACCTCCTTGCTCTTGTACTCTATGCCCCTATTAATAAAACCCAGGATACCATATGCTTTATTAATTGTTCTCTCCATATGTCCTGCCATCTTCAATGATCTATATAAACACAGGTCCGTCTGCTCCTGCACTCCTTCAAAATGTCAAAATGACTGTCCATGTTTTTCCTACCAAAATGCATCACCTCACAATTCTCTATATTGAATTTCATCTGCCACATACCTGCCCACTCCACCAACTTGTCTATGTCCTTTTGAAGTTCTATACAGTCCTCCTCACAGTTTACAGCACTCCCAAGGTTCGTATCATCCACAGAGAAACTGGGGACAAAGGTGCAGAGAGACGGATGAGAAATAGAATGGTGGTCAATATTGAGAGTACTGGCAAAGGATCTGAGCAGTATGTCAAAGAGCAAGGGGCTATAAAGGAAGGGTGGCAATGGAGAGGATGATGGGGGTGTCTCAGGGTAGGGCATGGAGCGAGTACTCAGAATCAAGGAGTTTATTTGTTTTCTTCGGGAAGGTTTGTAGGAAAGGGATTGCAGAAGTATTTGAGTAAAAGGTAGGGGAGCCATGAAAAGGGAAACTGGGTTAAAAGAGTTAATGGTTAAAGCTGATGTCACTCAGCCTGGTGTTCTACATTGCAGAACGCTGAGAAAAATGAGTGGATGAGCAGATGCACCAACCAGAGGAGTTCACTGGAAACAGGAGCTGTAGTTACATACCTAGTAGCATGTGAGGTGGCTACTCGGCCCGTATGAGCTCTGCTAGTGCTCTGATCCCATTTCCTTCCACCCTCATGCTACCCAAATGTCACACCTGTGTTTGGAAGAAGAGGAAAGGGATGAGCTGGTTACACCAGCAGTAGGGGAACTGCTAGCGCTTTGAGATGTCTGCATTTAAAAGACTATCAACAAAGATTAGTTAACAGTCCGCCAAGCTTGACTGGACTCTGAGGTAATGCTCAAATGTATGCAGTGGATGTGGTAATCAGTCCACACCACTTGGCACAGGCAAGCACCTGTCTTCCATAAATGGCACTGACCACTTCCATTATCATTGGACCCATTTACAAAGGTGCTGACTATTTTGTTCAGTTCAATAAGTATTTGCCCCTTGCCCTGTACTTCACTGTCTAAAGACTCCGACCTTTCAGTCTAAGTACTGCTTTGAGTGGTTTCAGTCTGTTGTCCACAGGTTATTAATGTGTGATTATCTCAGTGATGAGACTCTGCTACAGTTACTAATTGGAAACTTCCTCTTGTGTCTTCTAAAAAATATCTGAATTAGCATTTTGGTTTTATCATCCTTAGGTCAGCACCAACACATTAATTATAAACAGTGGGGGCCATACTGCAGGTTTACAGAAAGCCTTTGATAAGGTGCCTGCTAAATGATTCGTTGAAAAGCTGGCGGTGCGAAGCTAAATAATTTTTCTGAAAATTATCAAAATGAGTAGTGGCACATCCCAGGTCTTTGTGTTACGATCTCTTTTTTGACAAGCAACAAGTCAGGATTGTGATGGAATACTCTCCACTGGGTGAGTGCAGATCCTACAACACACAAGAAGCTCAACACCATCCAGGACAAAGTAGTCCACTTAATTGGCACCACATCCACAAACATTCACTCCCTCTATCACTGACACACAGTGGCAGCAGTGTGTACCATCTACAAGATGCACTGCAGAAACTCACCAAGGCTCCTTCGACAGCACCTTCCAAACCCATGACCACTACCATCTAGAAGGACAAGGGCAGCAGATAGATGGGAACACCACCACCTGGAAGTTCCCCTTCAAGTCATTCACCATCCTAACTTGGAAATATATCACCGTTCCTTCACTGTCACTGGGTCAAAATCTTGGAACTCCCTGCCTAAGAGCACTGTGGGTGTACCTACATCACATGGACTACAGCTGTTCAAGAAGGCAGCTCAACACCATATTCTCAAGGCAACTAGGGATGGGTAATAAATGCTGACCTGGCAAACGACACCCACATCCAATGAAGGGATAATAATAAAGACAAACTCTATTCTGTTCTCTGAATGTAAATAATATTATGTGCCTGGAGAGACAATTGGCAAAATTTCCAGATTGTTTAGGGGGCAGGGGACATTGGAATTGTTTGGAAAAGAATATGAACGGACAGAGACAGGGCAGGTAGGTGGCAAATGCAGTTCAGTAAAGGTAAATGTGAGCTAGTACATGCTGAGTATAACCCAATTGATTCAGTAAAGCAGAGAAACTGAGAGATCTAGGGCTGCAAAAGCAGGACTACCAGCCAGAACAAAAACTCACAAAGAACCAATAGGGTCTCAGGGTTTATATAACAGGATGTGATGATAAATCAGTACACGATCATGATTCAAATCATAAGTGAAATACTGTGTTACAACTTTGGAAACCTATGAAGAGTACTAAAACCACAGAGAATGTCCAACCATTCCCAAAGGTAATGCCTTTGAGAGTTATATAATGGGAAGCTTGGAAATGTAGGACTATATTGACTGGAGCAGAAAGATTAAGGGACATCTAATAAAAATGTTCAAACTTAGGAAGGAATCCAGGTAAGTAAAGAGCAAAGAGATGTTTTCCCTCGTTATAAACTTTTAATTCTTATTAGGTGAAAAAGATTCGGGAAATATTTTAGCACAAAGGGTAAATATCCCCTAAGTGGTCATTAAAAGCAGGGTCATTTAAAAGGATATCAGACAAAGAGTTGAAGGGTGCAGGGAAGCAGGGAGCTGGGCTGGCTGCAGATGGCAGTGGGGCAGACATGATGGGCTGAATGGCTTCTTTCTGCGCTTTAACTTCTCCAGTCTCTTGGAGTCCGCTCTGCTCAGTACCACAGCCTCAAGTTGAAGCCGTCTGTTGTTTTTGTTCATTATGAAATGATTCTTTGTGTTGTTTGCTGGTGACTGGTGCAGTGGTTCACAGGTCACGCGTACCAGCTGTACCTTGGCCAAGTGCCTATTGCTGAACTCAAGACAGTGGGCGTTGGAGGCTATCGACCATACCAGGCATCACTAATGAGCCTGATGCTGATGATGTCCTCCCCCAGCTCTGGGGTGGACACAGTCCTACCATCATTGGATGGCGGCATACTGTCATGTGACCTTTCAATGTGTCTGCTCCCTGAAAGGAGCTCCTTTGTCTTAGAGTAAATGGACAGCTGGTGAGGGGTTGCTGCTGGTATTTGAGGGGTGATGGAGCATTTGACCTGCTGTAAGAGAATCTTTAACATTTTAATCATGTTTGGGACTTCAGTTAGATTTAAGTGTTGTGCGTGGCTTGCAGGAGGAGATCCAACAACTCTGAATGGGTCCTGACCCATCAAGTAAATAACCTGGGAAGAAGGCAGGGAATGTCTCTGAATTAACACGCAGAAGTAAAGGAGGAGGAGAAAGGACCATTGAGCAAACCAAGCCTGCTTCCTCCAGCCAATGGTGCCATTTCACAGTGTACAGACCTTGGCTCTTTCCGAACCCAGTTGAACAAAGACCATTGGAACAGGAGGAGGACATTCAGCCCCTTGAACCCATTCGAGCATTAGGATGAGATCATGGCTGACCTGCGAACTAACTCCATAAACTCACCTTTGTCCCATGTCTCTTAATGTTTTTAGCTAACAAAAATGTATCAATCCCAGTTTTAAAATTAACAATTGATCTAGTATCAATTGTCCTTTACAGAAGAAAGTTCTAAACTTCTACCAAGCTTGGTGTGTAGAAATGTTCCCTAATTTCACTCATGAAAGGTATGGCTCAATTCTGTCCTGTAGTCCTAGGCTCCCCAGTCATCAGAAATAATTTCTAAGTATCTTGTCTGTTTCCCTTGGTATCTTAAAAACCTAGATCAAATCACCATGTAATGTTCGAAATTCTAGGGAATACAATCCTCGGTTGTGTAATTTCCCTTGTAATTTAACCCTTGGAGTCTCGGAGCTGGATTTTCAAGACTGATTTAGGTAATTGGAGTTGGGAAGATTCCCGAATTGACAGACACACCTCAAGTTAAAGGGCTCTGCTAGCCCCAATTTTTCCCCCAGGGAGATGGGAACACGATGGAGTCAGGCCTGCCAACCCTGGGAGTGGATTGTAGATGGCCATGGGGCGGGCGATTTGCCAAGTTAGGCTAGTTAGAAGCCCGCCTCAGTTCACTGCGACTTGTCCTGGTTGTTTTAAAAGCTGTTGGGCCCTCTAGCCCTCACCCCACCCCCCCCCCACCCACACCCCATGCCCCCTACATGCCACCTCTTGCCCCATGCCCCCTCATGCCTACATGTATCCTCCATAGCTGCACGCCTAGTCATTGTTGGTGGTCCCTCAGAATGGAGGATGACTGAGGAGCCCAATTCTGGATCCACATGTTCTTCCACAGTGGGGGCACATTGTTGTACAAGGGGAGTGGAAATTGCAGCCCCAGATTGCCTTCCTTCTCCTTCCTTTGTCCCTGCCATTTTGTGCCTTGCTGGACCAGATGGTGCCATGCGGAGCGATCGGCAGCATTCTCCCCCCCAGTCAGTGGTGTTAATGCCTCTGTGCTTTAGGGTGACCGTCAGCGTATCCTTATACCTTTTCCATTGGCCACCATTTGAGCATTGGCCAGGGGAGAGCTGTGAGAAGAGAACTTGCTGAGGGAGGTGGTTTTTGGGCATCCGGATGCAATGGACCGTCCATTGGAGTTGGTTCCACAGGAGCAGGGCTTCAATGCTGGCAGGCGCAGCTTGCACTAGTCTGGCAATCCTCCCATTTGATCTCCAGGATTCGATGGAAGCACCGCTGAAGGGAGCTCTCAAGGATTTTAATGTGGTGTTGGTAGACAGTCCATGTTTCGCTGCAGTGGAGGAGGGTGGTCAACACAACAGCCTTAGAAACCAGAACCTTTGTTGACTTGCAAAGGTCCCTGTTGTCAAAGACACGTTGGTGCTGCTTGAAGAACGCAGTGCTGGCACAGATGGCTAAGTGTTGAACCTCCTCATCTCCTTTGGGAGAGGTGGTTCCCAAGATAAGGGAAGTGTTGCACATACTCCAGAGCCGCCCCATCTGTGTGGATGACATGAGGGATGCTCACTGGCCCGGGGGAGGTTGGTGAAGGACCTTCGTCTTGGCGATGTTTAAGGACAGGCCAAGCCTCTTATATGAGGTGTTAAAGGGGTCAAGCGTCCTTTGCATGCCCAGTACTGAGTGAGCCATCATGCAGCAGTCATCCACAAACTGAATGCCGTGGATGTCTACAGTGGCAAGTTTTGTTTTTGCGGGGAAGTGATCATGGTTGAAGAGCTTCCTCTCCAGATGATACTGAATGCTGACATCAGGCAGTAGCTTATCTCTGCTGAGGTGAACGATGACGGCCAGGTAAATGGTGAATAGGTGGGGCTGGTCACACAACCATGTTTGACTCCGGTCCGGATGTGAAAGGTGTCAGTGTCAGATCCTGCACTCAGAATGATGGCGGCCATGTTATCCTGCAGGACAGGAGGACAATCCATAGAGCTTCGTAATGATGGTGAGAAGCTCCTCCTGGAAACCCAGTGTGGCTTTCGACCGTCCCATGGTATTGCGGACATGGTCTATGTGGCTAGACCCTGGAAAAATGTCGGGAGCAAAACCGGGTCAGTTTGAGCTTGGCACTAATTTCAAATGACCCTGTGGAATTCAGGCTTCCTGCCTGTGTGATGCTCCACCATTACCAGCTTCTCAACCTTTAAAAAGTAGCCTGTAATATCTTTGTCCAAAGTGTATCACCTCACATTTGTCTACATTGAAATCCTGTTGCCATTCACTTAATCGATATCACAAATCATAAAAATAGTATTACGCTGAAGGCGGCCGTTCAGCCCATTGAGTCTGTGCTTGCTCTTTCAAAGAGCAATCCAGTTAGTCCCACACTCCATCCATTATTTCAATCTTTTCTCCTTCAAATATTTATCTAGTTTCCCTCTTGATGGCTAATATTGAATTAGCAAGCAGCACTTTATCAGGCAGTTCATTCCAAATGCTATCCATTCATTGTACAAAAGCTCTTGTCCTCATGTCACCTCGGGTTTTTTTATCAATCACCTTAAATCCATGGCTTCTGGACACTTCCAGCAGCTTTTCATTATATCTTCTATCTTAAACCCTTAATAATTTTAAACACTGCCATCAAATCACCTCTTAATCTTCTCTCCCCTAAGCAAAACAACCTCAGCTTCCCAAGAGTATCCATGTAACCATAATCCCTCATCCCTGGAACCATTCTAGTAAATATGAGACATAAATTCCTGCAGAGTTGTGGATTTTGTAGCATATTCCTGACTCAGATCCTGCTCAACATCTTTGAGGATGCCACAAATATAGCACCTTGATGAGCTTTCTGTGATAATATCCCACAGAAAGGCTTTGACAGGGTGTCACACGAGAAATTACTGATAAATCTAAAAGCTATGGAAATCCAGATTCGAATAGGACTGGAATAAGAGTTGGATAAATATAAAAAACAGACAGGCATTTTGACAACTTTCATATGAGATTGTTGGCGGGGGATTGGAGGGAAGGGTAGGAAACCAGGAAGCAATTTATAATTGAAGCTCAAAAACTCATTAGCATTGGCACCTCTTCTCTGTGCCCTTTGACCAATCAGAGAAGACAGGTGGAATGATGGCCTGAATCTGTCAAAAGAAGGATCTCCAGTCAATGAGAGTCCGACAAGGGTCAGAATGACTGAACTGTAGATTAATTCCCATCTCTTTGTAATGTCATATTTTCAGCTACACTGCTTACAATCCTGCTTCTCTTTGTGCCTTCAGCAAATTTGGATATTGCTGAGTCACATTGTCAAAGTTTTTTCATCCTTCACTCAGGACAAATGCAAGAGTACCAAATTTCAAACAACCTTAATAATATACACTACAGGAGATAAGGGTGCTGATTGGTTAGCAAGTTGACACTGGTTGGCTGAGGTATCATCATGGAGAAAGCAATGGGGAACTATAGGCTCTCCAAGCTTCCTGGTAATTGAGAAAAGGCACAAGGCTTGAATGTCTTCCTTTTTGTTCACAGAGAATGGCTCTCTTTTTTGAATGTATGTCACTTCTAGCAAGTGTAAAGAAGCCACATTATGAGGTCAACTGATTATCATAAATTGGTTGTTGTTCAGTAAGTGCTGCCCAATCACGGAATCGTATCTAACAGTAAATGTCAATGCAGGGACCCATTCTCTGCAAAAAAAAGGAATATGTTCAAGCCTGGCACCTTTTTTGAATTCCCTGGGAGCTTGGGGAGCCTATAGTTCCCCATTGCTTTCACCATGTCAACACCTCACCAATCAGAGTCGGCTTGCCAACCAATCAGCACCCTTTTCTCCTGCAGTATAAACTGTTGTGATCATTCGAAATGTGATATTCTTGAATTTGTCCTGATGACTGTAAGATTATAAGAAACTTTGACAATGAGCTTGTCTCTCTTTTCCACAATATTCAAGTTCTGTACTACCAAGTGACAGAATTTTGAATATGTGACTTTCTATCCCTTCATCCAAATTGTTAACAAATAGTTGAGACCCCATCACAGCTCCTTGTGGGACACCGCTAGTCACATTCTGCCAGAATATCTGTCCATTATCCCTACTCTCTGTGTCTGACCCATCAGACAATTTCCTAACCAGATCAATAATTCGCCTTCCATTTCATGAACTTCAACTTTAATTTATCAGTGCATATAAATAACATCCATTGACATTTACCTATCCACCACTTCACTCACCTCTAAAAAGAATTCAGTCACAAGTGTTGGGCAAGAACTACCCTTTACAAATCCAAAAATTTGAAACTGCCATGGCAGGATTTGAACTCACATTCTCTATATTACTAGCCCAGTAACATAAACACGACGCTAACATGCCCATCTAGGTCTTTTCCAACTGTATTGATCAGGAGTGCCCACACCCTGCTTGCTGTGTATAACACAACAACTTGGTTCTGATGTTCAGCATCTTGGTGACAGACGGCCAGGACTGGACCCGGTAACCAATCAGCTTTCCGTTATACATGGTATGACCCTTGGGCCCGAGGTGATGGCAGGTTTTCAGGAGAATGGGTGCCAGAGGAACCTGTCTACTCCTACTGATTCTCCGGAAGAAAGGAAACTAGCTCATCCCATGGAAACGAACTGGCCTGTCATCATTGCTGCATGTAAAGATTTGATCATCACATACCTCAAGGCTGCAGCACCACGATAACCAGCTGGAACATGAAACAATCATTGTAAACACAAAGTAAATGTGGAGGCGAGAGTTCACAAACAAATGCAGGCAGGAAGGTGTTTCTGCAAGGGATGACTCTCATTGTCAGGGTGATCCCACACTAGACTCAGGTACGCTGTGGGCTGCTGTCAGTGAAGGGGGTGGGAGGGCTGTTGTTGGGGTGGCGGGGCTGTTGTCAGCATGGAAGGGGGGCAGTTGTCACCTTGGGGGGGGCGTTCAGTTGTCAACGGGGGGGGGGGATCAGTTGTCAGCGTGGGGGGGGTTCAGTTGTCAGTCTGGGGGGGGTTCAGTTGTCAGTCTGGGGGGGGTTCAGTTGTCAGTCTGGGGGGGCTGTTGTCACCTTGGGTGGGGGGGTTCAGTTGTCAGCATGTGAGAATCAGTTGTCAGCGTGGGGGGGGCAGTTGTCACCTTGGGGGGCAGTTGTCGGTGGGGGGGGTGTGCATTTTGGGATCTAGCAGAATGTACTTGCTGCTGCTGGAATAAAGCTGTGCATTTCTCAAACATTTAGCCCCTATCTAAAGCCAATTGGAATGGGCACATTTCATGTGTTTACTGAACAAATGTTCACCAGTGCAGGAAAGCACTCGGACTCTCTTATTGCCTCATCACTTTACCAAGGTTGAAGTTCACATACACACATGAATGAGCTTCACCTGGATTCCCAGTGTGACACTAGACCAACATTTTTATTACGGGGACGGGAGGGCAGTTTTGCTGACCAAGGTGTAAATTTCCTCAGGAAAGCCTTCATGTCTTCAGGTATTTGTACAGGTTTCCAGCTGTGACTGGGCAGTGTTTAAGGAGAAATAGCAGCTGATAAACATCGCCTGAAACCAAACACTGTTTGCTTAAAGCAAGCAAAATGCAGGTTAATGAGAGTGTCACATTGGGACAGAAAGCTGAATGTTATCTGGAGGAAGGTGTTCCTGGTAAATCTGACAGCAGCTGTTGTTTGTAGCGAGGGAGAAGGAAGGTGTGTTTAATGGACTGTTTGGGAAGCTGAACATCCTTTCGGATGCCTCAGGAAATGCTGTCCCTTTAAGGCAAGAGAGTAATGGATCCTGTGTCCTTTCTGAATAGGTGTAGTGGTTTGGAATGTGGGTGGGGCAGAGAGTGAAGGCTTCACCGCAGGGCAGGTCCACAACCACACCCTGGAAAAGGTGAATGGTAAACCTCAAACATTGCACGTCCTGTCTGCTCCATAGAGAACTTTGGTAAATGAAGATCCTGTCTGTTATATAGGGAGCTCTGGTAAATGAAGGTCCTTTCTGCTATATAGAAAACTTTGGTAAATGAAGGTCCTGTCTGCTCCATAGAGAACTTTGGTAAATGAAGATCCTGTCTGCTGCATAGAGAACTTTGGTAAATGAAGATCCTGTCTGCTTTTAGGGAGCTCTGGTAAATGAAGGTCCTGTTTGCTATATAGAGAACTCTGGTAAATGAAGGTCCTGTCTGCTCCATAGAGAACTTTGGTAAATGAAGATCCTGTCTGCTATATAGGGAGCACTGGTAAATGAAGGTCCTGTCTGCTCCATAGAGAACTTTGGTGAATGAAGGTCCTATCTGTTCCATAGAGAATATTGGTGAATGAAGGTCCTGTCCGCTTTATAGAAATTTTTGGTAAATGAAGGTCCATTCTGCCACTTAGAGAACTTTGTTAAATGAAAGTCCTGTCTGCTATATAGAGAACTCTGGTATATGCATGTCCTGTCTGCTCCAGAGAACTTTGGTAAATGAAGATCCTGTCTGCTATATAGAAAACATTGGTAAGTGAAATTCATGTTTGCTATATAGAGAACTTTGGTAAATGAAGGTCCTGTCTGCTATATACAAAACTCTGATAAATGAAGGTCCTGTCTGCTATATAGAGAATTCTGGTAAATGAAGGCCCTTTCTGCTGTATAGAGAACTTTGGTAAATGAAGTTCCTGTCTGCTATATAGAGAACATTGGTAAATGAAGGTCCTGTCTGCTCCATAGAGAACTTTGATAAATGAAGGTCCTGTCTGCTATATAGAGAGCTCTGGTAAATGAAGGTCCTGTATGCTCCATAGAGAACTTTGGTAAATGAAGATCCTGTCTGCTTTATAGAAATTTTTGGTAAATGAAGGTCTATTCTGCCACTTAGAAAACTTTGTTAAATGAAGATCCTGTCTGCTATATAGAGAACTCTGGTATATGCAGGTCCTGTCTGCTATATAGAAAACTCTGGTTAAATGAAGGTCCTGTCTGCTATATAGAAAACTCTGGTAAATGAAGGTCCTGTCTGCTATATAGAGAACACTGGTAAATGAAGGTCCTGTCTGCTCCATAGAGAATTCTGGTAAATGAAGGTCCTGTCTGCTCCATAGAGAACTCTGGTAAATGAAGGTCCTGTCTGCTCCATAGAGAACTTTGGTAAAAGAAGATCCTGTCTGCTCCATAGAGAACTTTGGTAAATGAAGGTCCTGTCTGCTCCATAGAGAACTTTGGTAAAAGAAGATCCTGTCTGCTCCATAGAGAACTTTGGTAAATGAAGGTCCTGTCTGCTCCATAGAGAATATTGGTAAATGAAGGTCCTGTCTACTTTATAGAAATTTTTGGTAAATGAAGGTCCATTCTGCCACTTAGAAAACTTTGTTAAATGAAGATCCTGTCTGCTATATAGAGAACTCTGGTATATGCAGGTCCTGTCTGCTATATAGAAAACTCTGGTTAAATGAAGGTCCTGTCTGCTATATAGAAAACTCTGGTAAATGAAGGTCCTGCCCTATATAGAGAACGCTGGTAAATCAAGGTCCTGTCTGCTATATAGAAAACTCTGGTAAATCAAGGTCCTGTCTGCTATATAGAGAACTCTGGTAAATGAAGGTCCTGTCTGCTATATAGAGAACGCTGGTAAATGAAGGTCCTGTCTGCTCCATAGAGAATTCTGGTAAATGAAGGTCCTGTCTGTTTGATGGAGAACATTGGTAAATGAAGGTCCTGTCTGCTCCATAGAGAACTCTGGTAAATGAAGGTCCTGTCTGCTCCATAGAGAACTCTGGTAAATGAAGGTCCTGTCTGTTTGATGGAGAACATTGGTAAATGAAGGTCCTGTCTGCTCCATAGAGAACTCTGGTAAATGAAGGTCCTGTCTGTTTGATGGAGAACATTGGTAAATGAAGGTCCTGTCTGCTCCATAGAGAACTTTGGTAAAAGAAGATCCTGTCTGCTCCATAGAGAACTTTGGTAAATGAAGGTCCTGTCTGCTCCATAGAGAACTCTGGTAAATGAAGGTCCTGTCTGTTTGATGGAGAACATTGGTAAATGAAGGTCCTGTCTGCTCCATAGATAACTTTGGTAAATGTAGGTCCTGTCTGTTTGATAGAGCAATTTGAGGAACCCCAGCTTTCAAACGCTTGATCCAGGCTGACATTCCAGCCCAGCAAGCAGGTTGTGCAGCACGGTCAGAGATAGCATCTTTCAGACACAACATTGAATCGAGCCTTGGTCTGTCTGGTGCATTGTTCACATAGACATTACACATTCCTTGGCATTAAGAGCATTGACAAGCTGTCAACCGGAGTGCATTGGCTCGGTTGGCTAATGAGATGCCCTGTGTTGTAGTCAGTGAATGGGCTGTTGTAACCAGTATTTTTCATTCATTTATGGGATGTGGGCTTCGCTGGCTGATTCAGCATTTCTTGCCCATCCCTAATTGCCCTTGAGAAGGTGGTGTTGAGCTGCCTTCTTGAACCGCTGCAGTCCATGTGGTGTAAGTACACCCACAGTGCTGTTAGGAAGGGAGTTCCAGGATTTTGACCCAGCGACAGTGAAGGAATGGCGATATATTTCCAAGTCAAGATGGTGAGTGACTTGGAGGAGTACTTCCAGGTGGTGGTGTTCCCATCTATCTGTTGCCCTTGTCTTTCTAGATGGTAGTGGTCATGGGTTTGGAAGGTGCTGTTGTAGGGGCCTTGGTGAGTTCCTGCAGTGCATCTTGTAGATGGTACACACTGCTGCTACTGTGCATGAAGGGACTGGTGCCAATCAAGCGGGCTGCTTTGTCCTGGACGGTGTCAAGCTTCTTGAGTGTTGCTGGAGCTGCACTCATCCAGGCAAGTGGAGAGTATTCCATCACACTCCTGACTTGTGCCTTGTAGATGGTGGACAGGCTTTGAGGAGTCAGGAAGTGAGTTACTCGCCACAGGATTCCTAGCCTCTGACCTGCTCTTGTAGCCACAGTATTTATATGGCTAAAACAAAAACAGAATTACCTGGAAAAACTCAGCAGGTCTGGCAGCATCGGCGGAGAAGAAAAGAGTTGATGTTTCGAGTCCTCATGACCCTTCGACAGAACTTGAGTTCGAGTCCAAGAAAGAGTTGAAATATAAGCTGCTTTAAGGTGTGTGGAGGGGGTGGGGGGGGGGTGGGTGGGGTGGTGCGGAGAGAGAGAGAGAAGTGGAGGGGGTTGGTGTGGTTGTAGGGACAAGCAAGCAGTGATAGAAGCAGATCATCAAAAGATGTCACCAACAATAGAACAATAGAACAAAAGAACACATAGGTGTTAAAGTTGGTGATATTATCTAAACGAATGTGCTAATTAAGAATGGATGGTAGGGCACTCAAGGTATAGCTTTAGTGGGGGTGGGGAGAGCATAAAAGATTTTAAAATATTTAAAAATAATGGAAATAGGTGGGAAAAGAAAAATCTATATAATTTATTGGAAAAAAACAAAAGGAAGGGGGAAGCAGAAAGGGGGTGGGAATGTGGGAGAGAGCTCAAGACCTAAAGTTGTTGAATTCAATATTCAGTCCGGAAGGCTGTAAAGTTCCTAGTCGGAAGATGAGGTGTTGTTCCTCCAGTTTGCGTTGGGCTTCACTGGAACAATGCAGCAAGCCAAGGACAGACATGTGGGCAAGAGAGCAGGGTGGAGTGTTAAAATGGCAAGCGACAGGGAGGTTTGGGTCATTCTTGCGGACAGACCGCAGGTGTTCTCCAAAGCAGTCGCCCAGTTTACGTTTGGTCTCTCCAATGTAGAGGAGACCACATTGGGAGCAACGAATGCAGTAGACTAAGTTGGGGGAAATGCAAGTGAAATGCTGCTTCACTTGAAAGGAGTGTTTGGGCCCTTGGACGGTGAGGAGAGAGGAAGTGAAGGGGCAGGTGTTGCATCTAATGTGGTCTCCTCTACATTGGAGAGAACACCAAGGGGTGATGTTTGGATTTTCTTATGTTGGAGATGGTTATTGCCTGACACTTCTGTAGCATGAATGTTACTTGCCAATTGTCGGCCCAAGCCTGGATATCGTCCAGGTCCTGCTGCATTTGGACACGGACTGCTTCAGTATCTGAAGAGTCATGAATGGTGCTGAACATTGTGCAATCATCAGCGAACATCCTCACCTCTGACCTTATGATGGAAGGAAGGTCACTGATGAAGCAGCTGAAGATAGTTGGGCCTAGGACACTACCCTGAGGAACTCCTGCAGTGATGTCCTGGAGCTGAGATAATTGACCTCCAACAACCACAACCACCTTCCTTTGTGCTAGGTATGACTTCAACCAGCAGAGAGTTTTCCCCCCTGATTTCCATTGACTCCAGTTTTGCTAGGGCTCCTTGATCGCACACTCAGTCAAATGTAGCCTTGATGTCAAGTGCAGTCACTCTCACCTCACCTCGGGAGTTCAGTTCTTCTGTCAATGTTTGAACCAAGGCTGTAAAGAGGTCAGGAACTGAGTGGCCTTGGCAGAACCCAAACTGGGCATCAGTGAGCAGGTTATTGCTAAGCAAGTGCCGCTTGATAGCACTGTTGATGACCCCTTCCATTATTTTACTGATGATGGAGAGCTGACTGATGGGGCAGTAATTGGCCGAGTTGGATTTGTCCTGTTTTTTATGTACAGGACATATCTGGGCAATTTTCCACATAACTGGGTAGATGCCAGTGTTGTAGTTGTATTGGAACAGCTTGGATAGAGGCGTGGCAAGTTCTGGAGCACAAGTCTTCATTACTATTGCCGGAATATTGTCAAGTCCCATTGCCTTTGCAGTATCCAGTGCCTTCAGCCATTTCTTGATATCACGTGGAGTGAATTCAATTGACTGAAGACTGGTATCTGTGATGCTGGGGACCTCTGGAGTAGGTTGAAAAAGATCATCCATTTGGCACTTCTGGCTGAAGATTGTAGCAAATGCTTCAGCCTTATTGCTGCACTGATGATGCACTGAGCATGGGAATATTTCTAGAGCCTCCTCCTCCAGCGAGTTGTTTAATTGTCCACCACCATTCAGGACTGGATGTGGCAGGACTGCAGAGCTTAGATCTGATCTGTTGATTGTGAGATCACTTAGCTCTGTCTATCACTTGCTGTTTATGCTATTTGGCACATAGTAGCCCCGTGTTATAGCTTCACCAGTTTGACACCTTATTTTTAGGTGTGCCTGGTGCTGCTCCTGGCATGCCCCCCCTGTCTTTATTGAACCAGGGTTCAACCAGGGTTGATCCCCTGGCTTGATGGTAATGGGAGTGGGGGATATGCTGGGCCATGATGTTACAGATTGTGATTGAGGACAATTCTGCTCCTGATGGCCCACAGTGTCTCATGGGTGCCCAGCCTTGAGTTGCTATATCTGTTTGAAATCTATCCCATTTAGTACAGTTGTAGTGCCACACAACATGATGGAGGGTATCCTCAATGTGAAGGCGGGACTTCGTCTCCACAATGACTGTGGTGGTCACTCCTAACGATACTGTCATGGACAGATGCATCTGCGGCAGGCAGGTTGGTGAGAGTGAGGTCAAATATACCTTTCCCTCTTATTGGTTCCCTCACCACCTGCCGCAGACCCAGTCTAGCAGCTCTGTCATTTAGGACTCGGCCAGCTTGGTCAGTAATGGTGTTACTAAGCCGCTCTTGGTGATGGACATTGAAGTCCCCCACCCAGAGTACATTCTGTGCCCTTGCCACCCTCAGGGCTTCCTCCAAGTGATGATCAACATGGAGGAGCACTGATCCATCAGCTGAGGGAGGGCGGTACGAGATAATCAGCAGGAGGTTTCCTTGACCACGTTTGACCTGATGCCATGAGACGTCATGGGGTCCGGAGTCGATGTTGAGGACTCCCAGGGAAACTCCCTCCCGACTGTATACCACTGTGTCACCACCTCTGCTGGGTCTGGCCTGCCGGTGGGACAGAACATACCCGGGGATGGTGATGGTGGTGTCTGGGACATTATCTGTAAGGTATGATTCCGTGAGGATAACTGTGTCAGGCTGTTACTTGACTAGTCTGTGAGACAGCTTTCCCAATTTTGGCACTAGCCCCCAGATGTTAGTCAGGAGGACTTTAATGGGTCAACAGGGCTGAGATTGCTGTTGTTGATTCTGGTGCCTAGCTTGATGTCGGGTGGTCTGTCCGGTTTCATTCATTATTAAATTTTCTATAGCAGATTGATAAAACTGGGTGTCTTGCTAGGTTAGAGAGTATTTAAGAGTCAAGCACATTGCTGCAACAGTGCTGCAATCGCCATACGGGGGGAGTGTGGGATCCTCCGGTTACTGCTACGCGGGAGTGTGGGATCCTCTTGCTCTTCTCTGTGTGGAGTGTGGGATCCTCCTGTCTCTGCTCCGGGTGGAGTGTGGGATCCTCCTGTCTCTGCTCCGGGTGGAGTGTGGGATCCTCCTGTGTCTGTGCCGGGTGGAGTGTGGGATCCTCCTGTGTCTGCTCCGGGTGGAGTGTGGGATCCTCCTGTCTTTGTGCCGGGTGGAGTTTGGGATCCTCCTGTGTCTGTGCCGGGTGGAGTGCGGGATCCTCCTGTCTCTGCTCCAGGTGAAGTGTGGGATCCTCCTGTCTCTGCTACGGGTGGAGTGTGGGATCCTCCTGTGTCTGTGCCGGGTGGAGTGTGGGATCCTCCTGTGTCAGTGCCGGGTGGAGTGTGGGATCCTCCTGTGTCTGTGCCGGGTGGAGTGTGGGATCCTCCTGTGTCTGTACCGGGTGGAGTGTGGGATCCTCCTGTGTCTGTGCCGGGTGGAGTGTGGGATCCTCCTGTGTCTGTGCCGGGTGGAGTGTGGGATCCTCCTGTGTCTGTGCCGGGTGGAGTGTGGGATCCTCCTGTGTCTGTGCCGGGTGGAGTGTGGGATCCTCCTGTCTCTGCTCCGGGTGGAGTGCGGGATCCTCCTGTGTCTGCTCCGGGTGGAGTGCGGGATCCTCCTGTGTCTGCTCCGGGTGGAGTGTGGGATCCTCCTGTGTCTGCTCTGGGTGGAGGGTGGGATCCTCCTGTGTCTGCTCTGGGTGGAGTGCGGGATCCTCCTGTGTCTGCTCCGGGTGGAGTGCGGGATCCTCCTGTGTCTGCTCCGGGTGGAGTGCGGGATCCTCCTGTGTCTGCTCCGGGTGGAGTGCGGGATCCTCCTGTGTCTGCTCCGGGTGGAGTGCGGGATCCTCCTGTGTCTGCTCCGGGTGGAGTGCGGGATCCTCCTGTGTCTGCTCCGGGTGGAGTGCGGGATCCTCCTGTGTCTGCTCCGGGTGGAGTGCGGGATCCTCCTGTGTCTGCTCCGGGTGGAGTGCGGGATCCTCCTGTGTCTGCTCCGGGTGGAGTGCGGGATCCTCCTGTGTCTGCTCCGGGTGGAGTGCGGGATCCTCCTGTGTCTGCTCCGGGTGGAGTGCGGGATCCTCCTGTGTCTGCTCCGGGTGGAGTGCGGGATCCTCCTGTGTCTGCTCCGGGTGGAGTGCGGGATCCTCCTGTGTCTGCTCCGGGTGGAGTGCGGGATCCTCCTGTGTCTGCTCCGGGTGGAGTGCGGGATCCTCCTGTGTCTGCTCCGGGTGGAGTGCGGGATCCTCCTGTGTCTGCTCCGGGTGGAGTGCGGGATCCTCCTGTGTCTGCTCCGGGTGGAGTGCGGGATCCTCCTGTGTCTGCTCCGGGTGGAGTGCGGGATCCTCCTGTGTCTGCTCCGGGTGGAGTGCGGGATCCTCCTGTGTCTGCTCCGGGTGGAGTGCGGGATCCTCCTGTGTCTGCTCCGGGTGGAGTGCGGGATCCTCCTGTGTCTGCTCCGTGTGGAGTGCGGGATCCTCCTGTGTCTGCTCCGGGTGGAGTGCGGGATCCTCCTGTGTCTGCTCCGGGTGGAGTGCGGGATCCTCCTGTGTCTGCTCCGGGTGGAGTGCGGGATCCTCCTGTGTCTGCTCCGGGTGGAGTGCGGGATCCTCCTGTGTCTGCTCCGGGTGGAGTGCGGGATCCTCCTGTGTCTGCTCCGGGTGGAGTGCGGGATCCTCCTGTCTTTGCTCCGTGTGGAGTGCGGGATCCTCCTGTCTTTGCTCCGTGTGGAGTGCGGGATCCTCCTGTCTTTGCTCCGGGTGGAGTGCGGGATCCTCCTGTGTCTGCTGCGTGTGGAGTGCGGGATCCTCCTGTGTCTGCTCCGGGTGGAGTGCGGGATCCTCCTGTCTTTGCTCCGTGTGGAGTGCGGGATCCTCCTGTCTTTGCTCCGTGTGGAGTGCGGGATCCTCCTGTCTTTGCTCCGTGTGGAGTGCGGGATCCTCCTGTCTTTGCTCCGTGTGGAGTGCGGGATCCTCCTGTCTTTGCTCCGTGTGGAGTGCGGGATCCTCCTGTCTTTGCTCCGTGTGGAGTGCGGGATCCTCCTGTCTTTGCTCCGTGTGGAGTGCGGGATCCTCCTGTCTTTGCTCCGTGTGGAGTGCGGGATCCTCCTGTCTTTGCTCCGTGTGGAGTGCGGGATCCTCCTGTCTTTGCTCCGTGTGGAGTGCGGGATCCTCCTGTTGCTGCTCTGTGTGGAGTGTGGGATCCTCCTGTCTTTGTTCCGGCTGGAGTGCAGGATTCACCTTGTCTTTGCTTCGAGTGGCGTGTGGGATCCTCCTGTGTTGGTGCCGGGTGCAGTGTGGGATCCTCCTTTCTCTGTGCCGGGTGGAGTGTGGGATCCTCCTTTCTCTGCTGCTGGAGGAGTGCGGGATCCTCCTGTGTCTGTGCCAGGTGGAGTGTGGGATCCTCCCGTCTCTGCGCCAGGTGGAGTGCGGGATCCTCCTGTGTCTGTGCCAGGTGGAGTGCGGGATCCTCCTGTCTCTGCTCTGGGTGGAGTGTGGGATCCTCCTGTCTCTGTGCCGGATGGAGTGTGGGATCCCCTGTCTCTGCTCCTGGGGGAATGTGGGATCTTCCTGTTGCTGCTCCGGGTGAAATGTCTGATCCCCCTGTCTCTACTCCTGGATGAGTGTGGGATCCTCCTGTTGCTGCTCCAGATGAAGTGTGTGATACTGTTACTGTGCCGGGTGGTGTGTGGGATCGTGTCTCTGTGCCGGGTGGATTGTGGGATCCCCCCTGTCGCTGTGCCAGGTGGAGTGCTGAATCCCCCTGTTTCAGTGCCGGGTGGAGTGTGGGGTTCTCCTGTCACTTCTTCAGGTGGAGTGTGGGAAATTTTGAGGTTACAGGATGTTATTATGTGCTTTAGTTGTGAATGGTTATGTCAGTGCTGTGTATAACACTGGAGAGACTAGAAACTGGTGACGAGCAAATGTGCGATTGTTAAATTGATGTATCTCTGTCCTTTCCTCAGAGTGAACAATGGGTGAATACATTGAGAAGCATGACACCTGCGGCACCATCTGCCTTAAGTACCTCCTCTTCATCTTCAACTTCTTCTTCTGGGTAAGGCTAAGGCCTGCTGGCAAATTTGTACCCATTGTGGGAGGGGCAATGGTGCACTCATACCCACTGCTGGGGAAGGGCTCTGCAAATGGGACACCGGTGGTGTTATTGCGTGGTAGAGGATGTGTGCCAGCTGGACCAAATCCACAAGGGAAACTTGGCCACGCTATCACAACGGTTTTGCAATTTGTATTTATTATGAGAAGATGTGTATGTTTAATTAGGAAGTAATGAGTCCACTAAGACCTTTAGAGATTTTTAAAAATTAAACGAAAATATTTATTAACAAATGAAAAGATTTCAAGCACATACATAAGACTACAATTACTGAATACTATAACAAATCCTAAAATTCAGAATTAACCTGACTCTAAATTACACACCCCCTTTAAGGCAACAGTCCAAAATAGATTTTAAATTTAAAAAGCAAGCCAGTGAGTTACCACAGTACCCACTTGACAATGGAATCCTAACAGCTTGTCTCCAACTTTAGTTACTGGACACAGCAGACTTATGCACAAATGACTGGAGGCTTCCCAAAGGCTGTTTCACACAGTCCTGTTAGATCTTACATGGCCCCTCAAATAGCCTTTCATCCCCTTTATCTATGTTTCTCCCTTTTTAATCTGTAAATTCCATTGTTCCATTTGTATTTGGAAATGCACTTTTCCCATAATGTAAAAAAAAAACTTTCAAGTTGCCAATATTGTTGGTAATCTTTGGAAAAAATACACTGCTTGGCCTTGCTTATTTGGCTAATTGTAAATATCCTAACATCCCTTTGAAATCCAAACAAATCCTTCATTTGTCTCAAAATGCTAATTTCCTTCACATCTTGCATGCTAAGACAGCATCCGTGTTTCCTCATTAGCATTTCAAGTACATTTCTACACTTAGCTTCTTTTGATAATTTCAAGCTTGCAGTCTGCCTGCCTCCAAATGCAATTAAATCACACAGATAGAACCATCTACACTCACACCCATCAACCTACTTTACAATAAACCAGAAAAATACTATGAAAATTATTATACTTTTGTAACAGGTACCCAGTGTCAGGCGATGGGGGCTGCTAATGGGAGTGGGGTGGGGAGGGGGTGTCAATGGGACACTTGTGCCTGGTGTGGGAGGGGGGGCAATGGGGTACTCATTCGCAGCACTGGGGGAAGGGGTGCTGTTAATGGGACTCGTACGCAGTGTGGTTGACACTAGCAGGGCATAAGGGACAGTGTGTTTTATGCCAGGGAGTGACAGCAAATTGATGCAGTGTGTTGGTACAGGGCGATTGTTCATTCATGGGGTGGTTGGTGTTTAATATCTATTGGTAAGTGGAGAAGCCTTCCCCAGGCATTTTTGATGGGACGGAGCGTTATTCTGTATCTAACCCTGTGCTGTACCTGTCCTGGGAGTGTTTGATGGGGACAATGCAGAGGAATCTTTACTCGGTATCTAACCCTGCGATATTGCCCCTGTGCTGTGCTCTCACTGCCCCCCTGCAGCATTGCCCCTCCCTTGCCGCAGTCTCACTAATTGTCTGTCCTCCATTGCAGTTGGCTGGTGGTGTGGTAATGGCAGTTGGTATTTGGACCCTTGTTGAGAAGAGTGATTATATCAGCCTGCTGTCCTCCAGCACCTACGCAGCTGCGGCCTATATCCTGGTGGTTGCAGGGGTCATCGTCATGCTGACTGGGATCCTCGGCTGCTGTGCAACCTTTAAGGAGAAGAGGAATTTACTCCGAGTGGTAAGAGCTTAAATGGCGTTTAGTCTCAGTTTGTCTGTGTGTCTGTGTCTGTTTGTCTGTCTGCGTGTCTGTGTCTGTATGTCTGTGTCTGTCTGTGTGTCTGGATTGTATCAGCGTGCCTGTACTAATTCTAAACTCACAGCTTCACTGGTCACACTCCCAGGTTATGTGGCCCTGTCAGGACCATAAACTCATAAGAATCAGGAGCAGGAATAGGCCATACGGCCTATCGAGCCTGCTCCACTATTCAATATGGTTGATCTAATTGCGGTCGTAACTCCACTTTCTTGCTTGCACCATCCCCCCAAAACCCTTGACTCCCTTATCCATCAAAAATCTAACACGGCCTAGGATATATTCAAGGACCCAGCCTCCCCAGCTCTCTGTGGAAGAGAATTCCAATCACTAACAACTCTCTGAGAGAAGAAATTCCTCCTCATCTCCATTTTAAATGGGAGACCCCTTATTCTGAAACTGTGACCCCCTAGTTCTAGATTCTTCCATGACGGGAAACATCCTGTCAGCATCCACCCTCTCAAGCCCCCTCAGAATCTTCTTTCAATAAGATCATCTCTCATTCTTCTAAACTCCAGTGAGAATTGGCCCAACCTGCTCAACCTTTCCTCTTAAGACAACTCCCTTCATCCCAGGAATCAGCTTAATAAATATTCTCTGAACTGCTTCCAATGCAAGTGTGTCCCTCTTCACGTGGGGAGACCAGAACTGCACACGCTGTCCAGGTGTGCTCTCACCAATGCCATGTACAGCTGAAGCAAGATGCCCCTATTTTTATACTCTACCCTCCTTGCAACAAGGGCCAACATTCTGTTTGCCTTCCTAATTACTTTCTGTACCTTCACTCTAAATTTTTGTGATTCATGAACAAGGAATCTCGCATCCTTCTGCATTATGCAGCCTCTCTCTCTATCTAAATAACTAATTTAAACAATTGAGAAATAAAAAATTGTAAATAAACCAGGAGCTGCTCCAGCCTCCTGTTGGATCAGAGCTGTGTTCAGTTATTGGGGTTGATGATGGGAGTTCACTGACTCTGCCACAGTCTCAGCCTGTCCAATCTAACACTGGACACTCTTGCTCTGTACTGTGTGCCTTATACTCCGGGTCACCCAGTCCTGATTGGGGTATTCCTGAAGACTTTCTGCCTCCCAGCTGACACTCACAGTCAGACAGTTTTCCCATTGCCAATATTTTCATCATAAATGAAAGTGTTGCAGGAAAATTGCAAAAGCTACATACAATTTTTCTCCTGAATTAGTTGCTCGTAGCAATATCCAGCAGATCATTTTACAGACACTGTCCTGAAGGATTGGCGCCTCGGTTTACTCTGTGTGCTGTTACTGTATGAGTAGCAGTGCAAACGTTCTCTGTGCTTTGGTGGCCAGGATGACGTATACTGTGTTTTCTGTGGGAGTTGTTTTCCTTTTGAGCTTGCAGCTTCCATCTACTTGCATTCTTTAGAAGTTCCCAGCAGTTATGGTCCCTGTGGATATGTCTCTACTCTTCCAAGGGTTCAGTACAGCGGACAGTCGAGCACTGCGGCTGTGTCCTCTAGCACTGAGCTGAGACACTCTGGGAGAATTGATTTGCTTTTTAGTGAGTAGTTGATCACAAGCCTCAGAGGCGAGGGGCTTGGGTTTAAATTCACGCCAGCCTAGCTGTCCCTGACAACTACTGGTGAGTGCAGAATGCCGGGGGTTACAAAGAGTTATCAAAGGGTTAAACTGGGATTTAAAACAGAATATGCTGGAAAAACTCAGCAGGTCTGGCAGCATCTGTGGAGAGGGAAATAATCAAAGTTAACGTTTTGAGTCCAGATGACTTCTTCAGAGCAGGAATGGGAGAACTGACGGCAGACGGAGGTTGAGGTAGAGAAGGGTGTGGGCTGATGAGTGAGTGAACAGCCGGCAGTGGTGAGCTGTTACTGGGTGGAGTATGAGTGCGAGTTTAGTCATAGACTGTTGGATCGGTGTTCCATGATCTAGTGTTTCCAACCGTCTGTAATCCCTAACTCCCTGAGGAATGGTACATTACCTGTAATATCAATCAACGAATAAGCAGAGTTTCTGAGTTACTTTTCACAAGTCTCTTGGTGACTGGGCACCACCTTCTCCCGGGGACGGGTCTCTCTCTCTCTCTCCCGGGGACGGGTCTCTCTCTCTCTCCCGGGGACGAGACTCTCTCTCTCCCGGGGACGAGTCTCTCTCTCTCCCAGGGACGGGTCTCTCTCTCTCTCCCGGGGATGGGTCTCTCTCTCTCCCGGGGACGGGTCTCTCTCTCTCTCCCCTGGGGACGGTTCTCCCTCTCTCCCAGGGACGGGTCCCTCTCCCCCAGGGACAGGTCTCTCTCTCCCGGGGATAGGTCTCTCTCTCCCGGGGACAGGTCTCTCTCTCCCGGG
This sequence comes from Isurus oxyrinchus, assembly GCA_026770705.1. Taxonomy (NCBI): domain Eukaryota; kingdom Metazoa; phylum Chordata; class Chondrichthyes; order Lamniformes; family Lamnidae; genus Isurus; species Isurus oxyrinchus. Next base: position 41,247 of record JANJGN010000460.1, on the reverse strand, counting down.
GACGGGTCTCTCTCTCCCGGGGACGGGTCTCTCTCTCCCGGGGACGGGTCTCTCTCTCCCGGGGACGGGTCTCTCTCTCCCGGGGACGGGTCTCTCTCTCTCTCGGGGACGGGTCTCTCCCTCTCTCCCGGAGACGGGTCTCTCTCTCCCTCGGAGACGGGTCTCTCTCTCCCTCGGAGACGGGTCTCTCTCTCCCCCGGGGACAGGTCTCTCTCCCCCTGGGACAGGTCTCTCTCCCCCGGGGACAGGTCTCTCCCCCGGGGACAGGTCTCTCTCCCCCGGGGACAGGTCTCACTCCCCCGGGGACAGGTCTCTCTCCCCCGGGGACAGGTCTCACTCCCCCGGGGACAGGTCTCACTCCCCCGGGGACAGGTCTCACTCGCCCGGGGACAGGTCTCACTCTCCCGGGGACAGGTCTCTCTCCCCCGGGGACAGGTCTCTCTCCCCCCGGGGACAGGTCTCTCTCTCCCGGGGACAGGTCTCTCTCCCGGAGACGGGTCTCTCTCTCTCTCCCGGGGACAGGTCTCTCTCCCCCGGGGACAGGTCTCTCTCCCGGGGACGGGTCTCCCTCTCTCTCTCCCGGGGACGGGGTCTCTCTCTCTCTCTCGGGGACGGGTCTCTCTCTCTCTCCTGGGGACGGGTCTCTCTCTGTCTCTCTCCGGGGACGGGTCTCTCTCTCTCTCTCCCGGGACGGGTCTCTCTCTCTCTCCCGGGGACGGGTCTCTCTCTCTCTCCCGGGGACGGGTCTCTCTCTCTCTTCCCGGGGGACGGGTCTCTCTCTCTCTCCCGGGGACGGGTCTGTCTCTCTCTCTCTGGGACGGGTCTCTCTCTCTCTCTCTCTTCGGGGAGGGTCGCTCTCTCTCTCTCCCGGGGACGGGTCTCTCTCTCTCTCCCGGGGACGGGTCTCTCTCTCTCTCCCGGGGACGGGTCTCTCTCTCTCCCGGGGACGGGTCTCTCTCCCCGGGGACAGGTCACTCTCCCCCGGGGACAGGTCTCTCTCCCCCGGGGACGGGTCTCTCTCTCTCTCCCGGGGACGGGTCTCTCTCTCTCTCCCGGGGACGAGTCTCTCTCTCTCCCGGGGACGAGTCTCTCTCTCTCCCAGGGACGGGTCTCCCTCTCTCTCCCGGGGGACGGGTCTCTCTCTCTCCCAGGGACGGGTCTCTCTCTCTCTCCCCTGGGGACGGGTCTCTCTCTCTCCCAGGGACGGGTCTCTCTCCCCGGGGACAGGTCTCTCTCTCCCGGGGACAGGTCTCTCTCTCCCGGGGACAGGTCTCTCTCTCCCGGGGACGGGTCTCTCTCTCTCTCGGGGATGGGTCTCTCTCTCTCTCCCGGGACGGGTCTCTCTCTCTCTCTCGGGGACGGGTCTCTCTCTCTCTCCCGGAGATGGGTCTCTCTCTCTCCCCCGGGGACAGGTCTCTGTCCCCCGGGGACAGGTCTCACTCCCCCGGGGACAGGTCTGACTCCCCCGGGGACAGGTCTCTCTCCCCCGGGGACAGGTCTCTCTCCCCGGGGACAGTTCTCTCCCCCGGGGACAGGTCTCTCTCCCCCGGGGACAGGTCACTCTCCCCCGGGGACAGGTCTCTCTCTCTCCCGGGGACGGGTCTCTCTCTCTCTCCCGGGGGACGGGTCTCTCTCTCTCCTCCCGGGACGAGTCTCTCTCTCTCCCGGGATGAGTCTCTCTCTCTCCCAGGGACGGGTCTCCCTCTCTCTCCGGGGACGGGTCTCTCTCTCTCCCAGGGACGGGTCTCTCTCTCTCTCCCCTGGGGACGGGTCTCTCTCTCTCCCAGGGACGGGTCTCTCTCCCCCGGGGACAGGTCTCTCTCTCCCGGGGACAGGTCTCTCTCTCCCGGGGACAGGTCTCTCTCTCCCGGGGGACGGGTCTCTCTCTCTCTCGGGGACGGGTCTCTCTCTCTCTCCCGGGGACGGGTCTCTCTCTCTCTCGGGGACGGGTCTCTCTCTCTCTCCCGGAGATGGGTCTCTCTCTCCCCCGGGGACAGGTCTCTCTCCCCCGGGGACAGGTCTGACTCCCCCGGGGACAGGTCTGACTCCCCCGGGGACAGGTCTCTCTCCCCCGGGGACAGGTCTCTCTCTCCCGGGGACAGGTCTCTCTCCCGGGGACAGTTCTCTCTCCCGGGGACAGGTCTCTCTCCCGGGGACGGGTCTCTCTCTCTCTCTCGGGGACGGGTCTCTCTCTCTCTCTCGGGGACAGGGTCTCTCTCTCCCGGGGACAGGTCTCTCTCTCCCGGGGACAGTTCTCTCTCCCGGAGATGGGTCTCTCTCTCTCTCCCGGGGACAGGTCTCTCTCCCGGGACAGGTCTCTCTCCCGGGGACTGGTTTCTCTCTCTCCCCCGGGGACGGTCTCTCTCCCCCCGGGGACAGGTCTCTCTCCCCCGGGGGACAGGTCTCTCTCCCCCGGGGACAGGTTCTCTCTCTCCCGGGGACAGGTCTCTCTCTCCCGGGACGGGTCTCTCTCCCGGGGACGGGTCTCTCTCTCTCTCCCCGGGGACGGGTCTCTCTCTCTCTCCCCCCGGGAAGGGTCTCTCTCTCCCGGGGACGGGGTCTCTCTCTCCCGGAGACGGGTCTCTCTCTCTCTCCCGGGGACGGGTCTCTCTCTCTCTCCCGGGGACGGGTCTCTCTCTCTCTCGGGGACGGGTCTCTCTCTCTCTCTCCCGGAGACAGGTCTCTCTCTCTCTCCCGGGGACGGGTCTCTCTCTCTCTCTCTCGGGGACGGGTCTCTCTCTCTCCCGGGGATGGGTCTCTCTCTCTCTCCCGGGGATGGGTCTCTCTCTCTCTCCCGGGGATGGGTCTCTCTCTCTCTCCCGGGGACAGGTCTCTCTCCCAAGGGGACAGGTCCCTCTCCTCCGGGACGGGTCTCTCTCACCCGGAGACAGGTCCTCTCTCTCCAGGGACAGGTCTCTCTCCCGGAGACGGGTCTCTCTCTCTCTCCCGGGGACAGGTCTCTCTCCCGGCAACGGGTCTCTCTCTCTCTCTCCCGGGGACAAGTCTCTCTCCCGGAGACGGGTCTCTCTCTCTCTCCCGGGGACGGGTCTCTCTCTCTCCCGGGGACGGGTCTCTCTCTCCCGGGGACGGGTCTCTCTCTCTCCGGGGACGGTCTCTCTCTCCCGGGGACGGGTCTCTCTCTCTCTCTCTCTCTCTCTCGGGGACGGGTCTCTCTCTCTCTCCCGGGGACGGGTCTCTCTCTCTCTCCCGGGGACGGGTCTCTCTCTCTCCCCCGGGGACGGGTCTCTCTCTGTCCCCCGGGGACGGTCTCTCTCTCTCTCCCGGGGACGGGTCTCCTCTCTCTCTCTCTCTCCCGGGGACGGGTCTCTCTCTCTCTCTCCCGGGGACGGGTCTCTCTCTTCTCTCCCGGGGACGGGTCTCTCTCTCTCTCCCGGGGACGGGTCTCTCTCTCTCTCTCTCTCCCGGGGACGGGTCTCTCTCTCTCTCTCTCTCTCCCGGGGAACGGGTCCTCTCTCTCTCTCTCTCTCTCCCGGGGACGGGTCTCTCTCTCTCTCTCTCTCTCCCGGGGACGGGTCTCTCTCTCTCTCTCTCTCTCCGGGGACGGGTCTCTCTCTCTCTCTCTCTCCCGGGGACGCGTCTCTCTCTCTCTCTCTCTCTCCCGGGGACGGGTCTCTCTCTCTCTCTCTCTCTCTCTCCCGGGGACGGCCTCTCTCTCTCTCTCTCTCTCCCGGGGACGGGTCTCTCTCTCTCTCTCTCCCGTGGATGGGTCTCTCTCCCCCGGGGAAAAGTCTCTCTCCCCCGGGGATGGGTCTCTCTCTCCCCCGGGGACGGGTCTCTCTCTCCCCGGGACGGGTCTCTCTCTCCCCCGGGGACGGGTCTCTCTCTCCCCCGGGGACGGGTCTCTCTCTCCCCCGGGGACGCATCTCTCTCTCTCACCTGGTGTCGGGTCTCTGTCTCCCCGGGGTCGGGTCTCTGTCTCCCCGGGGTCGGTTCTCTGTCTCCCCGGGTCTCTCTCTCTCTCTCGGGGACGGGTCTCTCTCTCTCTCTCGGGGACGGGTCTCTCTCTCTCTCCCGGGGACGGGTCTCTCTCTCTCCCGGGGACGGGTCTCTCTCTCTCTCTCTCTCTCTCTCCCGGGGACGGGGTCTCTCTCTCTCTCTCCCGGGGACGGGTCTCTCTCTCTCTCCCGGGGATGGGTCTCTCTCCCCCGGGGACGGGTCTCTCTCCCCCGGGGACGGGTCTCTCTCCCTCATGGACGGGTCTCTCTCTCCCGGAGACAGGTCTCTCTCTCTCTCCCGGGGACGGGTCTCTCTCATCTCTCCCGGGGACGGGTCTCTCTCTCTCTCGGGGACGGGTCTCTCTCTCTCTCCCGGAGATAGGTCTCTCTCTCTCTCCCGGGGACTGGTCTCTCTCTCTCTCTCGGGGACGGGTCTCTCTCTCTCCCGGGGATGGGTCTCTCTCTCTCTCCCGGGGATGGGTCTCTCTCTCTCTCCCGGGGATGGGTCTCTCTCTCTCTCCCGGGGACAGGTCTCTCTCCCAAGGGGACAGGTCTCTCTCCCCCGGGGACAGGTCTCTCTCCCCCGGGGACGGGTCTCTCTCTCCCGGAGACAGGTCTCTCTCTCCCAGGAACAGGTCTCTCTCCCGGAGACGGGTCTCTCTCTCTCTCCCGGGGACAGGTCTTTCTCCCGGCAACGGGTCTCTCTCTCTCTCTCCCGGGGACAAGTCTCTCTCCCGGAGACGGTCTCTCTCTCTCCCGGGGACGGGTCTGTCTCTGTCTCCCGGGGACGGGTCTCTCTCTCTCTCTCTCTCTCGGGGACGGGTCTCTCTCTCTCTCTCGGGGACAGGTCTCTCTCTCTCTCTCGGGGACGGGTCTCTCCTCTCTCTCTCGGGACGGGTCTCTCTCTCTCTCCCGGGGACGGGTCTCTCTCTCCCCCGGGGACGGATCTCTCTCTCTCTCTCTCCGGGGACGGGTCTCTCTCTCTCTCTCTCCCGGGGACGGGTCTCTCTCTCTCTTTCTCTCTCCCGGGGACGGGTCTCTCTCTCTCTCCCGGGGACGGGTCTCTCTCTCTCTCCCGGGGACGGGTCTCTCTCTCTCTCCCGGGGACGGGTCTCTCTCTCTCTCCCGGGGACGGGTCTCTCTCTCTCTCCCGTGGCGGGTCTCTCTCTCTCTCCCGGGGACGGGTCTCTCTCTCTCTCCCGGGGACGGGTCTCTCTCTCTCTCCCGGGGACGGGTCTCTCTCTCTCTCCTGGGGACGGGTCTCTCTCTCTCTCTCCCGGGGACGGGTCTCTCTCCTCTCTCCGGGGACGGGTCTCTCTCTCTCCCGGGGACGGGTCTCTCTCTCTCTCCCGGGACGGGTCTCTCTCCTCTCTCTCCCGGGGATGGGTCTCTCTCTCTCTCGGTGACGGGTCTCTCTCTCCCGGGGACGGGTCTCTCTCTCCCGGGGACGGTCTCTCTCTCCGAGGATGGGTCTCTCTTCCCCGGGACGGGTCTCTCTCTCTCTCTCTCTCTCTCGGGGACGGGTCTCTCTCTCTCCCCCGGGGACGGGTCTCTCTCTCTCTCCCCCGGGGACGGGTCTCTCTCTCTCCCCCGGGGACGGGTCTCTCTCTGTCCCCCGGGGACGGGTCTCTCTCTCTCTCTCCCGGGGACGGGTCTCTCTCTCTCTCTCTCTCCCGGGGACGGGTCTCTCTTTCTCTCTCCCGGGGACGGGTCTCTCTCTCTCTCCCGGGGACGGGTCTCTCTCTCTCTCCCGGGGACGGGTCTCTCTCTCTCTCTCTCTCTCCCGGGGACGGGTCTCTCTCTCTCTCTCTCTCTCCCGGGGACGGGTGTCTCTCTCTCTCTCTCTTTCCCGGGGACGGGTCTCTCTCTCTCTCTCTCTCCCGGGGACGGGTCTCTCTCTCTCTCCCGGGACGGGTCTCTCTCTCTCTCACCTGGGGACAGGTCTCTCTCTCTCTCACCTGGGGACAGGTCTCTCTCTCTCACCTGGGGTCAGGTCTCTGTCTCCCGGGGTCGGGTCTCTGTCTTCCCGGGGTCGGGTCTCTGTCTCCCCCGGGGACGGGTCTCTCTCTCTCGGGGATGGGTCTCTCTCTCTTGGGGACGGGTCTCTCTCACCTGGGGACGGGTCTCTGTCTCTCTTGGGGTCGGGTCTCTCTTTCTCTCCCGGGGACGGGTCTCTCTCTCTCGGGGACGGGTCTCTGTCTCCCCGGGGTCGTGTCTCTGTCTCCCCGGGGTCGTGTCTCTGTCTCCCCGGGGTCAGGTCTCTGTCTCCCCGGGGTCGTGTCTCTGTCTCTCCCGGGGACGGGTCTCTCTCTCTCGGGGACGGGTCTCTGTCTCCCCGGGGTCGTGTCTCTGTCTCCCCGGGGTCGTGTCTCTGTCTCCCCGGGGTCGGGTCTCTGTCTCCCCGGGGTCGGGTCTCTGTCTCCCCGGGGTCGGGTCTCTGTCTCCCCGGGGTCAGGTCTCTGTGTCCCCGGGGTCGGGTCTCTGTCTCCCCGGGGTCGGGTCTCTCTCTCTCCCGGGGTCGGGTCTCTCTCTCGGGGACGGGAATGATAAATATATATCACTCCTGATCCAATAGAATGACTGATCTGATTGGATGAGCTGAATGGCCAACTTCATTCCTATGAACAAAAACAGAATTACCTGGAAAAACTCAGCAGGTCTGGCAGCATCGGCGGAGAAGAAAAGAGGTGACGTTTCGAGTCCTCATGACCCTTTGACAGAACTTGAGTTCGAGTCCAAGAAAGAGTTGACATGGATGCTTGTTCTAGGAGGTTGGGGTTATGGCTGCGGACTTGCTGTCCACACTTGGCAGAGTCTGGGCTCTGTGGGTGATGCCAGGGGTCACTGACTCTGAAATAGGAAGGGAATTTATAAAAATAGATTAACTTTGTGCTGCATACTTTCAACTTTCTCCATGTTGAGCACTCTGGCAGTTGGGAGTCTGCATTCTCAGCTGTTTGACACACTGACTGGCTGATTGATTGCAACTTCGGGCTGACAGTCTCTATCCCACCCTCTCTCTCCTCTGCTGCCTTGAGTGCTCCCTCCCAGCTGACCCTGACTGGCATTTCTCCTTTTAAACCCCCAAACATACAGCATAAAGGCTTCTTTATCTCCTTAAGGCAGGAATTGTGCCTCTTTATTTCCAGATTTAGAAGCTTTGAGTCATTGCAAGAGGCCTGTCTGCTGTTTGAACTCAGTTAGATTAAGATGGCCTATTTAATTCCTGTCTGACAGTGTGCCAGGAAAGTCATGTGGAGACATTGAGTGTGTCAGGGAACAGCCTGGGAGAATAACTGTGTTCTGACAGGTGGAGGAACTCCGAATAATATGAGTCTCCAAACCAGGTGAATGAGGGATCCACAGCTAGTCCAGGAGGGATTTGCTGCGATTACCCCGGGAGCTCTGGTTCAGGCTGGCAGAGTAGGCCTGATGTTTAACCAACAGAGAGCACTGGGAAACATGCCATAGCTTGTCCAGGATATGAGGGACTAAAGCCAGTTAACATGGTAAGATATCCTGCAAGGTTGAATGGTCCACATCCTACTCTTGTTTGCTCTTACACCTGAAGAGTGGCTCCTGTCAGTCACCCAGCCACATTCAGGTTAGTAAATGTTATTTTAAACCATGCTGAGGTGTTCTGTCCTTGTGCCCAGTCTCCTGCGCTGTGACACTGGACACTGTCAGGAAAGGCAGGCTGTATGAGAATTCGGGAGAAACCTCTTTATCCAGGGAGTGGTGAGAATTTCGCTACCACGTGAAGTGGTTGAAGTGAATAGCATGGATATATTTAAGGGGAAGCTGCATCAACATGCGAGAGAGAAAGGAATAAAATGAGATATTGTTCGTAAATGAACTACAGTGGGAGAAGGCTGACATGGAGGTCAAATGGCTTGTGTCTGAGCTATTGACTCGACACAACTCGATGTAATCTTAACAGGCAGACAGAGGAGGCCATTGGCTTGTCTCTTCAAGGACGCCAGTTGTCACATTCCCCTGGCCCAGAACCCCGTCATCTACTTGGGGAAAGGTGTATGTCAGTTAATAGCATAGTGCTGCTGTTGGGGAATGAATGAGCCCACTAATGCAGCAGGTATCACCACACGAATGTGGGCCCGGCAGCACACACAATTCCAGGTGATTGGAGTTTGTCAGCTTCTGGCTCTACTCTGTGGTTATTTGCTTGTGTCAAGTCAAACAGGCCTGCCTGAGGAAGAAACCAGTCAGCAGCCAGGGTGTCGCAACATTAGGCAGGCCAGGACATGCCAGTCCTAAGGTGAGCTCTCTGCTATCCAGATCCGCCTGCTGGGACTAATGGATGATTTATCCAGTGACTCCAGATCCTAAACTCCTCAATGGCCGCAGCCCCGGATCCCCCTCCGTGAGCGCTGGCCCCGGATCCCCCTCAGTGACTGCAGGCCCCGGATCCCCCTCGGTGACCGCAGGCCCCGGATTCCCATCACTGACCGCAGGCCCCAGATCCCCCTCAGTGACCGCAGGCCCCGGATTCCACTCAGTGACCGCAGGCCCTGGAATCCCCTCAGTGACCGCAGGCCCTGGATTCGCCTCAGTGACCGCAGGCCCCGGATCCCACTCAGTGATCGCCGGCCCCGGATTCCTCTCAGTGACCACGGGCCCTGGATTCCCCCTCAGTGACCGCAGGCCCCGGATTACCCTCAGTGACCGCAGGCCCCGGATTCCCCCCAGTGACCGCAGGCTCCGGATTCCCCCCAGTGACCGTAGGCTCCGGATTCCCCTCAGTGACCGCAGGCCCCGGATTCCCCTCAGTGACCGCAGGCCCCGGATTCCCCTCAGTGACCGCAGGCCCCGGATTCCCCTCAGTGACCGCAGGCCCCGGATTCCCCTCAGTGACCGCAGGCCCCGGATTCCCCTCAGTGACCGCAGGCCCCGGATTCCCCTCAGTGACCGCAGGCCCCGGATTCCCCTCAGTGACCGCAGGCCCCGGATTCCCCTCAGTGACCGCAGGCCCCGGATTCCCCTCAGTGACCGCAGGCCCCGGATTCCCCTCAGTGACCGCAGGCCCCGGATTCCCCTCCGTGACCGCAGGCCCCAAATCCCCCCCAGTGACCGCGGGCCCCGGATACACCCTCAGTGACCTCGGGTCCCGGATCCCTTTCAGTGACCGCAGGACCCGGATTCCCCTTAGTGACCGCAGGCCCCGGATCCCCCTCAGTGACCGCAGGCCCTGGATCCCCCTCAGTGACCGCTGGCCCCGGATCCCTTTCAGTGACCGCAGGCCCCGGATTCCCCCTCAGTGACCACAGGCCCCGGATTCCCCCTCAGTGACCGCAGGCCCCGGATTCCCCTCAGTGACCGCAGGCCCGTGATCCCCCTCAGTGACCGCGGGCCTCGAATTCCCCTCAGTGACCGCAGGCCCCGGATCCCTCTCAGTGACCACAGGCCCATGATCCCCCTCAGTGATCGTGGGCCCCGGATTCCCCTCAGTGACCGCAGGACCCGGATCTCCGTCAGTGACCGCAGGCCCCGGATTCCCTCTCAGTGACCACGGGCCCCGGATTCCCCCTGAGTGACCGCAGGCCCCGGATTCCCCCTCAGTGACCGCAGGCCCCGGATTCCCCCCAGTGACCGCAGGCCCCGAATTCCCCCCAGTGACCGCAGGCCCCGGATTCCCCTCAGTGACCGCAGGCCCCGGATCCCCCTCAGTGACCGCAGGCCCCGGATTCCCCTCAGTGACCGCAGACCCCAAATCCCCCCCAGTGACCGCAGGCCCCGGATTCCCCCTCAGTGACCGCAGGCCCCGGATTCCCCTCAGTGACCGCAGGCCCCGGATTCCCCTCAGTGACCGCAGGCCTGTGATCCCCCTCAGTGACCGCAGGCCCGTGTTCCCCTCAGTGACCGCAGGCCCCAAATCCCCCCCAGTGACCGCGGGCCCCGGATACACCCTCAGTGACCGCGGGTCCTGGATCCCTTTCAGTCACCGCAGGCCCCGGATCCCCCTCAGTGACCGCAGGCCCCGGATCCCCCTCAGTGACCGCAGGCCCCGGATCCCCCTCAGTGACAGCAGGCCCCGGATCCCTTTCAGTGACCGCAGGACCCGGATTCCCCTCAGTGACCGCAGGCCCCGGATTCCCCCTCAGTGACCGCAGGCACCGAATTCCCCCTCAGTGACCGCAGGCCCCGAATTCCCCCTCAGTGACGGCAGGCCCCGGATTCCCCCTCAGTGACCTCAGGCCCCGGATCCCCCTCAGTGACCGCAGGTCCCGGATTCCCCCTCAGTGACCGCAGGCCCGTGATCCCCCTCAGTGACCGCGGGCCCCGGATTCCCCTCAGTGACCGCGGGCCCCGGATCTCCCTCAGTGACCGCGGGCCCCGGATTCCCCCTCAGTGACCGCGGGCCCCGGATTCCCCCTCAGTGACCGCGGGCCCCGGATTCCCCCTCAGTGACCGCGGGCCCCGGATTCCCCCTCAGTGACCGCGGGCCCCGGATTCCCCCTCAGTGACCGCGGGCCCCGGATTCCCCCTCAGTGACCGCGGGCCCCGGATTCCCTCTCAGTAACCGCGGGCCACGGATTCCCCCTCAGGAACCGCAGGCCCCGGATCCCTCTCAGTGACCGCAGGCCCGTGATCCCCCTCAGTGACCGCGGGCCCCGAATTCCCCTCAGTGACCGCAGGACACGGATTCCCCTCAGTGAGCGCAGGCCCCGGATTCCCCTCAGTGAGCGCAGGCCCCGGATTCCCCTCAGTGAGCGCAGGCCCTGGATTCCCCCTCAGTGACCTCAGGCCCCGGATCCCCCTCAGTGACCGCGGGTGCCGAATTCGCCTCAGTGACCGCGGGCCCCGAATTCCCCTCAGTGACCGCGGGCCCCGGATTCCCCCTCAGTGACCGCGGGCCCCGAATTCCCCCTCAGTGACCGCAGGCCCGTGATTCCCCCTCAGTGACCGCAGGCCCGTGATTCCCCCTCAGTGACCGCAGGCCCCAGATTCCCCCTCAGTGACCGCAGGCCCCAGATTCCCCCTCAGTGACCGCAGGCCCAGGATTCCCCCTCAGTGACCGCAGGCCCGTGATCCCCCTCAGTGACCGCAGGCCCCGGATCTCCCTCAGTGACCGCAGGCCCGTGATCCCCCTCAGTGACCGCAGGCCCGTGATCCCCCTCAGTGACCGCAGGCCCGTGATCCCCCTCAGTGACCGCAGGCCCGTGATCACCCTCAGTGACCGCAGGCCCCCGATCCCCCTCAGTGACCGTTGGCCCGGATTCCCCCTCAGTGACCGCGGGCCCCGGATTCCCCCTCAGTGACCGCAGGCCCGTGATCCCCCTCAGTGACCGCAGGCCCCGGATCCCCCTCAGTGACCGCAGGCCCGTGATCCCCCTCAGTGACCGCGGGCCCCGGATTCCCCTCAGTGACCGCGGGCCCCGGATCTCCCTCAGTGACCGCGGGCCCCGGATTCCCCCTCAGTGACCGCGGGCCCCGGATTCCCCCTCAGTGACCGCGGGCCCCGGATTCCCCCTCAGTGACCGCGGGCCCCGGATTCCCCCTCAGTGACCGCGGGCCCCGGATTCCCCCTCAGTGACCGCGGGCCCCGGATTCCCCCTCAGTGACCGCGGGCCCCGGATTCCCCCTCAGTGACCGCGGGCCCCGGATTCCCTCTCAGTAACCGCGGGCCACGGATTCCCCCTCAGGTACCGCAGGCCCCGGATCCCTCTCAGTGACCGCAGGCCCGTGATCCCCCTCAGTGACCGCAGGCCCCGGAGTCCCTCTCAGTAACCGCGGGCCCCGGATTCCACCTCAGTGACCGCAGGCCCTGGATTCCCCCTCAGTGACCGCAGGCCCGGATTCCCCCTCAGTGACCGCAGGCCCCGGATTCCCCCCAGTGACCGCAGGCCCCGGATTCCCCTCAGTGACCGCAGGCCCCAGATCCACCTCAGTGACCGCAGGCCCCGGATTCCCCTCAGTGACCGCAGACCCCAAATCCCCCCCATTGACCGCAGGCCCCGGATTCCCCCTCAGTGACCGCAGGCCCCGGATTCCCCCTCAGTGACCGTAGGCCCCGGATTCCCCCTCAGTGACCGCAGGCCCGTGATTCCCCTCAGTGACCGCGGGCCCCGGATTCCCCTCAGTGACCGCAGGCCCCGGATCTCCCTCAGTGCCCGCAGGCCCCAGATCCCTGTCAGTGACCGCGGGCCCCGGATTCCCCCTCAGTGACCGCGGGCCCCGGATTCCCCCTCAGTGACCGCAGGCCCCGGATTCCCCCTCAGTGACCGCAGGCCCCGGATTTCCCCTCAGTGACCGCGGGCCCCGATTCCCCCTCAGTGACTGCGGGCCCCGGATTCCCCCTCAGTGACCGCAGGCCCCGGATTCCCTCTCAGTAACCGCGGGCCACGGATTCCCCCTCAGTGACCGCAGGCCCCGGATTTCCCTCAGTGACCGCAGGCCCCGGATCTCCCTCAGTGCCTGCAGGCCCCGGATCCCTTGTCAGTGACCGCGGGCCCCGGATTCCCCCTCAGTGACCGCGGGCCCCGGATTCCCCCTCAGTGACTGCAGGCCCCGGATTCCCCCTCAGTGACCGCAGGCCCCGGATTTCCCCTCAGTGACCGCGGGCCCCGGATTCCCCCTCAGTGACCAAGGCCCCGGATTCCCTCCCTGTAACCGCGGGCCACGGATTCCCCCTCAGTGACCGCAGGCCCCGGATCCCTCTCAGTGACCACAGGCCCGTGATCCCCCTCAGTGACCGTGGGCCCCGGATTCCCCTCAGTGACCGCAGGACCCGGATCTCCGACAGTGACCGCAGGCCCCGGATTCCCTCTCAGTAACCGCGGGCCCCGGTTTCCACCTCAGTGACCGCAGGCCCCGGATTCCCCCTCAGTGACCGCAGGCCCCGGATTCCCCCCAGTGACCGCAGGCCCCGGATTCCCCTCAGTGACTGCAGGCCCCGGATTCCCCTCAGTGACCGCAGGCCCCGGATTCCCCTCAGTGACCGCAGACCCCAAATCCCCACCAGTGACCGCAGGCCGCGGATTCTCCCTCAGTGACCGCAGGCCCCAGATTCCCCTCAGTGACTGCAGGCCCCGGATTCCCCTCAGTGACTGCAGGCCCATGATCCCCCTCAGTGACCGCAGGCCCCGGATCCCCCTCAGTGACCGCGGGCCCCGGATTCTCCTCAGTGACCGCAGGCCCGTGATCCCCCTCAGTGACCGCGGGCCCCGAATTCCCCTGAGAGACCGCGGGCCCCGAATTCCCCGAGTGACCGCGGACCCCGGATTCCCCCTCAGTGACCGCAGGCCCGTGATCCCCCTCAGTGACCGCAGGCCCCGGATTCCCCCTCAGTGACCGCAGGCCCCGATTCCCCCTCAGTGACCGCAGGCCCTTGATCCCCCTCAGTGACCGCAGGCCCCGGATCCCCCTCAGTGACCGCAGCCCGTGATCCCCCTCAGTGACCGCGGGACCCGGATTCCCCTCAGTGACCGCAGGCCCCGGATTTCCCTCAGTGACCGCAGGCTCCGGATCCCCCTCAGTGACCGCGGGCCCCGGATTCCCCCTCAGTGACCGCGGGCCCCGGATTCCCCCTCAGTGACCGCGGGCCCCGGATTCCCCCTCAGTGACCGCAGGCCCCGGATTTCCCCTCAGTGACCGCGGGCCCCGGATTCCCCCTCAGTGACCGCAGGCCCCGGATTCCCCCTCAGTAACCGCGGGCCACGGATTCCCCCTCAGTGACCGCAGGCCCCGGATCCCTCTCAGTGACCGCAGGCCCGTGATCCCCCTCAGTGACCGCGGGCCCCGGATTCCCCCTCAGTGACCGCGGGCCCGGATTCTCCCTCAGGACCGCAGGCCCCGGATTTCCCCTCAGTGACCGCGGGCCCCGGATTCCCCCTCAGTGACTGCAGGCCCCGGATTCCCCCTCAGTAACCGCGGGCCACGGATTCCCCCTCAGTGACCGCAGGCCCCGGATTCCCCTCAGTGACCGCAGGACCCGGATCTCCGTCAGTGACCTCAGGCCCCGGATTCCCTCTCAGTAACCGCGGGCCCCGGATTCCCCCTCAGTGACCGCAGGCCCCGGATTCCCCCTCAGTGACCGCAGGCCCCGGATTCCCCCTCAGTGACCGCAGGCCCCGGATTCCCCCCAGTGACCGCAGGCCCCGGATTCCCCCCAGTGACCGCAGGCCCCGGATTCCCCTCAGTGACCGCAGGCCCCAGATCCACCTCAGTGACCGCAGGCCCCGGATTACCCTCAGTGACCGCAGACCCCAAATCCCCCCCATTGACCGCAGGCCCCGGATTACCCCTCAGTGACCGCAGGCCCCGGATTCCCCCTCAGTGACCGCAGGCCCGTGATCCCCCTCAGTGACCGCAGGCCCCGGATTCCCCCTCAGTGACCGCAGGCCCGTGATTCCCCTCAGTGACCGCGGGCCCCGGATTCCCCTCAGTGACCGCGGGCCCCGGATCTCCCTCAGTGCCCGCAGGCCCCGGATCCCTGTCAGTGACCGCGGGCCCCGGATTCCCCCTCAGTGACCGCAGGCCCCGGATTCCCCCTCAGTGACCGCAGGCCCCGGATTCCCCCTCAGTGACCGCGGGCCCCGGATTCCCCCTCAGTGACCGCGGGCCCCGGATTCCCCCTCAGTGACCGCAGGCCCCGGATTCCCCCTCAGTGACCGCGGGCCACGGATTCCCCCTCAGTGACCGCAGGCCCCGGATTTCCCTCAGTGACCGCAGGCCCCGGATCTCCCTCAGTGACCGCAGGCCTCGGATCTCCCTCAGTGCCCGCAGGCCCCGGATCCCTTGTCAGTGACCGCGGGCCCCGGATTCCCCCTCAGTGACCGCGGGCCCCGGATTCCCCCTCAGTGACCGCAGGTCCCGGATTCCCCCTCAGTGACCGCAGGCCCCGGATTTCCCCTCAGTGACCGGGGGCCCGGATTCCCCCTCAGTGACCAAGGCCCCGGATTCCCTCTCAGTAACCGCGGGCCACGGATTCCCCCTCAGTGACCGCAGGCCCCGGATCCCTCTCAGTGACCGCAGGCCCGTGATCCCCCTCAGTGACCGCGGGCCCCGGATTCCCCTCAGTGACCGCAGGACCCGGATCTCCGACA
The DNA here is from genome assembly GCA_026770705.1 of Isurus oxyrinchus. Taxonomy (NCBI): domain Eukaryota; kingdom Metazoa; phylum Chordata; class Chondrichthyes; order Lamniformes; family Lamnidae; genus Isurus; species Isurus oxyrinchus. Next base: position 26,228 of record JANJGN010000460.1, on the reverse strand, counting down.
GTGACCGCAGGCCCCGGATTCCCTCTCAGTAACCGCGGGCCCCGGATTCCACCTCAGTGACCGCAGGCCCCGGATTCCCTCTCAGTGACCGCAGGCCCCGGATTCCCCCCAGTGACCGCAGGCCCCGGATTCCCCTCAGTAACCGCAGGACCCGGATCTCCGTCAGTGACCGCAGGCCCCGGATTCCCTCTCAGTAACCGCGGGCCACGGATTCCCCCTCAGTGACCGCAGGCCCCGGATCCCTCTCAGTGACCGCAGGCCCGTGATCCCCCTCAGTGACTGTGGGCCCCGGATTCCCGTCAGTGACCGCAGGACCCGGATCTCCGACAGTGACCGCAGGCCCCGGATTCCCTCTCAGTAACCGCGGGCCCCGGATTCCACCTCAGTGACCGCAGGCCCCGGATTCCCCCTCAGTGACCGCAGGCCCCGGATTCCCCCCAGTGACCGCAGGCCCCGGATTCCCCTCAGTGACCGCAGGCCCCGGATTCCCCTCAGTGACCGCAGGCCCCGGATTCCCCTCAGTGACCGCAGGCCCCGGATTCCCCTCAGTGACCGCAGGCCCCGGATTCCCCTCAGTGACCGCTGACCCCAAATCCCCCCCAGTGACCGCAGGCCATGGATTCCCCCTCAGTGACCGCAGGCCCCAGATTCCCCTCAGTGACTGCAGGCCCCGGATTCCCCTCAGTGACCGCAGGCCCGTGATCCCCCTCAGTGACCGCAGGCCCCGGATCCCCCTCAGTGACCGCGGGCCCCGGATTCGCCCTCAGTGACCGTGGGCCCCGGATTCCCCATCAGTGACCGCAGGCCCCGGATTCCCCCTCAGTGACCGCAGGCCCCGGATCCCCCTCAGTGACCGCAGGCCCCGGATCCCCCTCAGTGACCGCGGGCCCCTGATTCCCCCTCAGTGACCATTGGCCCGGATTCCCCCTCAGTGACCGCGGGCCCCGGATTCCCCCTCAGTGACCGCAGGCCCCAAATCCCCCCCAGTGACCGCGGGCCCCGGCTACACCCACAGTGACCGCGGGTCCCGGATCCCTTTCAGTGACCGCAGGACCCGGATTCCCCTCAGTGACCGCAGGCCCCGGATCCCCCTCAGTGACCGCAGGCCCCGGATCCCCCTCAGTGACTGTAGGCCCCAGATCCTCCTCAGTGATCGCAGGCCCCGGATCCCTTTCAGTGACCGCAGGCCCCGGAGTCCCCCTCAGTGACCGCAGGACCCGGATTCCCCTCAGTGCGCGCAGGCCCCAGTTCCCCTCAGTGAGCGCAGGCCCCAAATCCCCCCCCTGTGACCGCGGGCCCCGGATACACCCACAGTGACCGCGTGTCCCGGATCCCTTTCAGTGACCGCAGGACCCGGATTCCCCTCAGTGACCGCAGGCCCCGGATTCCCCCTCAGTGACCGCAGGCCCGTGATTCCCCTCAGTGACCGCGGGCCCCGGATTCCCCTCAGTGACCGCAGGCCCCGGATCTCCCTCAGTGCCCGCAGGCCCCGGATCCCTGTCAGTGACCGCGGGCCCCGGATTCCCCCTCAGTGACCGCGGGCCCCGGATTCCCCCTCAGTGACCGCAGGCCCCGGATTCCCCCTCAGTGACCGCAGGCCCCGGATTCCCCCTCAGTGACCGCGGGCCCCGGATTCCCCCTCAGTGACCGCGGGCCCCGGATTCCCCCTCAGTGACCGCAGGCCCCGGATTTCCTCTCAGTAACCGCGGGCCCCGGATTCCCCTCAGTGACCGCAGGCCCCGGATCTCCCTCAGTGCCCGCAGGCCCCGGATCCCTGTCAGTGACCGCGGGCCCCGGATTCCCCCTCAGTGACCGCGGGCCCCGGATTCCCCCTCAGTGACCGCAGGCCCCGGATTCCCCCTCAGTGACCGCAGGCCCCGGATTCCCCCTCAGTGACCGCGGGCCCCGGATTCCCCCTCAGTGACCGCGGGCCCCGGATTCCCCCTCAGTGACCGCAGGCCCCGGATTTCCTCTCAGTAACCGCGGGCCACGGATTCCCCCTCAGTGACCGCAGGCCCCGGATTTCCCTCAGTGACCGCAGGCCCCGGATCTCCCTCAGTGCCCGCAGGCCCCGGATCCCTTGTCAGTGACCGCGGGCCCCGGATTCCCCCTCAGTGACCGCGGGCCCCGGATTCCCCCTCAGTGCCCGCAGGCCCCGGATCCCTCTCAGTGACCACAGGCCCGTGATCCCCCTCAGTGACCGTGGGCCCCGGATTCCCCTCAGTGACCGCAGGACCCGGATCTCCGACAGTGACCGCAGGCCCCGGATTCCCTCTCAGTAACCGCGGGCCCCGGATTCCACCTCAGTGACCGCAGGCCCCGGATTCCCCCTCAGTGACCGCAGGCCCCGGATTCCCCCCAGTGACCGCGGGCCCCGGATTCCCCTCAGTGACCGCAGGCCCCGGATTCCCCTCAGTGACCGCAGGCCCCGGATTCCCCTCAGTGACCGCAGACCCCAAATCCCCCCCAGTGACCGCAGGCCGCGGATTCCCCCTCAGTGACCGCAGGCCCCAGATTCCCCTCAGTGACTGCAGGCCCCGGATTCCCCTCAGTGACCGCAGGCCCGTGATCCCCCTCAGTGACCGCAGGCCCCGGATCCCCCTCAGTGACCGCGGGCCCCGGATTCCCCTCAGTGACCACAGGCCCGTGATCCCCCTCAGTGACCGCGGGCCCCGAATTCCCCTGAGTGACCGCGGGCCCCGAATTCCCCTGAGTGACCGCGGGACCCGGATTCCCCCTCAGTGACCGCAGGCCCGTGATCCCCCCCAGTGACCGCAGGACCGTGCTCCCCCCCAGTGACCGCAGGCCCCAAATCCCCCCCAGTGACCGCAGGCCCCCGATACACCCTCAGTGACCGCGGGTCCTGGATCCCTTTCAGTCACCGCAGGCCCCGGATCCCCCTCAGTGACCGCAGGCCCCGGATCCCCCTCAGTGACCGCAGGCCCCGGATCCCCCTCAGTGACAGCAGGCGCCGGATCCCTTTCAGTGAGCGCAGGCCCCGGATTCCCCCTCAGTGACCGCAGGCACCGAATTCCCCCTCAGTGACCGCAGGCCCCGAATTCCCCCTCAGTGACGGCAGGCCCCGGATTCCCCCTCAGTGACCTCAGGCCCCGGATCCCCCTCAGTGACCGCAGGTCCCGGATTCCCCCTCAGTGACCGCAGGCCCCGGATTCCCCTCAGTGACCGCAGGCCCGTGATCCCCCTCAGTGACCGCGGGCCCCGAATTCCCCTCAGTGAGCGCAGGACCCGGATTCCCCTCAGTGAGCGCAGGCCCCGGATTCCCCTCAGTGACCGCAGGCCCCGGATTCCCCCTCAGTGACCGCAGGCCCCGGATTCCCCCCAGTGACCGCAGGCCCCGGATTCCCCTCAGTGACCGCAGGCCCCGGATTCCCCTCAGTGACCGCAGGCCCCGGATTCCCCTCAGTGACCGCAGGCCCCGGATTCCCCTCAGTGACCGCAGGCCCCGGATTCCCCTCAGTGACCGCTGACCCCAAATCCCCCCCATTGACTGCAGGCCATGGATTCCCTCTCAGTGACCGCAGGCCCCAGATTCCCCTCAGTGACTGCAGGCCCCGGATTCCCCTCAGTGACCGCAGGCCCGTGATCCCCCTCAGTGACCGCAGGCCCCGGATCCCCCTCAGTGACCGCGGGCCCCGGATTCGCCCTCAGTGACCGTGGGCCCCGGATTCCCCGTCAGTGACCGCAGGCCCCGGATTCCCCCTCAGTGACCGCAGGCCCCGGATCCCCCTCAGTGACCGCAGGCCCCGGATCCCCCTCAGTGACCGCGGGCCCCTGATTCCCCCTCAGTGACCGTTGGCCCGGATTCCCCCTCAGTGACCGCGGGCCCCGGATTCCCCCTCAGTGACCTCAGGCCCCAAATCCCCCCCAGTGACCCCGGGCCCCGGCTACACCCACAGTGACCGCGGGTCCCGGATCCCTTTCAGTGACCGCAGGACCCGGATTCCCCTCAGTGACCGCAGGCCCCGGATCCCCCTCAGTGACCGCAGGCCCCGGATCCCCCTCAGTGACTGTAGGCCCCAGATCCTCCTCAGTGATCGCAGGCCCCGGATCCCTTTCAGTGACCGCAGGCCCCGGAGTCCCACTCAGTGACCGCAGGACCCGGATTGCCCTCAGTGCGCGCAGGCCCCAGTTCCCCTCAGTGAGCGCAGGCCCCAAATCCCCCCCCAGTGACCGCGGGCCCCGGATACACCCACAGTGACCGCGTGTCCCGGATCCCTTTCAGTGACCGCAGGACCCGGATTCCCCTCAGTGACCGCAGGCCCCGGATTCCCCCTCAGTGACCGCAGGCCCGTGATTCCCCTCAGTGACCGCGGGCCCCGGATTCCCCTCAGTGACCGCAGGCCCCGGATCTCCCTCAGTGCCCGCAGGCCCCGGATCCCTGTCAGTGACCGCGGGCCCCGGATTCCCCCTCAGTGACCGCGGGCCCCGGATTCCCCCTCAGTGACCGCAGGCCCCGGATTCCCCCTCAGTGACCGCAGGCCCCGGATTCCCCCTCAGTGACCGCGGGCCCCGGATTCCCCCTCAGTGACCGCGGGCCCCGGATTCCCCCTCAGTGACCGCAGGCCCCGGATTTCCTCTCAGTAACCGCGGGCCCCGGATTCCCCTCAGTGACCGCAGGCCCCGGATCTCCCTCAGTGCCCGCAGGCCCCGGATCCCTGTCAGTGACCGCGGGCCCCGGATTCCCCCTCAGTGACCGCGGGCCCCGGATTCCCCCTCAGTGACCGCAGGCCCCGGATTCCCCCTCAGTGACCGCAGGCCCCGGATTCCCCCTCAGTGACCGCGGGCCCCGGATTCCCCCTCAGTGACCGCGGGCCCCGGATTCCCCCTCAGTGACCGCAGGCCCCGGATTTCCTCTCAGTAACCGCGGGCCACGGATTCCCCCTCAGTGACCGCAGGCCCCGGATTTCCCTCAGTGACCGCAGGCCCCGGATCTCCCTCAGTGCCCGCAGGCCCCGGATCCCTTGTCAGTGACCGCGGGCCCCGGATTCCCCCTCAGTGACCGCGGGCCCCGGATTCCCCCTCAGTGCCCGCAGGCCCCGGATCCCTCTCAGTGACCACAGGCCCGTGATCCCCCTCAGTGACCGTGGGCCCCGGATTCCCCTCAGTGACCGCAGGACCCGGATCTCCGACAGTGACCGCAGGCCCCGGATTCCCTCTCAGTAACCGCGGGCCCCGGATTCCACCTCAGTGACCGCAGGCCCCGGATTCCCCCTCAGTGACCGCAGGCCCCGGATTCCCCCCCAGTGACCGCGGGCCCCGGATTCCCCTCAGTGACCGCAGGCCCCGGATTCCCCTCAGTGACCGCAGGCCCCGGATTCCCCTCAGTGACCGCAGACCCCAAATCCCCCCCAGTGACCGCAGGCCGCGGATTCCCCCTCAGTGACCGCAGGCCCCAGATTCCCCTCAGTGACTGCAGGCCCCGGATTCCCCTCAGTGACCGCAGGCCCGTGATCCCCCTCAGTGACCGCAGGCCCCGGATCCCCCTCAGTGACCGCGGGCCCCGGATTCCCCTCAGTGACCACAGGCCCGTGATCCCCCTCAGTGACCGCGGGCCCCGAATTCCCCTGAGTGACCGCGGGCCCCGAATTCCCCTGAGTGACCGCGGGCCCCGGATTCCCCCTCAGTGACCGCAGGCCCGTGATCCCCCCCAGTGACCGCAGGACCGTGCTCCCCCCCAGTGACCGCAGGCCCCAAATCCCCCCCAGTGACCGCAGGCCCCCGATACACCCTCAGTGACCGCGGGTCCTGGATCCCTTTCAGTCACCGCAGGCCCCGGATCCCCCTCAGTGACCGCAGGCCCCGGATCCCCCTCAGTGACCGCAGGCCCCGGATCCCCCTCAGTGACAGCAGGCGCCGGATCCCTTTCAGTGAGCGCAGGCCCCGGATTCCCCCTCAGTGACCGCAGGCACCGAATTCCCCCTCAGTGACCGCAGGCCCCGAATTCCCCCTCAGTGACGGCAGGCCCCGGATTCCCCCTCAGTGACCTCAGGCCCCGGATCCCCCTCAGTGACCGCAGGTCCCGGATTCCCCCTCAGTGACCGCAGGCCCCGGATTCCCCTCAGTGACCGCAGGCCCGTGATCCCCCTCAGTGACCGCGGGCCCCGAATTCCCCTCAGTGAGCGCAGGCCCCGGATTCCCCTCAGTGAGCGCAGGCCCCGGATTCCCCTCAGTGAGCGCAGGCCCTGGATTCCCCCTCAGTGACCTCAGGCCCCGGATCCCCCTCAGTGACCGCAGGCTCCGGATTCCCCCTCAGTGACCGCAGGCCCCGGATTCCCCTCAGTGACCGCAGGCCCGTGATCCCCCTCAGTGACCGCGGGTGCCGAATTCGCCTCAGTGACCGCGGGCCCCGAATCCCCTCAGTGACCGCGGGCCCCGGATTCCCCCTCAGTGACCGCGGGCCCCGAATTCCCCCTCAGTGACCGCAGGCCCGTGATTCCCCCTCAGTGACCGCAGGCCCCAGATTCCCCCTCAGTGACCGCAGGCCCCAGATTCCCCCTCAGTGACCGCAGGCCCCAGATTCCCCCTCAGTGACCGCAGGCCCCAGATTCCCCCTCAGTGACCGCAGGCCCGTGATCCCCCTCAGTGACCGCAGGCCCCGGATCTCCCTCAGTGACCGCAGGCCCGTGATCCCCCTCAGTGACCGCAGGCCCGTGATCCCCCTCAGTGACCGCAGGCCCGTGATCCCCCTCAGTGACCGCAGGCCCGTGATCACCCTCAGTGACCGCAGGCCCCCGATCCCCCTCAGTGACCGTTGGCCCGGATTCCCACTCAGTGACCGCGGGCCCCGGATTCCCCCTCAGTGACCGCAGGCCCGTGATCCCCCTCAGTGACCGCAGGCCCCGGATCCCCCTCAGTGACCGCAGGCCCGTGATCCCCCTCAGTGACCGCGGGCCCCGGATTCCCCTCAGTGACCGCGGGCCCCGGATCTCCCTCAGTGACCGCGGGCCCCGGATTCCCCCTCAGTGACCGCGGGCCCCGGATTCCCCCTCAGTGACCGCGGGCCCCGGATTCCCCCTCAGTGACCGCGGGCCCCGGATTCCCCCTCAGTGACCGCGGGCCCCGGATTCCCCCTCAGTGACCGCGGGCCCCGGATTCCCCCTCAGTGACCGCGGGCCCCGGATTCCCCCTCAGTGACCGCGGGCCCCGGATTCCCTCTCAGTAACCGTGGGCCACGGATTCCCCCTCAGGGACGCAGGCCCCGGATCCCTCTCAGTGACCGCAGGCCCCGGATCTCCCTCAGTGCCCGCAGGCCCCGGATCCCTGTCAGTGACCGCGGGCCCCGGATTCCCTTTCAGTAACCGCGGGCCCCGGATTCCACCTCAGTGACCGCAGGCCCCGGATTCCCCCTCAGTGACCGCAGGCCCCGGATTCCCCCCAGTGACCGCAGGCCCCGGATTCCCCTCAGTGACCGCAGGCGCCGGATTCCCCTCAGTGACCGCAGGCCCCGGATTCCCCTCAGTGACCGCAGACCCCAAATCCCCCCCAGTGACCGCAGGCCGCGGATTCCCCCTCAGTGACCGCAGGCCCCGGATTCCCCTCAGTGACTGCAGGCCCCGGATTCCCCTCAGTGACCGCAGGCCCGTGATCCCCCTCAGTGACCGTAGGCCCCGGATCCCCCTCAGTGACCGCGGGCCCCGGATTCCCCTCAGTGACCGCAGGCCCGTGATCCCCCTCAGTGACTGCGGGCCCCGAATTCCCCTGAGTGACCGCGGGCCCCGAATTCCCCTGAGTGACCGCGGGCCCCGGATTCCCCCTCAGTGACCGCAGGCCCGTGATCCCCCTCAGTGACCGCAGGCCCGTGCTCCCCCTCAGTGACCGCAGGCCCCAAATCCCCCCCAGTGACCGCGGGCCCCGGATACACCCTCAGTGACCGCGGGTCCTGGATCCCTTTCAGTCACCGCAGGCCCCGGATCCCCCTCAGTGACCGCAGGCCCCGGATCCCCCTCAGTGACCGCAAGCCCCGGATCCCCCTCAGTGACAGCAGGCCCCGGATCCCTTTCAGTGACCGCAGGACCCGGATTCCCCTCAGTGACCGCAGGCCCCGGATTCCCCCTCAGTGACCGCAGGCACCGAATTCCCCCTCAGTGACCGCAGGCCCCGAATTCCCCCTCAGTAACCGCGGGCCACGGATTCCCCCTCAGTGACCGCAGGCCCCGGATTCCCCTCAGTGACCGCAGGACCCGGATCTCCGTCAGTGACCGCAGGCCCCGGATTCCCTCTCAGTAACCGCGGGCCCCGGATTCCCCCTCAGTGACCGCAGGCCCCGGATTCCCCCTCAGTGACCGCAGGCCCCGGATTCCTCCTCAGTGACCGTAGGTCCCGGATTCCCCCTTAGTGACCGCAGGCCCCGGATTTCCCCTCAGTGACCGGGGGCCCGGATTCCCCCTCAGTGACCAAGGCCCCGGATTCCCTCTCAGTAACCGCGGGCCCGTGATCCCCCTCAGTGACCGCAGGCCCGTGATCCCTCTCAGTGACCGCAGGCCCCGGATCTCCCTCAGTGACCGCAGGCCCGTGATCCCCCTCAGTGACCGCAGGCCCGTGATCCCCCTCAGTGACCGCAGGCCCGTGATCCCCCTCAGTGACCGCAGGCCCGTGATCCCCCTCAGTGACCGCAGGCCCCCGATCCCCCTCAGTGACCGTTGGCCCGGATTCCCCCTCAGTGACCGCGGGCCCCGGATTCCCCCTCAGTGACCGCAGGCCCGTGATCCCCCTCAGTGACCGCAGGCCCCGGATCCCCCTCAGTGACCGCAGGCCCGTGATCCCCCTCAGTGACCGCGGGCCCCGGATTCCCCTCAGTGACCGCGGGCCCCGGATCTCCCTCAGTGACCGCGGGCCCCGGATTCCCCCTCAGTGACCGCGGGCCCCGGATTCCCCCTCAGTGACCGCGGGCCCCTGATTCCCCCTCAGTGACCGCGGGCCCCGGATTCCCCCTCAGTGACCGCGGGCCCCGGATTCCCACTCAGTAACCGCGGGCCACGGATTCCCCCTCAGGGACCGCAGGCCCCGGATCCCTCTCAGTGACCGCAGGCCCGTGATCCCCCTCAGTGACCGCAGGCCCCGGAGTCCCTCTCAGTAACCGCGGGCCCCGGATTCCACCTCAGTGACCGCAGGCCCCGGATTCCCCCTCAGTGACCGCAGGCCCCGGATTCCCCCTCAGTGACCGCAGGCCCCGGATTCCCCCCAGTGACCGCAGGCCCCGGATTCCCCTCAGTGACCGCAGGCCCCAGATCCACCTCAGTGACCGCAGGCCCCGGATTCCCCTCAGTGACCGCAGACCCCAAATCCCCCCCATTGACCGCAGGCCCCGGATTCCCCCTCAGTGACCGCAGGCCCCGGATTTCCCCTCAGTGACCGCGGGCCCCGGATTCCCCCTCAGTGACCGCGGGCCCCGGATTTCCCCTCAGTGACCGCGGGCCCCGGATTTCCCCTCAGTGACCGCGGGCCCCGGATTCCCCCTCAGTGACCGCGGGCCCCGGATTCCCCCTCAGTGACCGCAGGCCCCGGATTCCCTCTCAGTAACCGCGGGCCACGGATTCCCCCTCAGTGACCGCAGGCCCTGGATTTCCCTCAGTGACCGCAGGCCCCGGATCTCCCTCAGTGCCCGCGGGCCCCGGATCCCTTGTCAGTGACCGTGGGCCCCGGTTCCCCCTCAGTGACCGCGGGCCCCGGATTCCCCCTCAGTGACTGCAGGCCCTGGATTCCCCCTCAGTGACCGCGGGCCCCGGATTTCCCCTCAGTGACCGCGGGCCCCGGATTCCCCCTCAGTGACCAAGGCCCCGGATTCCCTCTCAGTAACCGCGGGCCCCGGATTCCCCCTCAGTGACCGCAGCCCCCGGATCCCTCTCAGTGACCACAGGCCCGTGATCCCCCTCAGTGACCGTGGGCCCCGGATTCCCCTCAGTGACCGCAGGACCCGGATCTCCGACAGTGACCGCAGGCCCCGGATTCCCTCTCAGTAACCGCGGGCCCCGGATTCCACCTCAGTGACCGCAGGCCCCGGATTCCCCCTCAGTGACCGCAGGCCCCGGATTCCCCCCAGTGACCGCAGGCCCCGGATTCCCCTCAGTGACCGCAGGCCCCGGATTCCCCTCAGTGACCGCAGGCCCCGGATTCCCCTCAGTGACCGCAGACCCCAAATCCCCCCCAGTGACCGCAGGCCGCGGATTCCCCCTCAGTGACCGCAGGCCCCAGATTCCCCTCAGTGACTGCAGGCCCCGGATTCCCCTCAGTGACCGCAGGCCCGTGATCCCCCTCAGTGACCGCAGGCCCCGGATCCCCCTCAGTGACCGCGGGCCCCGGATTCCCCTCAGTGACCGCAGGCCCGTGATCCCCCTCAGTGACCGCGGGCCCCGAATTCCCCTGAGTGACCGCGGGCCCCGGATTCCCCCTCAGTGACCGCGGGCCCCGGATTCCCCCTCAGTGACCGCTGGCCCGTGATCCCCCTCAGTGACCGCAGGCCCCGGATTCCCCCTCAGTGACCGCAGGCCCCGATTCCCCCTCAGTGACCGCAGGCCCTTGATCCCCCTCAGTGACCGCAGGCCCCGGATCCCCCTCAGTGACCGCAGCCCGTGATCCCCCTCAGTGACCGCGGGACCCGGATTCCCTTCAGTGACCGCAGGCCCCAGATTTCCCTCAGTGACCGCAGGCTCCGGATCCCCCTCAGTGACCGCGGGCCCCGGATTCCCCCTCAGTGACCGCGGGCCCCGGATTCCCCCTCAGTGACCGCGGGCCCCGGATTCCCCCTCAGTGACCGCAGGCCCCGGATTTCCCCTCTGTGACCGCGGGCCCCGGATTCCCCCTCAGTGACCGCAGGCCCCGGATTCCCCCTCAGTAACCGCGGGCCACGGATTCCCCCTCAGTGACCGCAGGCCCCGGATCCCTCTCAGTGACCGCAGGCCCGTGATCCCCCTCAGTGACCGCGGGCCCCGGATTCCCCCTCAGTGACCGCGGGCCCCGGATTCCCCCTCATTGACCGTGGGCCCCGGATTTCCCCTCAGTGACCGCGGGCCCCGGATTCCCCCTCAGTGACCGCAGGCCCCGGATTCCCCCTCAGTAACCGCGGGCCACGGATTCCCCCTCAGTGACCGCAGGCCCCGGATTCCCCTCAGTGACCGCAGGACCCGGATCTCCGTCAGTGACCGCGGGCCCTGGATTCCCTCTCAGTAACCGCGGGCCCCGGATTCCCCCTCAGTGACCGCAGGCCCCGGATTCCCCCTCAGTGACCGCAGGCCCCGGATTCCCCCTCAGTGACCGCAGGCCCCGGATTCCCCCCAGAGACCGCAGGCCCCGGATTCCCCTCAGTGACCGCAGGCCCCGGATTCCCCTCAGTGACCGCAGGCCCCAGATCCACCTCAGTGACCGCAGGCCCCGGATTCCCCTCAGTGACCGCAGACCCCAAATCCCCCCCATTGACCGCAGGCCCCGGATTCCCCCTCAGTGACCGCAGGCCCCGGATTCCCCCTCAGTGACCGCAGGCCCGTGATCCCCCTCAGTGACCGCAGGCCCCGGATTCCCCCTCAGTGACCGCAGGCCCGTGATTCCCCTCAGTGACCGCGGGCCCCGGATTCCCCTCAGTGACCGCAGGCCCCGGATCTCCCTCAGTGCCCGCAGACCCCGGATCCCTGTCAGTGACCGCGGGCCCCGGATTCCCCCTCAGTGACCGCGGGCCCCGAAATCCCCTGAGTGACCGCGGGCCCCGAATTCCCCTCAGTGACCGCGGGCCCCGGATTCCCCCTCAGTGACCGCTGGCCCGTGATCCCCCTCAGTGACCGCAGGCCCCGGATTCCCCCTCAGTGACCGCAGGCCCCGATTCCCCCTCAGTGACCGCAGGCCCTTGATCCCCCTCAGTGACCGCAGGCCCCGGATCCCCCTCAGTGACCGCAGCCCGTGATCCCCCTCAGTGACCGCGGGACCCGGATTCCCTTCAGTGACCGCAGGCCCCGGATTTCCCTCAGTGACCGCAGGCTCCGGATCCCCCTCAGTGACCGCGGGCCCAGGATTCCCCCTCAGTGACCGCGGGCCCCGGATTCCCCCTCAGTGACCGCAGGCCCCGGATTTCCCCTCAGTGACCGCGGGCCCCGGATTCCCCCTCAGTGACCGCAGGCCCCGGATTCCCCCTCAGTAACCGCGGGCCACGGATTCCACCTCAGTGACCACAGGCCCCGGATCCCTCTCAGTGACCGCAGGCCCGTGATCCCCCTCAGTGACCGCGGGCCCCGGATTCCCCCTCAGTGACCGCGGGCCCCGGATTCCCCCTCATTGACCGCAGGCCCCGGATTTCCCCTCAGTGACCGCGGGCCCCGGATTCCCCCTCAGTGACCGCAGGCCCCGGATTCCCCCTCAGTAACCGCGGGCCACGGATTCCCCCTCAGTGACCGCAGGCCCCGGATTCCCCTCAGTGACCGCAGGACCCGGATCTCCGTCAGTGACCGCAGGCCCCGGATTCCCTCTCAGTAACCGCGGGCCCCGGATTCCCCCTCAGTGACCGCAGGCCCCGGATTCCCCCTCAGTGACCGCAGGCCCCGGATTCCCCCTCAGTGACCGCAGGCCCCGGATTCCCCCCAGAGACCGCAGGCCCCGGATTCCCCTCAGTGACCGCAGGCCCCGGATTCCCCTCAGTGACCGCAGGCCCCAGATCCACCTCAGTGACCGCAGGCCCCGGATTCCCCTCAGTGACCGCAGACCCCAAATCCCCCCCATTGACCGCAGGCCCCGGATTCCCCCTCAGTGACCGCAGGCCCCGGATTCCCCCTCAGTGACCGCAGGCCCGTGATCCCCCTCAGTGACCGCAGGCCCCGGATTCCCCCTCAGTGACCGCAGGCCCGTGATTCCCCTCAGTGACCGCGGGCCCCGGATTCCCCTCAGTGACCGCAGGCCCCGGATCTCCCTCAGTGCCCGCAGGCCCCGGATCCCTGTCAGTGACCGCGGGCCCCGGATTCCCCCTCAGTGACCGCAGGCCCCGGATTCCCCCTCATTGACCGCAGGCCCCGGATTTCCCTCAGTGACCGCAGGCCCCGGATCTCCCTCAGTGACCGCAGGCCCCGGATCTCCCTCAGTGCCCGCAGGCCCCGGATCCCTTGTCAGTGACCGCGGGCCCCGGATTCCCCCTCAGTGACCGCGGGCCCCGGATTCCCCCTCAGTGACCGCAGGTCCCGGATTCCCCCTCAGTGACCGCAGGCCCCGGATTTCCCCTCAGTGACCGGGGGCCCGGATTCCCCCTCAGTGACCAAGGCCCCGGATTCCCTCTCAGTAACCGCGGGCCACGGATTCCCCCTCAGTGACCGCAGGCCCCGGATCCCTCTCAGTGACCGCAGGCCCGTCATCCCCCTCAGTGACCGTGGGCCCCGGATTCCCCTCAGTGACCGCAGGACCCGGATCTCCGACAGTGACCGCAGGCCCCGGATTCCCTTTCAGTAACCGCGGGCCCCGGATTCCACCTCAGTGACCGCAGGCCCCGGATTCCCCCTCAGTGACCGCAGGCCCCGGATTCCCCCCAGTGACCGCAGGCCCCGGATTCCCCTCAGTGACCGCAGGCCCCGGATTCCCCTCAGTGACCGCAGGCCCCGGATTCCCCTCAGTGACCGCAGGCCCCGGATTCCCCTCAGTGACCGCAGGCCCCTGATTCCCCTCAGTGACCGCTGACCCCCAAATCCCCCCCAGTGACCGCAGGCCGCGGATTCCCCCTCAGTGACCGCAGGCCCCAGATTCCCCTCAGTGACTGCAGGCCCCGGATTCCCCTCAGTGACCGCAGGCCCGTGATCCCCCTCAGTGACCGCAGGCCCCGGATCCCCCTCAGTGACCGCGGGCCCCGGATTCGCCCTCAGTGACCGTGGGCCCCGGATTCCCCGTCAGTGACCGCAGGCCCCGGATTCCCCCTCAGTGACCTCAGGCCCCGGATCCCCCTCAGTGACCGCTGCCCCGGATCCCCCTCAGTGACCGCGGGCCCCTGATTCCCCCTCAGTGACCGTTGGCCCGGATTCCCCCTCAGTGACCGCGGGCCCCGGATTCCCCCTCAGTGACCGCAGGCCCCAAATTCCCCCCAGTGACCGCGGGCCCCGGCTACACCCACAGTGACCGCGGTTCCCGGATCCCTTTCAGTGACCGCAGGACCCGGATTCCCCTCAGTGACCGCAGGCCCCGGATCCCCCTCAGTGACCGCAGGCCCCGGATCCCCCTCAGTGACTGTAGGCCCCAGATCCTCCTCAGTGATCGCAGGCCCCGGATCCCTTTCAATGACCGCAGGCCCCGGATCCCTTTCAATGACCGCAGGCCCCGGAGTCCCCCTCAGTGACCGCAGGACCCGGATTCCCCTCAGTGCGCGCAGGCCCCAGATTCCCCTCAGTGAGCGCAGGCCCCAAATCCCCCCCCAGTGAACGCGGGCCCCGGATACACCCACAGTGACCGCGGGTCCCGGATCCCTTTCAGTGACCGCAGGACCCGGATTCCCCTCAGTGACCGCAGGCCCCGGATTACCCCTCAGTGACCGCAGGCCCGTGATTCCCCTCAGTGACCGCGGGCCCCGGATTCCCCTCAGTGACCGCAGGCCCCGGATCTCCCTCAGTGCCCGCAGGCCCCGGATCCCTGTCAGTGACCGCGGGCCCCGGATTCCCCCTCAGTGACCGCGGGCCCCGGATTCCCCCTCAGTGACTGCAGGCCCCGGATTCCCCCTCAGTGACCGCAGGCCCCGGATTTCCCCTCAGTGACCGCGGGCCCCGGATCCCCCTCAGTGACCGCAGGCCCCGGATCCCCCTCAGTGACTGTAGGCCCCAGATCCTCCTCAGTGATCGCAGGCCCCGGATCCCTTTCAATGACCGCAGGCCCCGGAGTCCCCCTCAGTGACCGCAGGACCCGGATTCCCCTCAGTGCGCGCAGGCCCCTGATTCCCCTCAGTGAGCGCAGGCCCCAAATCCCCCCCCAGTGACCGCGGGCCCCAGATACACCCACAGTGACGGCGGGACCCGGATCCCTTTCAGTGACCGCAGGACCCGGATTCCCCTCAGTGACCGCAGGCCCGTGATTCCCCTCAGTGACCGCGGGCCCCGGATTCCCCTCAGTGACCGCAGGCCCCGGATCTCCCTCAGTGCCCGCAGGCCCCGGATCCCTGTCAGTGACCGCGGGCCCCGGATTCCCCCTCAGTGACCGCGGGCCCCGGATTCCCCCTCGGTGACCGCAGGCCCCGGATCCCTCTCAGTGACCGCAGGCCCGTGATCCCCCTCAGTGACCGTGGGCCCCGGATTCCCCTCAGTGACCGCAGGACCCGGATCTCCGACAGTGACCGCAGGCCCCGGATTCCCTCTCAGTAACCGTGGGCCCCGGATTCCACCTCAGTGACCGCAGGCCCCGGATTCCCCCTCAGTGACCGCAGGCCCCGGATTCCCCCCTGTGACCGCAGTCCCCGGATTCCCCTCAGTGACCGCAGGCCCCGGATTCCCCTCAGTGACCGCAGGCCCCGGATTCTCCTCAGTGACCGCAGGCCCTGGATTCCCCTCAGTGTCCGCTGACCCCAAATCCCCCCCAGTGACCGCAGGCCGCGGATTCCCCCTCAGTGACCGCAGGCCCCAGATTCCCCTCAGTGACTGCTGGCCCCGGATTCCCCTCAGTGACCGCAGGCCCGTGATCCCCCTCAGTGACCGCAGGCCCCGGATCCCCCTCAGTGACCGCGGGCCCCGGATTCGCCCTCAGTGACCGTGGGCCCCGGATTCCCCGTCAGTGACCGCAGGCCCCGGATTCCCCCTCAGTGACCGCAGGCCCCGGATCCCCCTCAGTGACCGCAGGCCCCGGATCCCCCTCAGTGACCGCGGGCCCCTGATTCCCCCTCAGTGACCGTTGGCCCGGATTCCCCCTCAGTGATCGCGGGCCCCGGATTCCCCCTCAGTGACCGCAGGCCCCAAATCCCCCTCAGTGACCGCGGGCCCCGGCTACACCCACAGTGACCGCGGGTCCCGGATCCCTTTCAGTGACCGCAGGACCCGGATTCCCCTCAGTGACCGCAGGCCCCGGATCCCCCTCAGTGACCGCAGGCCCCGGATCCCCCTCAGTGACTGTAGGCCCCAGATCCTCCTCAGTGATCGCAGGCCCCGGATCCCTTTCAGTGACCGCAGGCCCCGGAGTCCCCCTCAGTGACCACAGGACCCGGATTCCCCTCAGTGCGCGCAGGGCCCAGATTCCCCTCAGTGAGCGCAGGCCCCAAATCCCCCCCCAGTGACCGCGGGCCCCGGATACACCCACAGTGACCGTGGGTCCCGGATCCCTTTCAGTGACCGCAGGACCCGGATTCCCCTCAGTGACCGCAGGCCCCGGATCCCCCTCAGTGACCGCAGGCCCCGGATCCCCCTCAGTGACCGCAGGCCCCAGATCCTCCTCAGTGATCGCAGGCCCCGGATCCCTTACAGTGACCGCAGGCCCCGGATTCCCCCTCAGTGACCGCAGGACCCGGATTCCCCTCAGTGAGCGCAGGCCCCGGATTCCCCTCAGTGACCTCAGTCCCCGGATCCCCCTCAGTGACCGCAATCTCCGGAATCCCCCTCAGTGACCGCAGGCCCCGGATTCCCCTCAGTGACCGCAGGCCCGTTATCCCCCTCAGGGACCACGGGCCCCGAATTCCCCTGAGTGACCGCGGGCCCCCGAATTCCCCTGAGTGACCGCGGGCCCCCGAATTCCCCTGAGTGACCGCGGGCCCCGGATTCCCCTCAGTGACCGCAGGCCCCGGATCTCCCTCGGTGCCCACAGGCCCCGGATCCCTGTCAGTGACCGCGGGCCCCGGATTCCCCCTCAGTGACCGCGGGCCCCGGATTCCCCCTCAGTGACCGCAGGCCCCGGATTCCCCCTCAGTGACCGCAGGCCCCGGATTTCCCCTCAGTGACCGCGGGCCCCGGATTCCCCCTCAGTGACCGCTGGCCCTGGATTCCCCCTCAGTGACCGCAGGCCCCGGATTTCCCTCAGTGACCGGGGGCCCGTATTCCCCCTCAGTGACCAAGGCCCCGGATTCCCTCTCAGTAACCGCGGGCCACGGATTCCCCCTCAGTGACCGCAGGCCCCGGATCCCTCTCAGTGACCGCAGGCCCCAGATTCCCCTCAGTGACCGCAGGACCCGGATCTCCGACAGTGACCGCAGGCCCCGGATTCCCTCTCAGTAACCGCGGGCCCCGGATTCCACCTCAGTGACCGCAGGCCCCGGATTCCCCCTCAGTGACCGCAGGCCCCGGATTCCCCCCAGTGACCGCAGGCTCCGGATTCCCCTCAGTGACCGCAGGACCCGGATTCCCCTCAGTGACCGCAGGCCCCGGATTCCCCTCAGTGACTGCAGGCCCCGGATTCCCCTCAGTGACCGCAGGCCCTGGATTCCCCTCAGTGACCGCTGACCCCAAATCCCCCCCAGTGACCGCAGGCCGCGGATTCCCCCTCAGTGACCGCAGGCCCCAGATTCCCGTCAGTGACTGCAGGCCCCGGATTCCCCTCAGTGACCGCAGGCCCGTGATCCCCCTCAGTGACCGCAGGCCCCGGATCCCCCTCAGTGACCGCGGGCCCCGGATTCGCCCTCAGTGACCGTGGGCCCCGGATTCCCCGTCAGTGACCGCAGGCCCCGGATTCCCCCTCAGTGACCGCAGGCCCCGGATCCCCCTCAGTGACCGCAGGCCCCGGATCCCCCTCAGTGACCGCGGGCCCCTGATTCCCCCTCAGTGACCGTTGGCCCGGATTCCCCCTCAGTGATCGCGGGCCCCGGATTCCCCCTCAGTGACCGCAGGCCCCAAATCCCCCTCAGTGACCGCGGGCCCCGGCTACACCCACAGTGACCGTGGGTCCCGGATCCCTTTCAGTGACCGCAGGACCCGGATTCCCCTCAGTGACCGCAGGCCCCGGATCCCCCTCAGTGACCGCAGGCCCCGGATCCCCCTCAGTGACTGTAGGCCCCAGATCCTCCTCAGTGATCGCAGGCCCCGGATCCCTTTCAGTGACCCCAGGCCCCGGAGTCCCCCTCAGTGACCACAGGACCCGGATTCCCCTCAGTGCGCGCAGGGCCCAGATTCCCCTCAGTGAGCGCAGGCCCCAAATCCCCCCCCAGTGACCGCGGGCCCCGGATACACCCACAGTGACCGCGGGTCCCGGATCCCTTTCAGTGACCGCAGGACCCGGATTCCCCTCAGTGACCGCAGGCCCCGGATCCCCCTCAGTGACCGCAGGCCCCGGATCCCCCTCAGTGACCGCAGGCCCCAGATCCTCCTCAGTGATCGCAGGCCCCGGATCCCTTACAGTGACCGCAGGCCCCGGATTCCCCCTCAGTGACCGCAGGACCCGGATTCCCCTCAGTGAGCGCAGGCCCCGGATTCCCCTCAGTGACCTCAGTCCCCGGATCCCCCTCAGTGACCGCAATCTCCGGAATCCCCCTCAGTGACCGCAGGCCCCGGATTCCCCTCAGTGACCGCAGGCCCGTTATCCCCCTCAGGGACCACGGGCCCCGAATTCCCCTGAGTGACCGCGGGCCCCGAATTCCCCTGAGTGACCGCGGGCCCCGAATTCCCCTGAGTGACCGCGGGCCCCGGATTCCCCTCAGTGACCGCAGGCCCCGGATCTCCCTCAGTGCCCACAGGCCCCGGATCCCTGTCAGTGACCGCGGGCCCCGGATTCCCCCTCAGTGACCGCGGGCCCCGGATTCCCCCTCAGTGACCGCAGGCCCCGGATTCCCCCTCAGTGACCGCAGGCCCCGGATTTCCCCTCAGTGACCGCGGGCCCCGGATTCCCCCTCAGTGACCGCTGGCCCCGGATTCCCCCTCAGTGACCGCAGGCCCCGGATTTCCCTCAGTGACCGGGGGCCCGTATTCCCCCTCAGTGACCAAGGCCCCGGATTCCCTCTCAGTAACCGCGGGCCACGGATTCCCCCTCAGTGACCGCAGGCCCCGGATCCCTCTCAGTGACCGCAGGCCCCAGATTCCCCTCAGTGACCGCAGGACCCGGATCTCCGACAGTGACCGCAGGCCCCGGATTCCCTCTCAGTAACCGCGGGCCCCGGATTCCACCTCAGTGACCGCAGGCCCCGGATTCTCCCTCAGTGACCGCAGGCCCCGGATTCCCCCCAGTGACCGCAGGCCCCGGATTCCCCTCAGTGACCGCAGGCCCCGGATTCCCCTCAGTGACCGCAGGCCCCGGATTCCCCTCAGTGACTGCAGGCCCCGGATTCCCCTCAGTGACCGCAGGCCCTGGATTCCCCTCAGTGACCGCTGACCCCAAATCCCCCCCAGTGACCGCAGGCCGCGGATTCCCCCTCAGTGACCGCAGGCCCCAGATTCCCGTCAGTGACTGCAGGCCCCGGATTCCCCTCAGTGACCGCAGGCCCGTGATCCCCCTCAGTGACCGCAGGCCCCGGATCCCCCTCAGTGACCGCGGGCCCCGGATTCGCCCTCAGTGACCGTGGGCCCCGGATTCCCCGTCAGTGACCGCAGGCCCCGGATTCCCCCTCAGTGACCGCAGGCCCCGGATCCCCCTCAGTGACCGTAGGCCCCGGATCCCCCTCAGTGACTGTAGGCCCCAGATCCTCCTCAGTGATCGCAGGCCCCGGATCCCTTTCAGTGACCGCAGGCCCCGGATTCCCCCTCAGTGACCGCAGGACCCGGATTCCCCTCAGTGCGCGCAGGCCCCAGATTCCCCTCAGTGAGCGCAGGCCCCAAATCCCCCCCCAGTGACCCCGGGCCCCGGATACACCCACAGTGACCGCGGGTCCCGGATCCCTTTCAGTGACCGCAGGACCCGGATTCCCCTCAGTGACCGCGGGCCCCGGATCCCCCTCAGTGACCGCAGGCCCCGGATCCCCCTCAGTGACCGCAGGCCCCAGATCCTCCTCAGTGATCGCAGGCCCCGGATCCCTTACAGTGACCGCAGGCCCCGGATTCCCCCTCAGTGACCGCAGGACCCGGATTCCCCTCAGTGAGCGCAGGCCCCGGATTCCCCTCAGTGACCTCAGTCCCCGGATCCCCCTCAGTGACCGCAATCTCCGGATTCCCCCTCAGTGACCGCAGGCCCCGGATTCCCCTCAGTGACGGCAGGCCCGTTATCCCCCTCAGGGACCACGGGCCCCGAATTCCCCTGAGTGACCGCGGGCCCCGAATTCCCCTGAGTGACCGCGGGGCCCGGATTCCCCCTCAGTGACCGCAGGCCCGTGATCCCCCTCAGTGACCGCAGGCCCCAGATTCCCCCTCAGTGACCGCAAGCCCATGATCCCCCTCAGTGAGCGCAGGCCCCGGATTCCCCTCAGTGAGCGCAGGCCCCGGATTCCCCCTCAGTGACCGCAGGCCCCGGATTCCCCTCAGTGACCGCAGGCCCCGGATTCCCCTCAGTGACCGCCGGCCCATGATCCCCCTCAGTGACCGCGGGCCCCGAATTCCCCTCAGTGACCGCGGGCCCCAAATTCCCCCTCAGTGACCGCAGGCCCGTGATCCCCCTCAGTGACCGCAGGCCTGTGATCCCCCTCAGTGACCGCAGGCCCCAGATTCCCCCTCAGTGACCGCAGGCCCCGGATTCCCCCTCAGTGACCGCAGGCCCGCGATCCCCCTCAGTGACCGCAGGCCCCGGATTCCCCCTCAGTGACCGCAGGCCCCGGATTCCCCCTCAGTGACCGCAGGCCTTTGATCCCCCTCAGTGACCGCAGGCCCCGGATCCCCCTCAGTGACCGCAGGCCCGTGATCCCCCTCAGTGACCGCGGGCCCCGGATTCCCCTCAGTGACCGCAGGCCCCGGATCTCCCTCAGTGACCGCAGGCCCCGGATTCCCCCTCAGTGACCACGGGCCCCGGATTCCCCCTCAGTGACCGCGGGCCCCGGATTCCCCCTCAGTGACCGCGGGCCCCGGATTCCCCCTCAGTGACCGCGGGCCCCGGATTCCCCCTCAGTGACCGCAGGCCCCGGATTCCCTCTCAGTAACCGCGGGCCACTGATTCCCCCTCAGTGACCGCAGGCCCCGGATTTCCCTCAGTGACCGCAGGCTCCGGATCTCCCTCAGTGCCCGCAGGCCCCGGATCCCTTGTCAGTGACCGCGGGCCCCGGATTCCCCCTCAGTGACCGCGGGCCCCGGATTCCCCCTCAGTGACCGCAGGCCCCGGATTCCCCCTCAGTGACCGCAGGCCCCGGATTTCCCCTCATTGACCGCGGGCCCCGGATTCCCCCTCAGTGACCAAGGCCCCGGATTCCCTCTCAGTAACCGCGGGCCACGGATTCCCCCTCAGTGACCGCAGGTCCCGGATCCCTCTCAGTGACCACAGGCCCGTGATCCCCCTCAGTGACCGTGGGCCCCGGATTCCCCTCAGTGACCGCAGGACCCGGATCTCCGACAGTGACCGCAGGCCCCGGATTCCCTCTCAGTAACCGCGGGCCCCGGATTCCACCTCAGTGACCGCAGGCCCCGGATCCCTCCTCAGTTACCGCAGGCCCCGGATTCCCCCCAGTGACCGCAGGCCCCGGATTCCCCTCAGTGACCGCAGGCCCCGGATTCCCCTCAGTGACCGCAGGCCCTGGATTTTCCTCAGTGACCGCAGACCCCAAATCCCCCCCAGTGACCGCAGGCCGCGGATTCCCCCTCAGTGACCGCAGGTCCCAGATTCCCCTCAGTGACTGCAGGCCCCGGATTCCCCTCAGTGACCGCAGGCCCGTGATCCCCCTCAGTGACCGCAGGCCCCGGATCCCCCTCAGTGACCGCGGGCCCCGGATTCGCCCTCAGTGACCGTGGGCCCCGGATTCCCCGTCAGTGACCGCAGGCCCCGGATTCCCCCTCAGTGACCGCAGGCCCCGGATCCCCCTCAGTGACCGCAGGCCCCGGATCCCCCTCAGTGACCGCGGGCCCCTGATTCCCCCTCAGTGACCGTTGGCCCGGATTCCCCCTCAGTGACCGCGGGCCCCGGATTCCCCCTCAGTGACCGCAGGCCCCAAATCCCCCCCAGTGACCGCGGGCCCCGGCTACACCCACAGTGACCGCGGGTCCCGGATCCCTTTCAGTGACCGCAGGACCCGGATTCCCCTCAGTGACCGCAGGCCCCGGATCCCCCTCAGTGACCGCAGGCCCCGGATCCCCCTCAGTGACTGTAGGCCCCAGATCCTCCTCAGTGATCGCAGGCCCCGGATCCCTTTCAGTGACCGCAGGCCCCGGAGTCCCCCTCAGTGACCGCAGGACCCGGATTCCCCTCAGTGCGCGCAGGCCCCAGATTCCCCTCAGTGAGCGCAGGCCCCAAATCCCCCCCCAGTGACCGCGGGCCCCGGATACACCCACAGTGACCGCGGGTCCCGGATCCCTTTCAGTGACCGCAGGCCCCGGATCCCCCTCAGTGACCGCAGGCCCCAGATCCCCCTCAGTGACCGCAGGCCCCGGATCCCCCTCAGTGACCGCAGGCCCCGGATCCCCCTCAGTGACCGCAGGCCCCGGATCCCCCTCAGCGACTGCAGGCCCCAGATCCTCCTCAGTGATCGCAGGCCCCGGATCCCTTACAGTGACCGCAGGCCCCGGATTCCCCCTCAGTGACCGCAGGACCCGGATTCCCCTCAGTGAGCGCAGGCCCCGGATTCCCCTCAGTGACCTCAGTCCCCGGATCCCCCTCAGTGACCGCAATCTCCGGATTCCCCCTCAGTGACCGCAGGCCCCGGATTCCCCTCAGTGACGGCAGGCCCGTTATCCCCCTCAGGGACCACGGGCCCCGAATTCCCCTGAGTGACCGCGGGCCCCGAATTCCCCTGAGTGACCGCGGGCCCCGGATTCCCCCTCAGTGACCGCAGGCCCGTGATCCCCCTCAGTGACCGCAGGCCCCAGATTCCCCCTCAGTGACCGCAAGCCCCATGATCCCCCTCAGTGAGCGCAGGCCCCGGATCCCCCTCAGTGAGCGCAGGCCCCGGATTCCCCCTCAGTGACCGCAGGCCCCGGATTCCCCTCAGTGACCGCAGGCCCCGGATTCCCCTCAGTGACCGCCGGCCCATGATCCCCCTCAGTGACCGCGGGCCCCGAATTCCCCTCA
The DNA here is from genome assembly GCA_026770705.1 of Isurus oxyrinchus. Classification (NCBI taxonomy): domain Eukaryota; kingdom Metazoa; phylum Chordata; class Chondrichthyes; order Lamniformes; family Lamnidae; genus Isurus; species Isurus oxyrinchus. The sequence goes on along the minus strand of JANJGN010000460.1, from coordinate 3,224 downwards.
GTGACCGCGGGCCCCAAATTCCCCCTCAGTGACCGCAGGCCCGTGATCCCCCTCAGTGACCGCAGGCCTGTGATCCCCCTCAGTGACCGCAGGCCCCAGATTTCCCCTCAGTGACCGCAGGCCCCCGGATTCCCCCTCAGTGACCGCAGGCCCGCGATCCCCCTCAGTGACCGCAGGCCCCGGATTCCCCCTCAGTGACCGCAGGCCCCGGATTCCCCTTAGTGACCGCAGGCCTTTGATCCCCCTCAGTGACCGCAGGCCCCGGATCCCCCTCAGTGACCGCAGGCCCGTGATCCCCCTCAGTGACCGCGGGCCCCGGATTCCCCTCAGTGACCGCAGGCCCCGGATTCCCCCTTAGTGACCGCAGGCCTTTGATCCCCCTCAGTGACCGCAGGCCCCGGATCCCCCTCAGTGACCGCAGGCCCGTGATCCCCCTCAGTGACCGCGGGCCCCGGATTCCCCTCAGTGACCGCAGGCCCCGGATCTCCCTCAGTGACCGCAGGCCCCGGATTCCCCCTCAGTGACCACGGGTCCCGGATTCCCCCTCAGTGACCGCGGGCCCCGGATTCCCCCTCAGTGACCGCGGGCCCCGGATTCCCCCTCAGTGACCGCGGGCCCCGGATTCCTCCTCAGTGACCGCAGGCCCCCGGATTCCCCTCAGTGACCGTAGGCCCCGGATTCCCCCTCAGTGACCGCGGGCCCCAGTTCTCCCGCAGTGACCGCAGGCCCCGTATACCCCCTCAGTGACCGCGGGCCCCGTATACCCCCTCAGTGACCGCGGGCCCCGGATACCCCCTCAGTGACCCGCGGGCCCCAGATTCCCCAAACTGTTTTTCTCCCAATTTGCAGGGCTGCACCCTTTGTGATTTCCGTCAGCTTTGAAGTTGCTCATTTCCTTCTATTCGGGAACATATTCCGTAGGTTCCTGTTTTTAGCCCAAAGAATTGAATTGTCCAATTGAAAGACTGAAACATCAGTCATCACTGAATAGATTCCACCCAGTTTTACCTGAATGTGCCAAAGATTCATATCAAGCTGCAGGAGAGTTGGAATTGTTTATGCAGCTACCTTTGTGTTTGGTTTGGAAATCATGAATCCACTGTGACGTGTTACGGGTTTGACAGAATAATCAGGTTACCCGAGTCATAAGAACACAACAAGTAGCAGCAGGAACAAACCATACAGGCCTGAGGCCTGCTGTGCCATTCAATGGCTGATCATCAACCTAACCCATATCCCTCACTACCCTGAAAACCCAAACTCTGTCTGTCTCAGCCTTAAATCTACTAAATGACAGAGCAGCCACTCTCCTCTGGAAAGAGCATTCCAAAGATTCCCAATCCTTTGAGTGAAAAAATTTCTCTTCATCTCAGTCGTAAATGGTGGGCCCGTTATACTGAGACTCTGCCCCTGGTGCTTTATTTTCCCAACCAGTGGAAACAATCTCTCAGCATCGACCCTGTGAAGCCCCTTCAGAATCTGCAGTGATTGAATCTGTGAGATGCCTTCAAAGGACGTGAAGGCGGTTCGACACTATCCTGAAAAAGCCATGGCCCCTGCAGAGTGGGACATTGTGCAGACAGGCTGTGGGAGTGTCCCATTACACCCTGCAGCAGATTTAACACAGGCTCTGAGAGAATGCTGATCAGTGAATGACAGGAGGCTGCGTTGGTGTTCTTGGACAGGCACTGTGTCTGGTACGGGAGGCCGGAGCTGGGTATGAGTTCAGGGCCTGTGTTTTGTTCAGGAGGCTGGGGCTGGATTTGCGTTTAGGGCCTGTGTTTTGTTCAGGAGGCTGGGGCTAGGTTTGTGTTCAGGGCCTGTGTTTTGTTCAGGATGCCGGGGCTAGGTTTGTGTTCAGGGCCTGTGTTTTGTTCAGGAGGCTGGGGCTGGATTTGCGTTTAGGGCCTGTGTTTTGTTCAGGAGGCTGGGGCTAGGTTTGTTTTCAGGGCCTGTGTTTTGTTCAGGAGGCCGGGGCTAGGTTTGTTTTCAGGGCCTGTTTTGTTCAGGAGGCCGGGGCTAGGTTTGTTTTCAGGGCCTGTTTTGTTCAGGAGGCCAGGGCTGGTTTGTGTTGAGGGCCTGTGTTTTGTTCAGGAGGCCGGGGCTAGCTTTGTGTTCAGGGCCTGTGTTTTGTTCAGGAGGCCGGGGCTAGCTTTGTGTTCAGGGCCTGTGTTTTGTTCAGGAGGCCGGGGCTAGGTTTGTGTTCAGGGCCTGTGTTTTGTTCAGGAGGCCAGGGCTGGTTTGTGTTCAGGGCCTGTGTTTTGTTCAGGAGGCCAGGGCTGGTTTGTGTTGAGGGCCTGTGTTTTGTTCAGGAGGCCGGGGCTAGGTTTGTGTTCAGGGCCTGTGTTTTGTTCAGGAGGCCGGGGCTGGTTGTGTTCAGGGCCTGTGTTTTGTTCAGGAGGCTGGGGCTAGGTTTGTGTTCAGGGCCTGTGTTTTGTTCAGGAGGCCAGGGCTGGTTTGTGTTCAGGGCCTGTGTTTTGTTCAGGAGGCCGGGGCTAGCTTTGTGTTCAGGGCCTGTGTTTTGTTCAGGAGGCCGGGGCTAGGTTTGTGTTCAGGGCCTGTGTTTTGTTCAGGATGCCGGGGCTAGGTTTGTGTTCAGGGCCTGTGTTTTGTTCAGGAGGCCGGGGCTAGGTTTGTGTTCAGGGCCTGTGTTTTGTTCAGGAGGCCGGGGCTAGGTTTGTGTTCAGGGCCTGTGTTTTGTTCAGGAGGCTGGATTCCTGATCAGTGACTCAGATCCTCGCACTGCAGAGGGCTCGATAAGAGTGTGTGCCGATGGCTGTCTTGGGGTGTTTCCACCTCCATTTTTGGTGTGTTAAGGGACAGCGGTTGCTTGTGTGAGCTGATATCCAAAGGTGATGGAGCCGGGAAACCGGCTGGAGCCTGACTGTGCAGCCTGAATTTGTCTGTAGAATAAAGTGAACTGGATACAGGCTCAGTTTGTTACCGGGGATTTGAACTGGAGAAAAAGCACTGATAACAGTTGCTATGGTTACAGCAGACCTGTTTTCCTGCAACTTATTGTCCTGTTGGCCTGGTGAAGTTTAAAACAGGAACCTGACATAATGGACGGGCCCTAAAATATCAAGCTTTTGTTTAATGTTTCTTTGAATTGTTGATTCTGCTCAGGGTGATGTTAATTCATGGGGCAAGAGGCTCGATTTGTACGGAGACAAGGAAAATGACTTCAAATCATTAAAAAAACCCCAACAAATCATTAACCCCCC